>OX101785.1:19746503-20119530 GCA_944452715.1 Ophion slaviceki | reverse complement strand
GGGTCCGTTAAGATTAATTGAACGAGCCAACGACTTGTTAATTGCAATGAAGAAGCACAAAACGAAAAATGACGAGAAACTGCGTCACGGAAAGTGTGCCTGCGAAGGATTGAACCGGGAGACGGGGGGGGGGCGGTGTATACAATGATTTGTATTGATTTCGAATTGGGCAATTCTCGAGGGCGTGTGGCCGAAGAAGTTTCGAAATTCAGGCGTAACCTCAACGGTTAGCCGAATCAGCTCAATTTCACGGCTGCTATTATTCACTTGCCTTTTCCCCCTCCCCCTTCTCCGCACTTCTCCTTTCACTCGTCTTCCACCCCTCGTGGATCGCTATGCAGCCCATTGTGCTACGCGTATACCACGTATATGTATGTACACGCTTTCAAAGTCTACACTGACCTTTGCCAATTTTTCAAAAAGCCGCACGGAGCAGGTTACTTTCGTTGATTTTCTTCTCGTGAAATGCTCGTCGAACAGCGGGCAGTCCTGCGGCACTTGGGAGCTGGCTCGTTGTGTTCTCTGCCAGCCTTGAGAATAGTCAAAACAGCCCCACCCCAGTGGTCCATCTCCGCTCCGTGGGTATAAACAAAAATGAAAGAGTAGACGCACACAGTGGGCGCGAGGGATCCTTGCGGGAGGTCTGCGGTAAAAACCAAAAGTTCTTCTGTACCGCAAAAAATAAGCCAATGTTCGCGTTGGAAAAGTCGATGCAGTGTTCAAGTCCTCAATTCGATCTGTTTTCGAAAGATGTTCGAACGTGCAAAAACGAAGAAACTTTTTCCGATTGTAACGATAATTTGGTTGATTTCATCTTTTCCGGTCGTAACGATAATTTGGTTGATTTCACTTTGTAGTGAAAAGAGTTGACGTGCTTGAAGCTTTTTAAAGTTGCTGAAAAATGATAAAAACCTCTTCAGCAGGGAGATCCCTTTAGGCGAGGAAAACATTTGCTGATTTTTGTGATTTTTTTTTAGGAAAGATTTCTTTACCATTTTTACTTAAGGTATTTTTATTACTTAAGGTATTTTTTATTACTACTTTTGGCTGTTGCATGGTATTTTTTAAAATTAATCTTTACAAATAGCGGAGGTATGGCGGGGTCTTCTAAACTGAATTTTCAAAAGTGGCGTGACGTATGGCTAAAAAACTAATCGACCGATTCTGATGAAATTTGATATAAATATTTCTAGCCTTATTGTCTAAAACACGGCTCGAAATATTGTTGAAAATTAAAGAAAAAAACGTATTTTTTATTGCAAAATGGTGCCATTTTTTTCGGATAATTCAATCTTTTTGTTTTAAAGCGTACCATTTAATCGATTTTCAACGGTGGATGTTGTCGCGCCGTTTGACAACATCCACCGCAACCCGGTTAGAAGACCGTGTCATACCTCCGCCATTTGGAAAGATTAATAAATAAAAAAAAGACCATGTAACAGCCAAAACTAGTAATACAACAGACCTTAAGTCTAAAAAATGATGAAGAAATCTTTCCTTAAAAAAAATCACCAAAATCAGTCATTTTTTCCTCGCCTGGAGGTGTTTCGCCCCTGAAAGGGTTACACCTGGCCCATAGCCGGAAGAGGGATTTCGGGTATTTTCTGGGAATTACCGTGCAAGATTACAATTTTTTTAGTTCAATTAGAGAATATAGTTTTGAGTATCTTTGACACTTTTTGTATTGATTTTTTTTCATACATGTGGTAGTTAAAATGGTTTGTGCGGACCGGTGTTTGAAAAACGTCCTTCACAATGACCACTGCTGCTCCAAAATAAATCCGAAATAAAAAATCAAACGCACTGAGTTTTTACAGGAAATGATTTAGTGCTTGGACGAAGAATTTAATAAAATATTTATTATCGAAAAAATAGTCGTAGTCCAAAGGGAAAGTGTCGATTTTCGGTTTAAAAAACGCTCTATTTTTGTTCGTAAAAAAACTATGCATTAAAAAAATCCTTCGTTCGAACGCTGCTTTTTTATATATAGGAAAACGATTTTTGATATATCGTGGTCACCGATTAAAAAAAATGATTTTGCGAAAATGATTTCGGAGTTCGCCGGTTCGCGGAACTACCTATTCAATTCAACTTCAATTTTGAACGGATAGTCTTGAAACTTTACCGAACATTTTTGAAATGTAGTATTTTAAGAACCCGTCGAAAACCTAAAATCGATATTTTCAAAAATGGCAATTAGGCAAAAGTCCTTAACCATGCACATGTTAAAATTGAGCATTCAAAGTGATCAGAAAGTTTGCATTTAACCATCCCACATTCAATTTTTAACTGGATCAATCTAACATTCGTCTTCACTTCACTCGTTATTCGCAGCAACCAGAATGTAACAAAAACGAAAAAAAAAAACACTAATTCGCTTGCTCAGGATCTAATTTGGACGCAGATAAGTCCCACGTTGTTATTCACTTTGCATTCGAAAGTGTCGTTTTCCACCCTATCACGCTCGAATAATTGCAAACGAGTATTATAAAGAGGACAACAACCATGTAGTTGAGTTTGTTAAAATGGGCTTGTCCTTACTGCGATACAAACAAGATGATTCGCATACCTCAGCAGCAGAGAATTCGCATAACTCAAGATCACATCCACCAACATCGAGATTACTGGAATGTAACTAAATCCATTTAGGGGTACATTCCATTGACGGAGCTCCAATTGTAATCAGTGAATCTTCGTATTTATTTTATCTCCGTATATGCAGACGTTTTCCTGGCTCCTCTTCGAGATTTTCCCTAATACAATGAAGAAATAAGACAGACTGTATGGCTAGAAAATGAGTCTACGTTAGGAAGGAGAGCGACGAGGGTCGTGAACGAGCCGGGGTGTGTTCGGACCCTTCCGCCAGCCTCAACGTTCATCAACCCTCGAGGTGTGTACCGTGACACCATCCGGTTATCGTGTTTTGTACACAGATTCGTCACGACCAATATAATGGCTATTTGCCGGTCGTTCGTTGCCTCGGTGGCCCGTAGCGGGCCTGCCAATAAAATTATTCAAGGTACGACATTACGATAGGAGAAATGGAGGAATACAGCCGGGAATGCACGACGACCGAGTGTGCAACCCGCGAGTCTCGTATGCCTTTTGTCGAGGATCGGGCATAATCGTCAAATGGGCTATTTCAATTAACTTCGGCTACGAGAATGGTGTATACCAGTATGGATATTGAATCGAGCTCGGTATATTTTTCGGCGATACGAGAACACTGGCGTGCATCGCGAAAGGAGCTGGGAGACGAGGGTGAAGGCAGAAAGATATCAGACCAAGTGTGATTCATGAAGTGTATCGGGAGTAGAAAATTATGAGAATCGTAAAGGCGTGCGAACCCAGAGCCGTCATACGACTTGTATTTTCTCATCGTAAAAGTGCTTTACGATCGACACGCTGGTCATACACTGGTTACCGTCGCGTGGCTCGTTCGCATAGAAAGATTTATACGAACGATGGGGCACTCGAGATTCTACATAATCGTTGGAGACCGCTCGCAAGCGTGAAAAGAAAACGTTGATTCAATGGCGTTTTTCAAGTAGAATCAGTTCAATTATTGGAAGCACAAAATTGGCAATGTACGCGTATTTTCACTTTTTTTTTGTTCCTTGGTAACCCCTTGCGGATTTATACAATTGGATCCTTTTGTCTTTTTCGCCCCCATTTATCGATGCACCGTGATGTTGAAGTTTGGGTCGTTGGAATGCAGTGAAAAATGATATTTCGATTTGCCAGAATTATTTCAGCAGATTTTTACTTCGAAAAACACTGAAACGTTTTTCGAGATGCCTATACGAGAGTTGCACACTATTCGTCATAAAACGTTGCGGATAATAATGAACATGTAGAAATATAAAAGTATTGTGTTCCCCTAAGATAAAGAATGTCCTGTTTGCGGTAGTATTATTGTCTAGACTATAAGTAAAAGAAATATACACATGTTTATTGATTCTTCAAGAATATGTACAATAAAAAAAAAGTATTATCATGTACGTTTGTTTACAGTTGTACGTTTGTTTACAACTGTGCGCGAAAAACGCCCCAATTGGCGACCAGTGTTGTGAACTTTGGATGAATCCGAATAAAACCAAACATATTCTTAATCTATATGAGTGTTGTGATGTTTGGTACCAGATGCAGCAAATAAATTACAAAATGGCGTCATGCTAAACTTTGATTATCAATTTTTCCTATTCTTCCGACCATTCTAAGTGTTATATAACAAAAAAAATTACTTTGACTCAATTCTGCTACCAAGGTTGACAAACAGTCTACTGAAGATGTATGCTAAATCTGAACTTGATCGGTCAGTTGGTTATCGAGATATCGCGGTTGCCAATTTGAAAAGCATAGGGTCGAGAAAAACGCTCTATCGCGCTCCCCGAGACCTATGTGAAGTTGTCAACTGACTTTGTGCGAAGGTGCACACAAACCCAAACAAACCCAAACAAACCGTATTACCGTCAATTACGCGCCGATTAGAATGTAAAAAAAATCGAAAAAAATCAATGTTTTTCTTTTCGAATTTTTTTTTAATACAAAAAAGTTTCAACGGTACAAGCGAGTACAAACGATTCTCTTTGTAATAGCGTTGATCAAAATGATCTATCTCTCAATGGGTTGCGGTCCATTTTTCCATAACCCCGAACTTTTCTCCCCCTTAAGGTAAAAACGAAAGTAACCGTGATACAATCGAGTACGAACCAAGTACAAACAAATGCAAGAAAAAAAATTACATTATGTAAAGTCGGTTGCTAACTCCACATACGGTTCCCCAAGCGTACTCTTTATAATTTCACTAACTCGGCTAATTTCACGAGTATCATTAAAACGTTTTCACAGACGTATTCAGAAATTTCTTGCCAACAATACTGCCTCAAGGGGTCTTCCCACTTTAGACGCAAAAAAGGCTATTTTCATGAATTTTTTTGATAGGTTTACATTATAGATATTGATATAAAAGTTGTTACACACAATAAATACACTTTCCAAATACAATAAAAAATGTTTTCTATGTATTTGCGTAACCCAAACAAACTTGAAACGTGTTTTTCTCGAACCAACGTTTTCTGACGGCTTGTTGATAAAATCTTCGAAACTACTGAACCGATCCTTATGAAATTTTAACAACATGTTCTTCACAACTATAGCTATAGCGCATATCAAGAATTTTTTTTATTTTGATATTTACTTTTTTTGCCAAAAACGGTAAAAAAACGTTTTTTTTTTCTAAAAATGTCCGCCATTTTGTTATTTTTGCATATACAAAAAATCGTATGATATGCATTGTAGCCATTACATACTGAATCTAAAACCGTTTGATTTTTTTGTTTCGGATGATCCATCTCCGAGATTTCATCAACGGCGCAGACCTACAATTATTTAGACATTTACTAAATATCATTTTCGTCTACGAATAGTGACTTAAAGGAATAAAATTTTTTTGAACTATATTTCGAAAGTGTATTCATTAAGTGTACCAACTTTTATATAAAAATCTATAATATAAACCTATTTAAAAAATTCATGAAAACAGCCCTTTTTAGCGTCTGAAGTAAGAAGACCCCTTAACAGAAGTTCGCGTTACCAAATGTGTCGGCAGTCATAGGATCAAGTGTTTCGCAGATACTGCGGAAAAAGGTGTGTTCCATTGTTGAAAGAGAAAAAGCATTTGAATACACCCTCGCGAGGACTCAGATTCTCGTTTCGCCTATATATCAAGGCTGTACCTGTTGGGTGCACGTCCGACAGGTGAATATCATCGTCAGTTTCTGTAAAAACGTGTTGAATAGCGGGAGCGGAACACCATAGTGGGGAAACAAACGGTCCAATAAGGTGCAGAATGAGAATCAAGGTATAGTTTACGTGTCTCCACTTGAGATTTCGAAAAACCCAATACCCGTATGTCCGTCGCCAACTGCCAAAAGGACGTAACCAACAGGGTCGAGCGTGTAAAACGAATGCCGGCCCAATACCTTTGCAAGCCTGGTCGACATGCGAACCCAAAGTGCAGTGTATGAAAGACGAGAAAAGAAATAACGCGAGTCCCGTTGAGCTCGTGTTTTCCCAGCTCTTCGGCATCATGGACTGGCGCGTACACACTGTATGAGAAACTCACGGGCCGTCTGACAATACTGTAATCTATAGTTTAGGGGGTGCAACAATGAGAGTGCGAAACGCAGGCTCGAAAAGAATTATTAGTGTCCACGAATTCGGTTTGCCTGTGGTGTCGCACGAACACACGCATACGCAATGTGTCGTGCGCTCAATGGACGAAATGGTAAATCGAACGGGCGAAAAAGAGACAGAGAGAAATGACCTATACAGGGAAAATCGAGTCTTGGTACACAAAAAGGCGTAACCCGCACGATTGGATACGCAACGTTAGCCGGGTTAGGCCTCTTTCATCAGCATGAAGGCGATATGTATACATATATACGAGTCGCTCGAAGAGTAAAGGTCTCGAGGAATCCCCGCTGTCACGAGAAAACGAACGAAGGACTCTATCCATTTCGTGAGTAGAATGTCTCTGAGGATGCGAGAGAGGCTGGCGAGAGAGTCAGTTCGTGATTCTATCCCTCTCTCGCTAGCCCAACAGTGGTCCAGAAGAGTCTTCCTCGTCTTTTTTCCCCTCTGACTCATGGTCTCAGTTGCAGTCACTCGATTGCCAGGGAGGAAGGAAAAGAGGCCCATATAACTGGGAGAGCGACGATCACGGGAGCCATGGGTGGGCCAACCTGTCCCATGGGAACCCGCAGAGCCGAGATCTCTTGCACTATAACCGTGTGCACCTTCGAGAAGCATTCGTGTGGGTGTGTACATATATGGAATTGATGCTATGCTTGCGTCGTTTGCTCACTCAATCTCCTCCGGGCTATGAGTAGGAGCCATTTTTCGCGACCTCTCTCTCTCTCTCTCTTGATTCACCGAGTCACCCTCAAACTCGCCTTCCCTTCATCTTGATTGATTTCTATCCAGGGAGGATTTTTCTTGGAAGATGGAAAAAAAGACAATTCCCTCGACATTAAGATCGTCTTTTTTGGGATCTACTAGTGAGGCGCCTGTTAGAGAAGAACGGGGGGCTGTTTTTTCAGATTCAACGTAAGTTTCGTTGGTCTTGAGTGCCGTGAACGAGCATCATCGCAGTGGCATCAATCCAATACACGGAAGCTTGGCTAACAAATGGGACCAGTCGAATGAAACTTTAGTGATCGAGGTTTATCGATATGATCGCTTGACACATAATAATTGATGGGATCTAGGACGAAAGAATTGGAAGCTATTGGAACGTTGATTACAGCATTTCCATAAGTTTCGGGCTGCAAAGAAAAGCGTTTTGATGCTTGAAATCTCTAGTTTAATATCGTGAGGGCAACGATATTTTAGCATCTCGCTCGGCGCTATCATAAGAAATAGCGCGCGCTCGATTTTCAAAAACTACAGAAAAAGTAATTTTTTTGTACTCTTTCAAATCAAAATTGAGCTTGGAAAAAAAATATTCCTCTAAATTACTAAAAAGCACTTGTAGAGGATTCTTCCAAGTTTCCGCGACCCATATTCCGCTCGCTGTACGATCATCAGTTCATGAGATATCGATGATCATAGAAAAAGGCTGACTTTTCATTCAATCGGCGATATCTCAGCAGCGAATGGTCGTACAGAGATAACAAAAAAACCAAATTAAAGCTCAAGAACCACGCTACATGATCACACCATTGATTGGGCAGAATTGTTTTTCTTTGAGCCCATGGTGGCTTTTGAAGAGATAACAATTTTCGAAATTTTTTCATTCCGCTATTTTTTAGGATAGCAGCGAGTGTGATGGTTAAAAAATTTGGTCCATGAGATTCTTAAACTAGAGATTCCACGCTTCAAAACACTTTTTTTTGCTCCCCGGTACGTCCATTATTCACGGAGATACGCCTTTTCGAAAATCACTGAAATTTTTTAAAAAACTGTCTACTCCTCTCGGTTGTTTGGTGAGTGTATTATTTGCATGATGTTGATGTCAGCATCGGTTCTACACAACGATTATTTGCCAATTCTCGATTTTCAGATACGATGCGGAATACGGGTAGATAATTGCGAGAAAATGTTAAAAGAATTCGTGTTTGTGGGACGAAATGAGTTGCCGCGCAGCGGAGTCAAAATCCACCATACGAGAATGCCGTTAACCCAGTGGAGCAGGGAGCAGAGCTGTGATATAAAGCATGGCAAAAGTATAGAAGCGAGTACAAGAGGCCCAAGCCAATTAATGACCCGAAGTCCCTTAATCCGGCTATTTGGCTCCGGGAATGACTTTTCATCCTGCCCCTCCCCGTCCTCGCTACCCGCGAGATCTCTCGACAACGAGAGATCGGCACTCCCCTCTGTATAATTTGATCCGCCAGGGCAAGTCCGGGACTAAGCTTTTGACTCCACGTAGCAGCATCGGCTAAGCGAGGGTGTTACGACACTTGCCTCCCTCCATGAAAGAGAGAGAGAGAGAGAGAGAGAGAGAGAGAGAGAGAGAGAGAGAGAGAGAGAGAGAGAGAGAGAGAGAGAGAGAGACAGTGGAAGAGCATTTTAACCCTGCACGCCCTACCCCTCTGCAGGCTGACTAACTCCCGGGACAACGCGGTTGTCCTCGTAGATACCCCGCAACCTTCGCTCTCTCTTTCTCTCTCTGTCTTCCTCTCGGCCTCGTCTCCCGGAAACGAGGGAGCAAAAAGATCGAGAAAGGGAGGGAGAGAGAAAAAGGGCGAGGAAGAAAAAGATAGAAAATAGCCGCCCCCTATATATAGCAGGACCGGCTCTCCACCAAGGCATCAGCCACTTATCTGGCACGCGCATCGGATTGCGTCTCTTATCGCAAAACTGCACTACTTTTACCGCACGAGAGAACGCCGCTTCGAAACCCCCAACTCCCCCTCGCGTTTATTCTTTCCACTATAGTGGGTACTTGCTTTTTCTCTCGCTTTCGACCCCTCTATTCTCTCTCTCTCTCTCTCTCTCTCTCTCTCTCTCTCTCTCTCTCTCTCTCTCTCTCGCTCTCTCTCTCTCGCTCTCTCTCTCTCTCTCGTGAGATTCACTCCTCCACCCTCCGTGTCTTTTGACAGTGCCACGACGCAGCGAGTAAACGAGAATCTCTCTCGAGAAACATTCGAGATTCCTCGCGACAAAGCGAATGGGAAAAAAGATGGAGGAGGAAAAAATAGGGGATTTTCCCGTTCGAACGGATGAGGTATAAAGTGTTCAGATTCATGAAATTCCCTCACAAATTACCCAATTCGGCGGGACTTTATAAGAGGAGGAAGAAACCAGCGGCAATCGTCTTTGCTTGGGTTTGTTTGGGTTGACGTTCTTGAAGAATACTGCAGGTTTATGTTCACCCTCTATCTCGATTTAATCCAATTTGCATGAGAAATCATTACGTCGTTATTCTTTGATCGTGAATGTTCTTTTATATTCCGTGCAGAAATGGTCGTAGGTATCCTATTGGATTCCCATACTTGTCCCTAGTTTCTGATAGGGATCCAATGGGTCATCGCATTGGATCCGTATACTGAAACGTCACGCTTGTGCAGTTGATTCTTATCGGGATTCCCTATTGAAATCTAATGTTCGAATCCAATTTGAATCCTGAAGGATTCCCATTTCATGGAACAGAATCTGATGTGATGCTTGATGGATCACTTCGCATTCTGGACGCTGAATTTTCTAAACAAAATATATAGATGTTCAAAATGAGTGATCGCATTGGATCCGTATACTGAAACGTCACGCTTGTGCAGTTGACTTTAATCGGGATTCCCTATTGAAATCTAATGTACGAATCCAATTTGAATCCTGAAGGATTCGCACTTCATGGAACAGAATCTGATGTACAAATGAGTGGATCTTAAGAAAGTCGCTTATTAAATTATATCTTAAAAGTCGATTTGAATCACGTCACTGAAAATCCACCCTAATTATTTGGTCTTTATTTGACTGGACCTCGATATTATATCACCACACGTACCTGCTCACGAAGCATACGGGTTATGTTTCCATACGCCGACTTTTATCTCATAACTTTTCACATATTTTCGATGCGAACGTGGTAAGAATTCTCAAATGGCGTTCATCGGGGATCAGTATAGAATCTAATTGGATCCCAATGAGGGTTTCCTATGTACGGTGACCCCGACAAATCCCTATAGATACGTGGGTGCATCTTGGGATCCCCCAATAAATTTGTGATCGGGATCACGAAAGGATATTGTTTTTGGAGATCCGACAAATTCCGGCTGAGAATATCAAATGAAAAATTCTCAAACGACGTCAACTGGGAAATAGTACGGAATCTATTTGCCACTCTTTCCTGATGCACCACTGAATCACATTTGCCCGAGGGTACAGGGAAACGTCGAAAAATCTGTGCCGATACAAGCGATATTTAACTGAGTTCCAAATGTGTCATCATCAGAAACTCTGCGAAACTGCCACTCGCTCAGTAGTCGGTGCGCAATATAGGGCCAAGCGAGCACCTACCCGAATATTGGCTGGTCTTAATGCTGCTTGATACGTGAGATTGCCAAATGCTGTTGAAGTTTGCATCGTTGGAACGTAACGAAAATTGTTCCTTTTTTTCATTTCGTTATTTTTATTACTACCTAAACTCTTCTTTTGCAGTTTTAGGTCATGGATACCTAATAAGAAACATCAAAACAAAATTCTGTGACATTTGTAGCCTAGGTGTGCCAACAAAAAGTTGGCCAATACGGAAAAAAAACCTTCGTTGCACTCCAACGATGGAAACTTCAATGCCATGATTGACAAAGCCTCACACCAGCCGCGCTTTTATACTACTTTCGTTATTAATCACAACACTGTTAATGCAATGTTTCTCATTGAATTCCATTGACTGCCTTTGATGGACGCCAAAAGCAAAAGCATCACAAAAAATCCGATAAAATAATCATTTGGTTGTCCGCAAAATGTCAAGCATTAATATTTCGTTACGAAAAAATCCCACATCTTTATTCGGTTCAATTCTTCATCGGAGTGAGTTTGACGGGTCTTTTTAACTGTTATAGCTGTGAGCAAGCAAATTATTCGACACCAAGAATTCGGGACGATTAAAAAAAAAAGGAATTGAAGCTTGCTAGACATACGAGCACGTGTATAGGTATAATCGATTCGTGTACACCCGAATACACATACGCCAGGGCGCGCAATAAAGTTAAATACACTCGGCAAGTTCAATGTTGTCCGCGACGAAAGAAGATGGAGTATGAGACGAAAAAAAAATCAATGATGATTAATATATACGATTTCTGTTGACGTCGCGCACCTTCTATCTGTGTAGTACGAGCCTCGAAACGACGAGCAGACGCGCGGTGCGAGCAAGTGTGACAGGGACGATCGAGCCTCGTGTACGTCTCTTTCCTTTTTATTTTTCGTCAAGTTCTCTCGCGTCCGAGACTTAATATTAATCGAATTTCGAAGCAGAGAGATCGAAACGTATATACAGTGAGCGGTACAGTGACGTCTGTCCACCGGTCGCCACGGTGAGAAGAGTACTCGCTCGTCTGGGCGGCAGAAAAAAAGTGAGAGAGAGAGAGAGAGAGAGAGAGAGAGAGAGAGAGAGAGAGAGAGAGAGAGAAAGAGGGAGCAGAGCTTGTGGATGATAAATCGACTAATGATCGCGTCGCCGGGGGACGATAACCCCAAAGACTTCGTTCGATCACCCCACTCTCGCACGTTCCTTACGTTATTCATTTCACTCTTTATTTTATATATACGTGTTTTTTTCTCGCACACGTGCCCGTCAAATGACTCTCACGAATAAAATGGAGCACCGTGAGCGATAGTGTTGCACCAGGGGAAAAAAAATCGTATAACGAGGGACAACGAAAAAGACAAGTTCAAATGCGCGGACGAATGTTGTAAAGTCGAAAGATCGATGGTCCAGGCGTATTCGAATTTTCTTTACTCCCGGGGAATAATAAACTTTGATTAATCGAAGTCCTCGGCAGATAAATCGTTGCTACTGGGGGTCGATTTGGCAACATGCGGTGTCGTCAATATTTATCGCCAATCGAGCCAATAATGAACTTCTGTACTTAACGCGGTCCTCTAGTTTTTCGGCTGTTTTTTTACGGCTTTTTCAATAATTTTTTACGGGAAAAGCATCGAAATAATCAATCTCAATGTTTTTGCATAATCTTTATTAACATTTAAATAAGTTTTACAAATTTTTTGAAGTCCAAATATATAATAGAATAAAAGTTATAGTGGCCGACAGGAAGACATCAAGTAAAAGAGGTGCTTGACGGTGACCAAAATTGCGGCTGTTCTGCTTATCTGAAATCAAAAAACCAAACGGCATTTTAATCTTCATATTTAAGACCAGCGATTGAATTAGAGTGAATTCTAAATTACAAAAATTGACTTTTTTATACACTTTTGAAAATTACATTCTATTTTTTACTCATTTTTTCTTAAGTTTTTCGCTCGTACAAAAAAAATTATTGAAGCAATCAAGATAATCCTAGTTCAATCGCTGGCTTATAACATATTAAAGATGCTGTATAAATTTGAACAAGATCGGTGCAGTAGTTTCTGAAATATTGTGGTCACCGTTTCAAAAAATGGTGTTTCGAGAAAAGCGCGTTTGAAAGTATACCTGCTACGTATACCTGCTCCGTTCCAGGGCCGTAACTTGTGAACCACTTCGAATATCGAAAAATCCTTTGGCACATATTTTCTACACATGTTGTAAATGTGATTTATGAAGAAAAAAAATCGATTTTTTCGACCCGAGAAACTAGAGGCTCGCCTTAAGTTTCATACGATCGGTCTTTTCAGCTTGAGCAGCAGTTATGATCTGAGTCAAATGTTTTATAAAGAAAGAAAGAAGTCCTGTCGAACTATGCATTAGAGTGGAATTACGTGATTTTCTGGCCATTTTCCGGAGTTTGTGAATTTGTTGTTTTTTGTCAAACAACATTTCTTTACGAATATCGATGATTATCGATATTTGGCATGTGACATTATTCGAATCGACACTTCTAGTGTCGAAAATCTGGCAGATAGAATTTTAAATGATAGAAGGGTCAGATAAAGATTGCATTTTTTTAACCAACTGTTTTGCAGTGAATGCGACAATTTTACTTGAACGTACTGGCAGAATGCTATTTTCGTGAATTATGTCACATTTCTTAAAACGAGCGGTACAAAAACGAGGGGGTGGGATTCCCAATGTTCATGGACACCGAACAAATTCATTGAATCGTCACTTTCGATAAGAGAATATTCGAAGACCTGGACACTGCTACACGAGTAAAGTTAAATGGTGGACCTCTGATATTCGCCATTTTCCCATCGCCTCCAACGATAAAACAGCATGTTCCTTCTCATTGTCAGACGAATATACACGTATATCCGTTGCAACAAGGGAAAAAAAGGAACGAGAACGATGACGACGTGAGGGAAAAAAGAGCTGAAAGAGCTAAAAGAATTCTCGAGGCTCTTTAGGCGCCACAATGATTCCTTATACCGTCCGAATCCTTTTATACCACGTTGGTTATAAAGTCATATATTTCCCCGCTGACTTTATACACCTTTTATTCACGTATATACTTATATAGCGATAAAACGATCGTACACGTATCTTTCCTTCTCCTCCAGCCCCCTCGTTCATTCTGCTCTTTCCATAGCCATGTGTCAACGTTCCATTCTCATTTCTTAAGGGGTGGTCGTTACAAAAGCGAGATGAATGAACGAGTAGAAGGAAAAACGAGATGGTCGCGTCATGGGAAAATAATGAAGAGCTTCTAGTTTCTTCGTTTGAAAGGCGCGTCGCTCGAAACGCTCAGTGGTATTTATTTATCGCAGTATGCGCCTTTCCACGGGAGGCAATATTTTGCTTTTTCGTGGCAATTTTTTTTATTTTTAGGGCAATTTTTAAATTGTATAATATTTGACGTATTGGTGGAAATTTGTGAATTGCAAATTATTTAACGTTTTGGTGACAATTAAAAATGGTAAATATTTGACGTTTCGATGGCAATTTTTAAATTGTACAATATTTGACCTTTTAGTGGTGATTTGAAAATAGTACAATATTTGACGTCCTGGTGGCACTTTTTAAATTATACAATATTGACGTTTTGGTGGCTATTTCACCAGTTGTACAATATTTTGTTTTTTAGGGAATTTTTTTAATTGTACCATATTTGAAGTTTTAGTGGTGATTTTAGAATTGTACAATCTTTGATGATGTGGTGGGAATTTTTTAACTGTACAGTATTTGAAGTTTCGGTGGCAATTTATAAATTGCAAAATATTTGACGTTTTGGTGACAATTTAAAGATTGTACAATATTTGACGTTTTTGGTGGTAATTTAAAAATTGTACAATATTTGACATTTTGGTGGCAATTTTTTAATTGTACAATATTTGACGTTCTGGTGGCTATTTTTAATTGTACAATATTTTACATTTTGGTGGCTACTTCACCAATTGTACAATATTTTGGATTTTAGGACAATTTTAAAATTATACAATATTTGACGTTTTGGTGGCTATTTCACCAGTTGTACAATATTTTATTTTTTAGGGCGATTTTTAAATTGTACCATATTTAACGTTTTAGTGGTAATTTAAAAATTGTACAATATTTGACGTTTTGGTGGCACTATTATGCTTATTTCCGATATTAAAAAAATATAGCAACATTACATATTTTACGTACAAATTATTCAATAATTTGCTTTTTGACGACAATCTAATAATTCGACTGGAAATTGGTGTTACTTTGATCAACTAAAACGACGTGGAAGTGTGCATCTTTGGGACGCGATGAATAAAAACGCACACACGTATTCGAGTGTAAAAAAGAAGAAGCTTCACGCATTGCAATTTGTAGGACTCGGCACTCGCGAGAGCCTTGATTTTTTTTGTTTAACCGGGCATGAACGTTGTCAGTGATCCGTGAGCCTTAAAGTTCGTGGTCGTTTTGAGCGTCATTCAATTGGAGTCTCTAATCCGACGTTGATCGGACACTTCTTATTAAGATTAATTTGACATTCGTTACAGAGTCCAATTAATGGAATTTATATTCCGCGATCGTTATCTCTTCGATATTTTGCGTCCACAATTCGATATTTTTCATCTACGGTGACGTGGTCAAATTGGAGATAAGCGCACAGAAAAAGTGTCCCTGGCATCTCAATTGCGGAAGTTACACGATGATGAAGTTTGCGTAATAGGAATGCAGGGAAAATTAATTTTTTGCGATGACCCTAATCTTTTGTGGCACATTTAGGCTACGGGAATCACTGAAACGTTTTTTCGAATTTTGTTTGAAAACCTACCACCTAGATCTATACAATGAAAAAAAAGAAAACGAGTACAATAAAAATGAAAGCCACTGGGAATCAATATTATGACGGTAATATATACGTTGGGTAAATTGAAAACATTTTTTCGATGCTGCAGCAAGCTAACAAAGATGTTTTTAATTGCCAATTGCTGTGTAAAAATTGCCGAAAAATCCTAAAGGTCAATCTAAAAATAAATCAACTCCTTTCGATCTTCAGAATTAACGATCAACTTCAACATTTCTGATTCCCCAAGAACTGAAAATAATCCATTGGTTTTTGTTTCGGTCTGTTTGAACTGTTTTTACGAACAACGTTACATCCGGATTGACAATTCCACCAGCTCCGAAAAGATAAGTAATCTTCTTCTTTTATTATTTTGTAATGAATGTTCATATTTTCACGCACCGTTGTTCAAAATCCTATAGTAAAAGAATGTTTAATAAAAAAAACAAGAAGGAAGAGAACCTTTATCAGTGGTTTTTCGTTCGAAGAACAACTATCCGAGTCCCAGATCGGAACCCAACGACCGTAAAACACGCGCAATCTTGACAAAAAATCATGGAATTCGAAATCGAGTCAAGGCCCGCCGTTATTTCTCTCGTGGTTGAAATAATGGTCGACGTAAAAAGAGAGAGAAAGGCAAAAAAGAGTCTGCGCGCGTCTACAGGTACCGTTGGAAAAAGTAACGTACAGGTCAGTTGGAATTTCCATCCCGACCAATTCAGAGGGGGGTTCGAAGAGCGAAAAGACACAGGGGCGCGTCCGGGTACCGAAGATGGGTCACCGGAGGGTTCCTCGCCATGGACACAAGGGCCGACTGCATCGGGAGGCACGTTCCCGAATTCTCGTAGACCGTCTCGTCAGCGAGACGTCCATAATTCACGGTCTTTACGAGTATGCCGAGATTCTCGTGGGTTTCGAAAATTGCCGGAAAATTATGCAGAATAGCACGGAGGTCCTCCAAAATCTATGGTCGTGAGGGTCCAAAGAAGAGAGAGAAAGATGGATTGAATGCTCGTGTAGAAAATGGGCGCGCGCGACTATCATAATCGTCGTATGCCCAAAGCAGAGAGTTCATGAGGGAACGCCTTGTTTTTCCAGCGGTCAATGAGAACGTCGTTAATAAAGCTTAGAGCCCTTTTTCCCCTTTACCTTCGGGGATTGTCGGTTGATACACCAATTTACTTGGGTGTAAATAGAAAGAAAGGGGGACAAAAATAAAAATAAGAAATCCCATCCTCTTCCGGTGGACCTTCTCTCATATCCATTAACTCCGAAATGATCACCTTTTTTCACGTTTGTGCACATTGATTCATGTTCGACTGTTTACAGTGCGAAAGGGAAATTGCACCAAATTTTTGGTGTGCTCAACGAGCGGTGGAAAGCTGAGAAGCAGAGTCACACGACCTAAATCTATGTCCCTGAGTATTATATATATATATATAGGTGTGTGTGTGTGTGTGTCAGTATATATTTATATAGTATATAGGTTTCGGACACTTCGGATAATTGCAAAATTATATTAGCATAATATAACTCATATTAACATAATATAACCAAAAAGTATTACAATAAGCTAATTTATCGAAAACCGAAAGCAGACAAATTATGCAAGGCAGGAATTCTACAAAATTTTAAAAAAGTCAAAAAGTTTCGTAGTATGGGGTTTTTTCGTGGGGCAAAATTTGGTATTCTAGTACGTCACGATCAAATATAGCTCTCACTTAAGGGCTTACACCCAGTTGGAGTTGATAAAAATATCGACTTTCGATTTTCGACGAATTCTCAAAATGTAACATTTCAAAAATATTATATTATTTAATAATAAAGAATATTACCAAAAAGCAGTGATTGAACGAAGGAATTCCTTGTTTAATGCATCGCTTTTTTTATTAACGAAAAACGAAAAAAACATCACCGAAAATTGATAGCTTCACTTTAGACTGCGGCCATTTTTCGAAAAATCACTATTTTATTAAATCCAAGCATTACATAATTTAATGCAAGAACTAAATGCGGTGAATTTTTTTTATTTCGAATGATTGATTTCCAAGCAGCAGTGGTTACCTCGAAGAACGTTTTTCAAACAGCGGTCTGCACAATTATGGTACTACCACATATGTTTCAATACAAAAGATACTCAACATCATACCCTTTAATTTAAAAAAAAAATGAAAACCTGAACACGTTTTCCCAGAAAATATTGACAAAAAATCCTCTTTTTCCGGCCACGAGCCCGTTAAGGGGGAACATACCTATGTACATTTTTTTGTATTTTTTTTATTGGCTTAACAGGTCAACTATAAAAAATGTTGAATTAGAAGGGCAATTGTATGGTCCAGGCATCGCCGATTAAAGGTGAACACGAAATTTCCATAATTTTACACTGCTCAAAACTTTAAACGCGTTTTTCTCGAAGCTATGTTTTTATACACAGGCGTATGCATAGCGCCTCGAGGTTTCAATCATTTTACTTGAAATTTCAACTGTAGCTTCTTGGCAAAATTTTCTAGTCCAGTACGTAGGATTTTTTCGATAAGTTGAAATTTAAAAATTTTACGATCGATGTTCGACCGATTTTTATTTTTTTCTTCATATTAACGCCATTTTTTTAAATTAATATTTTGAAAAACCCCCACGAACTGGACTACTTTTTTTATAGCTACTTTCAAAATATTTTTCGTTTTTTGTTCTAGCTTGAAAATTATGACCTGTGCGAATACGCCCGTAGAGGACTATGAAAAATGGAGTTTTCTTTTATCGACTATTGCGCCGCTATTTTGTTTCGAAATAATTTTAAAAAAATTCTTTTACTTTAGGACTTGTACTAACATGTATAAAAACCGAATTTAAAAATATTTTTTTTGTTTTTTTAAGGCCTTAGGCCACAGTAACGGGTATAAAATCATGTGCGAATTTGACAATTTTTTTCGTACTCACTCATAAAATTAATTACACATCTATTTAGTACGAATATCAAGCTGTTAGAAAAAAAAAATCTATATATATATATTTTTTTTCGATGTACGAAATGACCGACTACTAATATTTTGTTTTGTTATTTTTTTAGGCGCTCCGCAGCGTGACATTTAGCATCAACAATTATTTACCTAGAACAAAAAACAAAAATTCTCGTCAATCTACATTAGAATACCTAGAGAAGTACGTACGGCATTTAAAAAATATTGTTTTATTAAAAAGTTGTAGGTATTTGAACTTAAGAAATGAATTTTCAGTGAAAAATTTCGTTATAACTGCTCATAAAATGAACAGTTTTCGATTCATCAGAAATTCCGTACGTACTTCTCTGCGAAATGCAATTAGGAACATAACTTTCAAATTTGAAGTAAATCGAGTGAAAATTGTTGAAGTTATTTGTCACGCCAATTGGAAAAAAGCTGTTTCGAGAAGTTTGGAGTAGTCGCACATTTTGTACATCGGAAAAAAAATATATGTATTTTCTAACAGCTTGATATTCATACTAAATAGATGTGTAATTAATTTTATGAATGAATCACTTTTCCATACAAAAAATTGTTAAATTCGCACATGATTTTATACCCGTTACTGTGGCCTAACCCCATAAAAAAATGTCAAAAATGACCCTTGATTTTGCCCTCACAAAGATATATTCCCCCTTAAGTATAACGTGTTTAAGTCACAAGGAATAGAAGGATATCTGGAAACAGGTGAGACACCAATGATCAATGGAAATGCCTCGTTCTTTGAGCAAGAAATCTTATACCTACACAAATCTTCGCCACCATTTTTATTATCGTTATCATTGTTATTATACCTACTATTATAATAATAATTATATCATAATATCACATCATCCTTTTTTTTCGGCCGAGAATCGTGTCCCTCGTACACGATAATACCACGAAGACGTATACCGCCTCCGCACATTTACGCCGAGTGTGCGTGCATACTCGAATCGACGTTTGAACGCGAGACGGACTCGCAACAAATTGCCACGATGGAGGACGATGCGCCCTTTCTTGTCTGGCGACACAGGATCTATAGGAACATCGCTGGGAAATAAAAGGTCCGCGCCCGCTTCACCGCGAGTCTCAGATTGTTCAGCTCTTACGCCCTTTTGTTCGACACCCAATTCCGACGTATACAACTAGGAGAGAGGCTCCTGGAGGTCTCGCGGCTTGTTGAGCGCGCACCGCGGGTACCCGCGATAATTAATTGTCCGAGACACCGGCATAATACCGTATAATTTGTCCGTCTCCGCGAGCACAATCGGACGTTATTGCTGCGAACGGATGCATCGCATCTGTAATCTTTTATTGTGCGTCTCTCGCGTATAGCCTGCTAAAAGAGCAGAAAAGAAGAGGGTGAAGGTGCGAGAGGAAGAGAGCGACAAAGAGGGGCGAGAGGGGAGGAGGGAAATGAGGGAGAGAGATCGGGAGAGGGGGCAAAAAGGTCTAAGGACCGTGTCCGTATAGATGGTCCGTTTTGTGCACTCGCGAGCCCTTCGCGTTCACCAATACACCCGAGTTAAAAAGAGTCTTGTTACCCGTAGATATTAATCCCGTCCATTAAAAAGTGGACGAGTGAAAAATCGTGGCTAGTAAAAAAGGAGAAAGGGTAGAACGGCGCGGGTTACTTGGCTACCTGTGTTGAATCGAGACAGAGCGAGAGGGAGTGAGACAAACGTCGAGCGGGGGGGGGGGGGGTAGCAAGTCCGTATACACGCTGAGATATGATGCCCACGCCAAAACATGACGCCATACGCAATCTCCGCGGGGATGCTCTGACACGCGGAAGAATTTGACAAAAAAATTTGCGTCAGAATACGGTGTAATCCGTGGGAAAAAAAATTATCATAAAAAATGCATTTGGTTGAATTTTGGTAAGGCAATTATTGCTTAGTGAGTCGATAGAGTTCTTTTTCGTTTTGGGTTCGATCTAACAGGATCTAACTGTTAGTGTCCGCCTTCGATTTTGCTGAAACCCATATATGTCATGAAGCATTGAAAACTATTGGATATGTCTTTTTTATTAGCGGAAAAGGCTTCAAGGGGGAATCACCGTTTAAAGAAAGGATTGTCCCCTTAGTTAATTTGGTTAATTCTTCTGCAGTGGATTTTTTCATTGCTTTACATTGGAAGAATTTTGGATTCGGTTTTATTCAAATCGGTGGACTGCTTGTGGGTGACATTGCAAAATCACCCCTCGACACTTCGAGGGGTGGTTTCCCACATTAAAACCGTTTTTCTGCCGATAAATGAAAATACGTGTCTGTAAGTTTTCAATGTTTTATCACATATATGAGTTTCGACAAAATCAAAGACGGACATGTAGATGTTCCTTGTAAGTCTTACACTGAGAAAAAAACATTGATCCAATATCATTGGTGCTATTGAATGACATTTCGTTGATTCGGGTGTAAAATTGTTGGTGTAAATAATCGGGTTTATTAGTCCAAACCAAATACTATTGACTTTAATAACATGATAAAATTAAAAGTTTTTTTTTTTTCATTCAAAACATATGGTTAGCCGAGAACAATATATTATTGAAACTATCTAAAAAATTATCGCTAACAAATTATATAGTTTTGAATGCATTTTCTGCAACGAACAAAAAAAAGCGTTTCAATTCATAACATGGACATTGTTGATTCGATTACACAAGAAAAATTGAATTTCGATCGTTTCATTCAGACAAAATTTCTATTGAGTAAATATGTTATTTTATTTTTTTCACCATATCCGATATTGATTTCCAAATACATTATTGGTTAAATATTAATATTTTATTTTGATTGAAAAATATTAAGCTAATGTCTGAATTGGTTAAAAAATTATGCGAAAATAAAATTTGATTTTTGCGCATTTGATTGAAAAAATTCAACCAAATCATGGCCGAGCGCCAGCGAAATTATAGGTGTGAGGAAATCCGTAGTTCTCGGAGCAACCGCTAAAAGCCGCACGCGCGCTCGTTTCTCGTAAGCGTAGCACGAACCGAAAATCTACTTAAAGGCCGGAGAAACTGTAAAGAGTATCGCTCCTTGGCCTGTGGCTAATACCGAAGTGTAGTATCTGTTCTTATCAGTTGAATGTCTGATATTCTCTCCATAGATATTCCATTGCATATCTGATATTCTCTCCACTATTATCGTGGATGATCATAATAATGCTCATTTTTTATTTAAGATTTAAAACAAATTGAAAAACTTAAGTCCCATGGCATATTCGTTTTGGTGCAGTAAAGAAATAATTAATTCTATTGATTATATTTTTGTACGAAATAGAAAATGTTGTAGCAACCGCTTAATTATTGCATCTATACATCTACGGATTGTATATAGAATGATTTCAATAGAATATAATTTTATTTGAAGGGTAATGTAGATATTCAGAGAACAGAAGAGCTTTTTCAAATAAAATAATATGTTGTTTAAATCAATCACATTTTCCAATATTTTATAGTATTGTAACAATCTCATATATCGGTGGCACTCGGCAGCAACACATTCATTTGGATTAACCAATATATTTTTTTTATTTAATTGGTTTTTTTCTAAGTGTAGATGGGCAACAGCATTGCTCATTCCTACTGAAGTGTTGCCCTTGATTTACAATCTGACAGGTTTTCAGCCCAGATCTCAACATGAGCTGCACAGCATCGAGCTTGGACTCCGAAAAAATGGATTCCGATGACTTCGTGGTGAATTCGTTTTGCAACGAGGTCACTCCGACCCATTTTTTGGGAACCAAAGCGCGAGAATTCGGGCAAATGTCCTTTCAAACGTTATGAATTGGGATCGATAGTGAATGCAGTGTTATGAAGGGGAAGAAGAAGATCGCGTATGTGAGAGGGACTAGATGGGAAGGCTACCTGGGCCGAATGGCAGGATCGAGTTCGTACGACGCGAGTAGACGCCTATAACGCGGAGAATCGCGCATAATGTGCCCATCCGTCACGAAAGCGCCTCCGCGCTTCTTCCTGACTCCCACTCTATTTCGTATGAGGCCCGCGGGCTCTCGCGCGAGGTTCAAGTTTGGGTCCGCCGGGGGACTGCGACGCTCTCATCCCCCACTACCGTAGCATCGCGCGCTTCCCACTACATCACCTCGCTCGGCGCTCGCTCTCGCCGGCTACGACTTTACTAGTAGTGCAACACGCATTGCCTCACGTTTACGCACGGGAGTGAGTAAAAGCGGTGTACGGTTATTTCGTCCATACACCTACGGATTGTATATAGAATGATTTCAATAGAATATAATTTTATTTGAAGGATAATGTATTTAGATATTTAGAGAACAAAAGAGCTTTTTCAAATAAAATAATATGTTATTTTAATCAATCACATTTTCCAATATTTTATAGTATTGTACCAATCTCATATATCGGTGGCACTCCGCAGCAGCACATGTATTTGGGTCAACCAATATATTTTTTTTATTCAATTGGTTTTTTTTTCTCAGTGTACATACTAGATACAATCGGCGCAAACAGAAAAACAGAAAAAACAGTTCCCTTTATCACCGGACATACGATTTCCTTTCGACTTTCACATATTGTGTCATTCGGCTTACAGGTGGTCATATTCACAAGGATCTCGTAGCGACACGTCCGCATACCAGCTGTCATATTAAAGTTCCATTTTTTCTTCGATCTTGCGCGAACGAGAGAAAAAAATCAAAAACAACACGTATCATCCCAAGAAAATTGTAAATAAAAGGAATAAAATGGAAAACGGAAATGGTTCGCATCATTTTCGATCCTCGTACGTATACATATCAGTGAACTTGGCAGATCATTTTCTAGCAGATCAAAATTTAACGAGAGCTCTTCTCGCACGCATTTGAGTTCTTTTTTTTTTACTTCCCCACCTTTTTTATATCCCCACCCGGCTTTTTTATATCCCCACCTTGCGGCCGCAGCCGACATCCCCCTCTGTATCGCATTCATCATGACATTTGTGCCTTGGGTATAGGGAAACTGCGGAAAACCTATACCAATACAGCCGGTCCTGAGTTCGCTTCACAGTCTCGGAGCTAGTCGCGTTTCGTCGAGAAATAACTCACAGGCTACAGTCATACTCGCATGACACACACACGTACCAGTCCGTGTGCGCGACACCCGTGTAGAACTGGAGCTACGTCACGCCTGTGTTTTTATTTCTCTCCGAAACTACGAGACGGTGATTCGAACCCGCGACCTCCCGATGTGTTGATTCCAGAGGCCAGCACGCTAACCACTAGACCAACACATCGGTTTGCATTTGAGTTCTATTATACCTGATCATTTTTGGCAATAGTTCAAGTGATTGAAAGTTGATTGAAAAAATTATCTGCTATTTAGGTCCATTTTCATTTTCTTTTTTGTAGGGTACCGTAACAAATTAATCATAGGTATAAAACACGATAATTCTTATATCCAAAAATTGATATTATTAGGTGCATTGAAAAGAAAAAAAGAAAACGGACGCCTGTTTTGTTTACTTTGCCCTCCGAAACCAACGATTGCTTCGCATTGAGGAATCCAGGTGGGCAAGTATCCCGGGCGCTGATTAGTAACGTACGTAGTTCACCTCGTTCGGAGGACTCGATATTAACAATTTAACCGCTTGAATAACTTTTCATATTGACCTATCAACCCTCGAACGCGTTTCGTGCACAATGGTAGCGGTGAAAGGATCACACGAAGGGGTAGAAGAGGAACAGCAATAACAGATCCTAAGGACTTTGCATATAAGCGATTTCCCATTCTCCTTAATCATCCTGAATCCTGATCCTGAATCCACGTCGCATGATTTGGTAGCCGAGGTTATTGGATCGTCCCGCAAGGCCTTTGCTTCCGATTCATGATCTGCTACTGAAAAGTTGACATTGTATGACGTATAGTAAATGCGATGCTCCCATGTTTTTCTAAATCTTGCTCTCACCATCTGAAGTGTCGGTGGTTGTTGGTTTTCTCGTAGTTGTGGTACTCGTTGTTGGTTTTCTCGGTGTTGTAGTAGTCGTTGTTGGTTTTCTCGTTGTTGTAGTAGTCGTTGTTGGTTTTCTCGTTGTTATAGTATTCGTTGTTGGTTTTCTCGTTGTTGTAGTGGTCGTTGTTGGTTTTCTCGTTGTTATAGTAGTCGTTGTTGGCTTTCTCGTTGTTATAGTAGTCGTTGTTGGTTTTCTCGTTGTTGTAGTAGTCGTTGTTGGTTTTCTCGTTGTTGTAGTGGTCGTTGTTGGTTTCCTCGTTGTTGTTGTAGTCGTTGTTGGTTTTCTCGTTGTTGTAGTAGTCGTTGTTGGTTTTCTCGTTGTTGTTGTAGTCGTTGTTGGTTTTCTCGTTGTTGTAGTAGTCGTTGTTGGTTTTCTCGTTGTTGTAGTGGTCGTTGTTGGTTTTCTCGTTGTCGTAGTAGTCGTTGTTGGTTGTATCGTTGTTGGTTTTCTCGTTGTTGTAGTGGTCGTTGTTGGTTTTCTCGTTGTTGTTGTAGTCGTTGTTGGTTTTCTCGTTGTTGTAGTGGTTGTTGTTGGTTTTCTCGTTGTTGTTGTAGTCGTTGTTGGTTTTCTCGTTGTTGTAGTAGTCGTTGGTTTTCTCGTTGTTGTTGTAGTCGTTGTTGGTTTTTTCGTTGTTGTAGTAGTCGTTGTTGGTTTTCTCGTTGTTGTAGTGGTCGTTGTTGTAGTGGTCGTTGTTGGTTTTCTTGTTGTCGTAGTAGTCGTTGTTGGTTGTATCGTTGTTGTAGTGGTCGTTGTTGGTTTTCTCGTTGTTGTTGTAGTCGTTGTTGGTTTTTTCGTTGTTGTAGTAGTCGTTGTTGGTTTTCTCGTTGTTGTAGTGGTCGTTGTTGGTTTTCTCGTTGTCGTAGTAGTCGTTGTCGGTTGTATCGTTGTTGTAGTGGTCGTTGTTGGTTTTCTCGTTGTTTTAGTGGTTGTTGTTGGTTTTCTCGTTGTTGTTGTAGTCGTTGTTGGTTTTCTCGTTGTTGTAGTAGTCGTTGTTGGTTTTCTCGTTGTTCTTGTAGTCGTTGTTGGTTTTCTCGTTGTTGTAGTAGTCGTTGTTGTAGTGGTCGTTGTTGGTTTTCTCGTTGTTGTAGTGGTCGTTGTTGTAGTGGTCGTTGTTGGTTTTCTCGTTGTCTTAGTAGTCGTTATTGGTTGTATCGTTGTTGTAGTACTCGGGCTCACATCCTTCACGTCAAATGGCCATTCCTTATCCCAATTGAGCTCCGTTTTGTCGTTAATGTCGCGGCTGCGAACAGAAAAAAATCGCTTCTGAGCATCCTCGACATCAATAACGCGAAGAACTCAAATGAATTTTCGTTTTGCCGAAACTTTTGGACAATATTAGGTGCATTGAACGCCGCGTTTTTCCCCTTCCATTCTTAAGCATATACCGGGTTTGCCCACTTTAAGGGGTCTTCTCACTTTAGACGCTAAAAAAAGTCTATATTCATGCATTTTTTTATATCTAGGTTTATATTATAGATATTGATATAAAAGTTGTTACACTTAATTAATACATTTTCGAAATACATTTAAAAAACATTTTTTTATGTATTTATGTAACCCAAACAAACCTTAAACGCGTTTATCTCGAAACAACGTTTTTCGACGGCTTGTTGATAAAATCTTCGAAAATTCTGAACCGATCCTTATGAAATTTTAACCACATATTCTTTACAACTATAGCTGTACCGCATATCGAGGATTTATTTAAATTTTGATATTTACTTTTTTGTTGTGGCCAAAAACAGTGAAAAAACCTTTTTCTAATTTTTTTTTTCGAAAAATGTACGTCATTTTGTTATTTTTGCATATATAAGAAATCATAAGATATGCGCCATTAACATACTGAATCGAAAACCGTTTGATTTTTTTGTTTTGGATGCTCCATCTCCGAGATTTTATCAACAGCGCTGACCTACAATTTTTTTAGGAAATTTTTTTAACTACCATTTTCATCTATAAATGGTGACTTAAATAAATATATATATTTTTAAATGTATTTCGAAAGTGTTTTTATTAAGTGTAACAACTTATATATCAATATCTATAATATAAATCTATAAAAAAATAGCCTTTTTTAGCGTCTAAAGTAAGAAGACTCCTTAATCTTACACCTGATTTGTCTCGAAAAATACTGCTTCGATCAAGTATTGAGTATATTGAAACTTTGAGGGTTCGAAAGGAGGCGTTCGAACATTTTTTTCGTTCAAAATCCATCATGGCGTCGTTAAGATGGCCCATATGTTTTCTTACATAATGGAAACATGACATTTTTTACCAAAAAAAATTGTCAGGTCGAAACTAACAACTTTTGTAGGAAGATTTTTTTTATAAAGTCCATTATTTTTAGGTTAAAACACAATTTTTCACTATTTTAGCACTATTCGGGATGTACCACGAGGAAGTAAAGTCTTTAACATCCCGAGTGTAAGTGTGCGTGTGTGCGTGTGGGTATAAGTTTGTCGGGGTTTGTTTAATAACCCAAAAATGGTGTTCTAACCTAAAAATTATGGACTTTGTAAAAAAAATCCTATAAATGTTATTAGTGTTGGCCTGAAAAAATGTTTGCCGAAAAAAGTCATGTCTACCTAAAAAAAAAGGTGTCACCCATCTCAACGTTTCTATTTTGAATCTTGGACCAAAAAGTTTCTTTTTACGTCCCCTTTTGACCCTAAAAGTTCAGTATACTCAATTCTTGATCAGAGCAGTATTTTACGAGATGAATCAGGTGTAAGATTCAAATGGGTCACCCCGTATATACAATATTTACTAAAAACTTGTTTGATTGGCCCGCCATTTTCCTTCCTTCCGTATCTTCCCCGTGGCGTACATAGGTCGGGACACTCTTGACTCGTCAACTTTGAGTTGTTTAGCCAACGCTTCAAGTCCTCACTTTCGACAGGAGAGTTATCTTCCAGTACACTTTGCAATTCGGCATTAAGGGGTCCTCTCACTTTGAACGCTAAAAAAAGGCTATTTTTTGATAAGTTTACATTGTAGATATCGAGATAAAAGTTGTTACACGTAATAAATACGCTTTCGAAATACACAACGAAAAAAAAAATTATTTAAGTCTCTATTTATAGACGAAAATTGTAGTTAAAAAAATGCTAGGTCTGCGCTGTTGATGAAATCTCGAAGATGGATCATCCGAAACAAAAAATCAAACGCTTTTAGATTCAGTATGTTAATGGCTATAGCGCATGTCGTACAATTTTTTATATTTGCAAAAATAACAAATTGGCGGACCTTTTTTAGAAAAAAAAACAAAAAAAGTGTTTTTTTCACCGTTTTTGGCAAAGAAAAAGTAAATATCAAAATTTGAAGAAAAAAATTTGATTTATTTCGAAAGTGTATTTATTAAGTGTAACAACTTTTATATCAATATCTATAATATAAACCTATCAACAAATTCACGAAAATAGCCTTTTTGCGTATGAAGTGAGAAGACCCCTTAAGCCCGAAGAGAGCGGCTTTCAATGCAACCGTCCAACGATACACAATTGACTCACATTGTACCGCATGCGACAGGTTTTATATCGTGTCTCTTCTTCGTGAGGTCTTTCAACATATCCTCATTCCGATCCGGAAGGGCAAAAACGAAAATGCTCGCATTGAGAATATTCCAACCTTTGCCGTCTCCTAACGAAAAGGGCGTCCGATACGTCTTGATAGAGTGGTTGGCTTCCGTCACGAACAAGGAATAGGGCCTGCGATCCTGCTTTCATTTTCGTAAAAAGAAAGGAAGAACACCCCCGCACGGATGACAATCAATAACAATAGTTACCGAAGATAAGCATAATAATAATAATAATAATAATAAAAATATGCACGATGTCAAAACGAAGTGTAAATGAGACGAAGAAAAAACGAAAATCGGCAAAACGAAGCTGATGAGAGACCATTATCGGATGCGCAATAATAATTGATACTTGCCCCAGTATCCCATCTAAGTGGGGATCCGTCGATAACGCAATGCCCGCTAACATTTTTCTTCGGATATACCACCGCAGCGTACCACTGTGTCGATCCAACTTTCGTGATAGCGCCACTTGTGAAGATCTTGTCCGGCGCAACTTGCCTTATAGAGATGTCTCCAAATTTACCGCTCCCATCTGCATGCCACAATGTCGCATGACCCTTAAACCGGATGCGAACAAATTTATTCAATTTTTGTTTTTTTTTTAACGGAAATTTAAGTAAACTCGAGGCATTCTCAATTATTTTTCACTCTTTCACGCGTAAATGCAACAATGTCGGTACGAACCATGGTGCCTATGGTGGGCGCCGAATCAGTGTCGCCGACGCAGAGGGTCCCGACGACGAAGAAAACAGTGAGCATTTTCATCCTTTCGAAACAGTTGTTGAAAGCAACGATAACAATATTCCACCTACACCCTTTTCTTGTACGTACGACGATTCTATAAGAAATTGGATACTAGCCCTATACACATTTATAACCCAATTCAGATTCCTAACCGTATACGGATTATCCTGAAAATGTGTGATTGGGAATTTTTAGTAGCTATAAAAATACTTGTAAAATTTAAAACAATACACGTGAAGCGCATGCATAGATAATAGTAAGGAGTGTAGGGAGTAAGCTGTTGTTGAGAAAACTCACACAACAGTTCATACAATTTGCAGTGTAATAAAATTCTTAGTGACTTAGGTGAACTATTCATACATCAATTATCTATTACATGCGCCCCACGTTTTTCGTTTTAAATCTTACAAGTATTGTCATAGCTATTAAAAATCCACAATCACACATTTTCAGGACAATCTGTATTCGGTTAGGAATCTTTATTGGCTTATAAATCTATATGGGGCTAGGGAAAATTATTTTATACTTTTTAGACCGTTTTAAAAACGTGATTTAAAAGTTTTTTTTATTTAAATAATTTTTTTATTATCGTTATTGCTAAAAACATATTTTTTCACAAATGAGCACACGTATATATTTACCTGGCGAAATATTTTTCAGTATGAGCCGAACGGGTAAAGAATGAAGCGGTAGATATGTAGAACGGAATACTACCCTGTACCCACAAGAGCACTCGGGCCTCGGAGTATTTGGTCG
This sequence comes from Ophion slaviceki, assembly GCA_944452715.1. Taxonomy (NCBI): domain Eukaryota; kingdom Metazoa; phylum Arthropoda; class Insecta; order Hymenoptera; family Ichneumonidae; genus Ophion; species Ophion slaviceki. The sequence continues at coordinate 20,090,137 of OX101785.1, read as the reverse complement.
CCGGAGCGGAGACGAGCTAGAAAAATAAAAATAAAACGACCAATGGCTCTGCTTGAAGCTTCGCAACGACTTATATGCTCTAGGATTAACAAGTTGCGCAGCGTTGGTTTCTTTTAAATTGTTCCGTATCCGCATTTTCTGGGCTCTACTCAGAATCAACTCTTCTGCTGTATCGCTGTTCATGCTCGAGAACGGATAAGTTTTCGCTTTCGAAAATAATCGCGCTTCGTAGCGTGAAAAACAAGTGGCGAATGGTTCGGCGAAAAGGTGATACGAAATTCCTGCTGATTCTGCCACGTGGCTGAACGTGATAAAAAACGATTTTTCACATTCGCCGTTTGAATTTTCTTATTTTCAACTCTTGTGCTTCTCAAATATTAGAAAAGAGAAGAAAATAGAATAAAATTAATTTATCCAGGTGCAGTGTGTTTATCGTTGAGTTCATTCGAAAGATATATACGGGTATATATATATATATATATATATATATATATATATATTTGGTTTACGGGAAGTTGGCCATATTCACGGGCATCTCATAGTGATAAAGTCCACATACGGGCTGTCACATCAATGGTCCTTTTTTTCGTCGATTTTCCTTGCGCAGACAAGAAAAAGAAAAACAAAAAACAATACATGCGATCTGAGGAAAATTGTAAATAAAAGGAATAAAATAGAAAAAATAAATGGTTCGCATTGTTTTCGATGGTCGTACGTATACATGTCGGTGAAATTGGCAGATAGTTTTGTAGCAGATAAAAATTTAATGACAGTTGTTCTTGCACTCATTTGAGTTCTATAGTTCGTGATAGTTTTTAGCAATTGGGGTGATTTTGAGGTGATTGAAAAAATGATTCAACTGTATATTTTTCATGGTTTATACTTATTACAATAATTATCGTCATAGCCAAAGTTGGGGCTGAAAATACATTTAATTCTGATCAACGTGGGTTCAATTTAGAGCTACATACAAGCCGCACATTTGCGAAAGAAGAGCAGAAATCCGTAGAGACAGTAGTGCAATCGAAAACGTCGACAACGCACATTTATACTATACAGCTTTTGATTTCCGCGAGTGGCAAGCATCTACGGTGGTCATTTTAAACAAACCTACTGGCAAATTTGGACCTCGAGTGGAACAAACTGCGTTCAGAGCGAAAAATATATTTTTTAAAATCTTCAAAATTTCAAACTTCAAGAGCTTCAAAATCTGGAAAATTGACGACTCATCATTTCAAGCGTTAGTTTCAATAAGTATAGATTTCCAATTCGGGTCCAAACTCAATAATACTTGCGCATTCTTGAACGGTCAATGTCTAACTGCAGTTGAAGAAATGGATATGCAAGGGAAAGACATCAAAGTTCTGACTATCCCAGCAGATAAATATATTGCACCAGTTTCATCAGTTCTGTAGTCAATTAGTTCATATTACAATTAACCATTCTTGCGGGTGAAACGTGAATGATACAGTCCCCTGATGTTTATGGCTTCCTTGTATGGAAAAACTTCGTTAAACACTTTTTAGACATAGTAATATTATAGAATTACGACGCCAATCTGCACTTGAGAGACAATATTGTACAATCTCTTGCACACCACCAGTTTTCTTCCCCACGTTTTACAAACCTTTTTAAATATGCATGGTACAAAAGCGGTTACGAAGAAAAAAAGCACCAAAATTAAAAAATCCGGTAGAATTTTTATTTTCACAAAACGCACTGACATGTGATGTGTGCGTCGAAGCGGTTATTATCACTTGTGCGTGGACTAGAAAAACTATCACTATTGTAATAAGTATAATCCATAAAAAATATATAGTTGAAACGTTTATCAGATACGTAAGCGCGAAAACATTTTTCCGATTATACCCGAGTCGAAATTTTCGAGCCGCGTTCAACCCACAAAATGAAGGCGAGCAGAAATCGGCGTGAGCGGATTATATTGTAATCTCCAAAGGCAGTACGTGTCGGAGGAGAATTCCTTCGTAGATATACAATCGTAATCCAGTTGCTTCCCACAACTGCAAGCACGAAGTTAGTCCGTGATTGCGAAAGTCTTACCTATTTCTGTATCCATATTAGCGAAAAATTGAAAACTGATTTTCAGCAGTTATTCACGAATTATTGCAATAAACGATACGCTATTTGGTGTTATATTCATAATTATTACCATGAACGTGTAGTAGTCGAAAAATACAAAGTTTTTTTCCTTTGAACTTTATTTTTATCGTGGCCCGTTCACAAGTTATAGAAGGACAAACGGTTTTTGGGGTGCGTTTGACCCCTTAAAAGTAGCGTTCTGCCAATACGAAAAAAATTCGATAGAATATTTGGCCTCATTGTACTTTCATTGTATCCCACTTTAGCTCTACAAATTTTTGTCCATGTCGACAGGGAAGAGCCTTAAGCATTTTCCTTGTGAGAGGGAAGCCGGAGGAGGCGAAGTGAGCGTGATTTACACGAATATATATTGGCGTCATAGAGAGGGCTTATATTTACATTAACTTGACCCCGAATCGCGAAAGGCTGCTGATTATAGAATGCTCTGGGCTATAACATCGAAGGGCAGTTTCAACCCCTTAATCGTGAGATATTGAAAAAACCAAAAACACGTACCCGCTACTTTTCCATCCTCTACATGTATGTAAATTTACATGCCAGTTGGTTAAAAATTCTCGAAGATATACATGAAAATGTTTTATTTTTGCTATAAACAATATGAAATTTGTTGTTATCTGCACCGTTATCATCTCCAATATATAGTGCTTGAAAAATAAAACCTTGTCGCTTTTTAAAATGTCTTCGTATCTCGTTCCGTAAAAAAATTACACCGAACAACGAAAAAGACCCCCATTTTCGAGGGTGCGTTTCACCCTTTAAAAATCCGGTTCTGCCGATACAAAAACATACGAGTCGCCTATTTTCATCTATTTTCCAAACATGTCAAATTTTTCTTGTGAATCATTCCCCATCTTACAAGTTTCCAGACCTGTATGTAAGACCGTGGGTTCGCGAAACTCATGACCTCGAGTCCGAGTTGAGCTGGAATAGCCCATATACAGGGTGGACCATTTAACGCCACAAAAAAATTGGCAACCATTTTCAACTTCTGGAACACACCCTTATGGGGCAGTAAAAGTCGATAGAAAATCGTATTTCCGGCGGCAAAGGGATTCTCAGTTTTTTTATTTGGGCCTCTTGTTCTTAAATGATACAAAAAATGTGCATATTATTACAGCCGAAGAAAATATTTTTTTTTTTCAATTCACACTCACCGTTGCAGATCAGTTCCGGAAGTCGCAAATCGTTACGAATTTTTAGAAAATATCGTCTTTGCCGGGCGGTGCGGGGGCGGGGGGCGGGGGGATCGTTGCAATATTTTTCATGCGGTCCATCGAGCCCGCAAAATTAGACGCATAAAAAAAAAAAGATTATTGTCACAGCAAAAAAAGGTTCGCATTCGCCGCTCCACATCTAATGAGAGAAAGTTCCGGATATTAAATTTCGTTTCACACTTCGGCAAAGTACATCGATCGCGGGAAAAAAATTAATGTAAAACTCAATTTTTGCCTTAAAAGGTTGTCCTGTTGCGTTTGTGTTAGAAATTTCCTTTACCAACGTTTTCAAACATGGAAAACATAGTAAAAACTGGACAAAAATTATCAATAATCGACGATTAGACGCGGAATAATTCCGCGTGAAGACCACGCGGCCTGAATAACAGTAGTGGGGGTAGTTTCGGCTGATACGCTGGTTTGCAGTATATACGGGGTGGTCCGGAGGACCTCTTTCCCTGTTTCTCTCTCTCTCTCTCTCTCTCTCTCTCTCTCTCTCTCTCTCTCTCTCTCTCTCTCTCTCTCTCTCTCTCGAGGATTTTTTCCTGCCTCTTCTATCGCTCCCTCGCTCCGCCTATCCCATTCACTCATTCTCCACGTTTCGTTTCGTATACTGAGAAAACGGGGACAAGCAAGAGAGGACGCCACGCTGGGAGAGACGAGAACCTCCTAATTGAAACGTTCTGCTTTCATTTATTATACCGTATGAGCGAGATGTCATCTCGGTCAAGTTAACCAGCCAGCCTTTATATATATATATATATATATATATATATATATATATATATATATATACACACACATACACACATGCATGCAAACATGTACATATTTATGATCCTATATTGAGTGAAAGGATATGGCATTTGCATGAAACACGGATGATGAAAAATAGTATAGTGAAACTAACTATATTCTATTGGAAGGCTGACGTAACTATTTTATGATTGCACTGCCCAACAAGTATAGTTTGTTTTTACCATACAATTTTGCACCAATACTTTTACTAGCAGTGCGTCTGTGTGTGTATATATATATATATATGGGGCATTCCATGCCGATTTGACCCGCGATTTTTTATGTTATTGTACTATCTCTGAAAGGCACTCGAGAATTTTTTCAGATTTTTTTGGAACGATTTGACTTCAAAATATTTTTTATAAACAAAAAATTAACGCCCAAATTAAAAAATCTGAAATAAAACATAAAAATCCTGTGTCACATATCAAACACTATGAGCGTTGAGAAAAAGTTTCGTTTGGCCTACAATGCGCTTTTTTCGCAAAAAAAATTTTTTTTTAAATTAAAATATATAGCATCAATAGCCCACCCAGTCGTTAAAGAGGAACAAAAATTACATGACATTATGTAGAATTGACCAGAATTTTTGTCCAAGTTTTTTTTCATCATTTTTAGTTAAATTGCCGACAATTCAAGTGGCCAAGTGGCCACCCCAACTCAAGTATCATAGGACTTGGGCTACAATGTCAAGAGAGAAAACATTCTTAATTAAACATTTTAATCCATTCGAATTTTTTCAGAATTTTTTAGTGAATTTCTTGTTTGTTTAAACTTGAAAAAATAACAATCATTTCTATGAAAGAAATGAATCGCTAAAAAATTCAGAAAAAAATTCGAATCGATTAAAAATGTTTAATTGAGAATGTTTTCTCTCTTGACATTGTAGCCCAAGTCCTATGATACTTGAGTTGGGTTGACCACTTGGCCACTTAAATTGTCGGCAATTTGACTAAAAATGATGAAAAAAAAAATCTTGGACAAAAATTCTGAAAAAAATGTGAAAAAAATCTGAAAAAAATCTGGTCAATTCTACATGTCATGTAATTTTTTTTCCTCTTTAACGACTGGGAGGGTTATTGATTCAATTTTTTTAATTAATTTTTTTTTTTCTCGAAAAAAGCGCATTGTATGCCAAACGAAACCCGCGCCCACTTTTTCTAAACGCTCATAGTGTTTGATATGTGACACAGGATTTTCGTGATTTTTTTCAGATTTTTAAATTTGGTCGTTAATTTTTTGTTTATAAAAAATATTGTGAAGTCAAATCGTTCCAAAAAAATCTGAAAAAATTCTCGGGTGCCTTTCAGAGATAGTACAATAACATGAAAAATCGCGGATCAAATCGGAGAGGTGACGGGTCAGACCCAGGTCGAATCGGCATGCAATGCCCTATATATATGTGTGTATATATATATATATATATATATATATATACACACACACACACACATAATACTTTTCTTAATTTCCTGAGTTCCAACGTATACCCTTGCCGGTTTTAACGAACTACCCTTCCCCATTGAACCCTTTCCTATCACTAGCTACCCGTATTTCGCTAATCTAACCTAACTTCCGTTGTCGGAAACCCGTACCGGTATAGACTGCCCCATCTTCTTCCGGTTCTCTGGTGTACAGACGTTTTGCTCAAGTATCTACGGCAAGATCTCAGAAGTCTCGGAGCGGTCACCGCTCCGAGTATAGGTCATGCAGAACGCTGCTCAACTCGACATACCGCCGGAGTCGAACCCCGATCGCTCATTCACCAGTGTCGGTTTATATACCGGGAGAGCCAACAACTATTAGCAGGAGAAATATTTTTTAACCTATGAGACTTAGGAGAACACTTTCCCTACAAAAGTTGCATATTTCGAAGGAGGCCGTCGACTGGTGGCTACGAGGTTCATCTGGGTGGATGCGCCTCGAAGATTTCAAGGTCACCTCCATTTTTTTAAATGGGACCACTATTTTTTTCTAGAATTTTATTAAGGGACTGAAAAAATGTTAAATCAAGATTTGGTATAAAAAATCTATAAAAAAAATTATTTCAGTACACACACGCACGCACGCGCGGAAAGTATATTTTAAACCGGTTATGCCTATGTATCGTTTGTTTCTAGTGTGCATGGCTATTCAAAGGACGGTCCTTGCATTTTTGCAAGAACGGTCCTAGATGTGTCCTCACATTTTTTGGGGACCGGACCATCATCGAAATAATTTTTATACAAGTAAGGTAAATGTTCCAATTATCGAAGAGGTCCCAATTATTGAACACTATCGTGTATTTTTATTATTTCTCATTCACCTGTATGCATTTACTTATTTATAAAAATTTCATTACACATATGGAACTTTTAGCTATCGAAATGTTACCTTACTTGTGCAAAAAAAACTTTAATTAATAGAGAAAAAAATTATTTAATCAGCAACGGTGATTCGATTTGACGTCTCGTGGTAACTGCTTATCGTTTTTGCTAAGACGCGCCGCTTCATGCATAAGGGCATAAAAAATTCCAAAACTGTCGCATCTCAAAAAGTAAAGGCGTTTCAGGTTTCTCAAAAAATTTCTTACAAATAAAAATGTGAAAAAAAATTAACTAATTATATGTTGAAAAATACGGTGTTCGATCATTGGGACATCGAAAATGCAGTGTGTCCCAATTATTGAACACTCGAATTCTCCAAGATGGCGTCATTAAACCTATCAAAACATCGAGACAGTTAACGTTTGACAGATCGTGTGAATCAGATTTATTCAAACAAAAACTGTAAGTTCCTGAATAAACTTACCTTTATTCTTTTAATAATAACTCTAAGATCGCCAAATATATTTTTTATTTGTATTTTCGTGCAATAAACATAAAAAGGAAAGTAAAAAGAGAATATAACCTAAATGTAACCTAAAAATACGAATGTACTGTTCAATATTTTTTGCTGTCCGATATTTCAGGGAGCCAAGCTGCGACAAAATCAAACAAAAACAGAACATAAAAACGAGGAAGCTGAAAATAAAAATAAAATAAAGTTCGAGTTCCAAAGCAAAAATAATCCAAATGCGAATGAACCAAAAACCTGTCAAAAGAGACTAAATATATATTTTTGTATTTTTACATGATTAATAAAAGATTATTTAAGTATTTGATTTTGGTTTTATTTCTTAATATTGTACCCAAGTAATATTTTCAGAACGGAAAAAGAATTCTTGAGAGTGTTCAATAACTGGGTCATGCCTGTTCAATATTAGGGACATAGGCACTTCTAGTGTTCAATAATTGGGACATTTGCAGGCTTCACATTGTTATTTTTTTTTTTCATTTGAAATCATTTAAAAATAATTTAAAGGGTGATTTTTCGAAAGTAAAAATATCAAAGTATCATTTGAACATGAAAGCGATGGTTTTTTTCTTGATTTTATTTTTTTCTCACCGAATTCAATCCCCCAGATCCTTAGCTGTTCAATAATTGGGACATTTACCTTACCGATGCTTACATTCACTTGAAGTCAAAGAAATTGGGGCTTACGTAACGATGAGTATGGGGACAATTAGCTACTGTGAGAAAACTTTTCGAAATTGCATGTCTTCGAAATCACATTTTTCCGGCAACCTAAATCAGGCATGTATGTATACATCGACATGTGGATAGATGATCCATAGCGAACTAACGAATAGGACCGAGCTGTCATAACAGAGTTGCCCGGTACGAGAAAATCGGGGGTTTGTTAAAAAGGTGGCACTCATAAACGTCTTGCTCGCTCTCGCTTGCGGCACAAGGTATATTTTTTCTTTCGTCCCGTGTGACTTTCGGGCGTGTATAACCAATTAAGCACTGGACTATCAATTTTACCTGTCTCGCCGGGATATTCAACCGCGAGGCTATTTCGTCGAACTAATGAGACTCTCTCTCTCCTTCATCTCGTCTCTTCTCCTATTTATTTTTTATTCCCAAAACCGAAGTCTGTCATACGCATTCACGTGATCCTTTACCGAGAAAAATTGATTACCATTTAATGTATTTAATTAACGCATACTACAGTCGGGCCTAGTATAATAACTTTGCGCTCAACGGTCGTATTCGTTACCTTCGAACTACCGATTGCTGGTGCCGAAGGAAATTGCTTTAGAAAGTATGGACTGAAAATCGTGCGATCGTCGCCATTTCCTTTTCTCATGTTTCGAATAGTCGCGAGATTACTTTGATGTCAGAGTCAACGATGCGAGAAGATTTCTTATCCAGTCCGACAAAATAATTTCGCTGATAAGTATGCTTATCTTAAAAGTCGCCGGTGCATGAACGTCCGCGAAAACGTTATAAACGCTCAAATTGAATTTCCTACATTTTGTCCAATTGAATTTTGTCCCGTTGTAGGATCGATTATTCGAATATCGCATATGGAATACAATTTTCTCCCGAACGTTTCAAATTGCCCAAACGTTACTTTTTACTCATTCGTGGACGAAAATTGACTAGTACTTGCTAAATTATCTCGATATATCTATCACAAGGTCGCTGGTTAACAGTCGGACGAACTTTTATTGACTTTTTGTCGCTTGAACTTTTGCTCATCCCTACGTGTACGAGTTATCTGGAGCGCTGGTAAATATATATATATATATATATATATATATATATATATATATATATATATATATATATATATATATATATATATAAGGGGCAAATTCAGAGGACGAATTCCGACGAAACTTCGCGTCGTCGTGTCCCTATCTCCTAATCCGAAATGGAAGTAGAGAGAGATAGAGTGAGACAAAGAAAAAGAACGGGAGAGTGAGAGAGGGGGGGATAAAGATCTGCGTCTTCTTATCTTCTTCCTCGAGGATATCCTTGCAAAGATCGTGGACGATTTTAACGTCATAGTACCATCAAACCCCTACGAACTGGACGACGTCAACCTCGACATTTCAACGACCCTTTACTGGGCTCGTCTACTTTCTCGCTTCATATTTATTGTTAGTATGGTGTGTGTGTGAGTGTGTGTAGAGAGAGAGAGAGAGAGAGAGAGAGAGAGAGAGAGGGAGAGAGAGATGTTAAAAATAACAGAATGCAACACTGCGGAGTAACATTTCATTGGGGTCCTTCATCTCCGTCAGCCGAGATGAAATTCCTTGCTGCACTGAGATAAAAAACCAATTGAATCAAAAAATATATTGGTTGATTCAAATAAATGTTTGATCGCGGAGTGCCACTGATATATGAGATTGTTACAATACTATAAAATATTAGAAAATGTGATTGATTCAAATAACATATTATTTTATTTGAAAATCTCTTCTGTTCTCTGAATATCTACATTAACCTGCAAATAAAATTATACTCTATTGAAATCATTCTATATACAATCCGTAGATGTATGGATGAAATAATTAAGCGGTTGCTACAGCATTTTTTATTTCGTACAAAAATATAATGAATAGAATGAATGATTTCTTTACTACATCGAAACGAATATGCCATGAGGCGTAAGTTTTTCAATCTGTTTAAAATTTTTAATAAAAAGTGAGCATTCGAATGATCATCCACAATAATAGTGGAGAGAATATCAGATATTCAATAGAATATCCATGGAGAGAGTATGAGATATTCAACTGATAAGAACAGATACTACCCTTTGATTTTAGCCACAGGCCAAGAAGCGATACTCTTTAGAGTTTCTCCGGCGTTTAAGACGGAATGACACCTCATCGCGGTCGGTATGGTAGAACAATTATAGATTCCCAAAAATCTCTGAAACGGCTCTTCAGATCCCGTCGAAACTTTGCCAAACGACGTCAAATAGATAGACGAATAGCTTCCAGCCCCTCAAATTCAGAAAATTTGAGGGGCTGGAAGCTATTCGTCTATCTATTTGACGTCGTTTGGCAAAGTTTCGACGGGATCTGAAGAGCCGTTTCAGAGATTTTTGGGAATCTATAATTGTTCTACCATACCGACCGCGATGAGGTGTCATTCCGTCTTAAGTAGATTTTCGGTTCGCGCTACGCTTACGAGAAACGAGCGCGTGCAGCTTCTAGCGGTTACTCCGAGAACTACGGGTTTCCTCGCACCTATAATTTCGGTGACGTTCAGCCATGATTTTGTTGCATTTTCTCAACCAAATGCGCACGAAACAAATTTTATTTTCGCATAATTTTTGAACCAATTCAGACATTTGCTTAATATTTTTCAATCAAAACAAAATATTAATATTTTAACGAATAATGTACTTGAAAATCAATATCGGATAGGGTGAAAAAAGTAACATATTTACTCAATAGAATTTTATCTGAATCAAACGAGCAAAATTCAATTTTTCTTGAGTACTCGAATCACCAATATTCATGTTATGAATTCAAATGCTTTTTTTGTTCGTTGCAGAAAATGCATTCAAAACTATGTAATTTGTTCGCAATAATTTTCTTGATAGTTTCAATAATATATTGTTCTCGGCTAACAATGTATCTTTTCAATGAAAAAAAGCTTCCATTTGTATCATGTTATTAAAGTCAATATATTTTTTTTTCTCAGTGTGGGGACTCAGCAAGCAAAAGGTGGGATAAGTTTGATTGGTTTGCGTAAAATCTTTTCGTCCAAAATATTTACAGCTTTGCGATTCCATATTCTTAGACATTTCTTCACTGTGCTCTAACGCTCTCTCCCTTTACTTTCTGTCGATTTTTTGTCCTCACTTAATAACATTGTGCCCGGCGTCGTTAGAAAGCGAAAAGGATAGTTATCAAATATATCATGGCGAAGTGCAGTCTTGGAGGTAGCCAAGGGGTTCAAAAGTGAGATTGTATAACCAGCAAGAGAAAAGGACTCGGCGAGTCGTTACTTTCCTGGTTGAAGAAGCTGCATGGATTTGCGTCTAAACTACACAGGTACACACGAGCTTGTTTGCACACATACACGTTAAAGAAAGATCGATCGATTTCTCTTTTCCTCCAACAATATATAATAATAATAATAAACCCTTACACTTTTGTAAGCGTCGGTCTCCATTCCATATTTCCGCGAGAAAGCGACGAGTTCTTCCCAAACGTATGCACGTGCATTTTCAAGATGGCCTCTCGTATTCTTCGCTCACACCTAGGGTTACCATATTGGAATTTGAAAAGTCCGGGCAAAAAGCGGGGTATTCATGAAAGCGTCCGGATGCGTTATGACTTGAAAAAAAAACCGCGTCAAGACTGTTGAATTGTTGAATATCGCGTTAATCACATGCGAAGCTTTTTGCAAGATGATTTTTAGAAAATCACCAGCTGTTCAATCAAGTATCAGGGCGTAAAAATATGAGAATATGTCATTTTTAAAACACTTATAAAGACTTTCACCAAATATGGAAATATCAGTGGAAAATGTTTCTTATTAAATTATTGATGTTGTTGATTATTTGAATTGTTTATGTTATAATTGTATGTTGTAAAATTTGTATTTCACGCTCACACCTAATGTTACCATATCGAAATTTGAAAAGTCCGGGCAAAGTACCGGACATTAATGAAAACGTCTGGACATTTTACAACTTATAATAAAAAGCCACGACAAAACGGTTGAATTGTTAAATATCGCGTTATTACACGCGAAGCTTTTTTTGTGATTTAAAAAAATCAAAAAATCACAATCAAGTATCAAGGTGTAAAAATATGAGAATCAATGATTTTTAAACACTTTTAAAGACCTTCGCTACATATGCAAATTTCAGTGGAAACTGTTTCTCATTAAATTATTGATCCCGTTGATTATTTGAACTATTTATGTTACCATTGAATATTCTAAAATTCGTATATCTCAAGACTGCCATTAAAGATAAAAATAAAAATTTCCGCCTAAAAAGAACTGTTTGTGATAAAAATAAGTAGGTATTAGTGCAAATTCCTGCAAATCGTGTACCTTTCGATTATTGACAAAGTAAATGTTTCATAATTTCATCACGCAATTAACAATAGTTGTTGATTATTTGAAGTGTATAATGTTATAAAGGTAAGTGTTTTTATTATAATTTATATTAGATATTCCAAGGCTGTCATTCATATATATTATACACATATATGTCTTTTTAAAATAGTTTTTGTGATATAAATAGATACTGGTGTCATTTCGTGTAATGTAAGCTAGATTTATTTGTTGTTACGAAATATTAAAGTATATAATTTCCTTTACTATGTTAACGTTGATTTAATTATATTAAGATATCACTATTCTGTTGATGATTATTATTTAGAAATAAAAATGCGAACATTTTGAAAATCGTTTAGCCTTTTATTTCCATAAAAGATCGGACTAGATACCACTCTAATTACTAGACATTCGAAAAAGTAAAAAGTCCGGACAGGAGGCCAAAAAGCCGGACATGTCCGGACGAATCCGAACATATGGTAACCTTACTCACAGTCCGCAAAAAAATATTCAAATAACGGGCAAAAACAAAAACACGCGCTTTCCAACATTTTTATCACTTTTAAGGCCATGTGCCACATGCCACCGACCGCATCGAAATTTTGAAATGGGAATTCTCCCGAACGGATCAACCAATTGGAATGAAATTTGTTGTGTGCATGCAGGGCGCTTGCTCCGAGAGCATGATTCGCGAAATTTTCCAAAATTTCGAAAAAAAATTTGCAGTTTGTCGTTACCATGCGAAAAACTGTGAATTATTGACCATTGCATCGCATTGTCGTTAATTTGGCGCGAATCATGCTCTCGACAGTGAAAAAGCACACATTTTGAGCTTTGTTTCACCTGTTTTAATGAACAAATGGCGGAGAAAAAGCATTTTGAAATTTTTACATAAATGTAGCAAATATGTACCAACAAAGCTCAAAATATCAGGTATCGGAGCGAGCGTTCAGTTCATCCGTTTTCTCACTGGCGGCGCGCAGCTCACTTCGACTGGTTTGACCGACCGCGCTCGCCTCCTTCCGGAACAATTTATTTTTTGACAGGTCGAAAGCCGGAGCTATAACCTCGCACATTCGTTCGAATTATATTTCATACGATGTGTGTAATAGAGTGTGATGTAGAATGTGAATAGTGGAAATAGTGTTAGAGTGCAGTTTATTTTCGTCGCGCTTTGGTGAGTTTTTTTTTCTGTGAACAACGCCTCAGGACGCCGGCACACCACCGACAAGAAATCCCGACAACGAAATAATCAACGAGAAAACCGCCGCGGCCGATTACACGAAGAAGATCGAGGAACATCGATCGAGGAAAACACCAGAAGTCAAGGTACGTACGTGCTATAACCTCATAAACTCAATTTACGTACTTTGTAATTTGCCACGATCTTCCCTCGCATTGCTTTCCCGCTCGCCGATGTGTCAAATAGCCAACGGCTCCGATGCAAGAAACCCAAGTTCATTTGCTCTTCGCAGAAATACCTCGGTATTTATTTGTGAAAAAATCGCAGATCGCATATTTTTCATTTCCTGAGCAGTGTGCGACCAAAATGAGGCACGAAATTCAACACCCTTTGCCTACGAACGCTAAACTATCACGTCTCAAACACGGATGATTTGTGGACCTGTGACAATTCCTCGATAGCTTCACCCTGAGCACCATACTAATACTGGTACCGATACCGTACGCACACACGTGGTAGGTACGGTACCTGGGCTATCATGTAGGAACCAGAACTAATCTAGCGTCGAATTTACCATCTAGATGGACCATTCGATTTATCCACGGCAGCAAGTACGTACTGCCGAGGATGAGAAACTGCGTCAATCGTCGCGGCCACAATATACAGTCCCGGTGTCGCGAGGATATCACCGCTGTCTCCAATCTCTCCGAGAGTACCAGCAAGGCTGACCGCAAGGAACAATATTTTGCCATGGATCGCACCACCAATCTGTGCAAGACCTTTCACCTACGTATGTACGTTTTAAAACAAAGGGCGAGGACGCTAGAGCCTTGCATCTTCTTCAACAGAATTGAATGGTCAACGGTTGAACATGTTGAGGCAGAACAAGCATGCGCTCTTGATTTTTATAGATTTTGTTCAAATTTTAACCAGCCATTGTTCGTATGATTATGCATGTTTCAGTGAAATTTCAGAACAGTCGACTATTGAGGATTCAGAGATAATGGGTTTTAAAATTGCAACTTTTAACACTGCAGGGTCTGCATTGAAATTTAGACACAGTAATTTTCCGTAACAAATATTTGTCCTCTATAAAAAGACACAAGGCAATAACATAAGCAATATGAAATATTAATGTTTATAACGCAAATATTTCTTTTTACGTTAAAAGTTTCTAACTTTAGGAACACGATACTTATCTTTTTTCTCGACATATTGACCAATACTGTTCTACGGTGTTGCATAATGTCTTCTTATTATAGGGGACAAATATTTTTTACCGAGAGTTATTCTGATGTTACTGAACGTCTTTAGCAAAACTGAATAGTAAAGATAATCCAAACTTTTTTCACTCGTTCCCTAACTAGTTTGCTATCTAGTCATAATTTTTCCTCAAAATGAATAACCCAAAAGAATGGTACGCCGAATTATGTGACCTCATTTTCGGCCAATGCAGACCCTGCAGTGTTAAAAGTTGCTATTGAAAAATCCATTATCTCCCAATCTAAATAGTCAACTGTTCTGAATTTTCACTCAAACTTGCATGATGATATGAACAATGTCTGGTTAAAATTTGAACAAAATCGATAGAAATCAAGAGTGCACGCTCTTTTTATCATAAGGGCTTACACCACTGTAAACGTCAAAACTTGAGTGATATTTTGCGATTTTTTTTTGTAGGACAAATAAGAGACTATTAATATTCAAGGATGTTATTATTCATATCTTCGAGTGATCAAAATGAAATGTATATTAAAAAATTATGCCAAAAGGTGAGGCTGGAGCTATTCTGGAGAGGCATGTTGCATTTGAGACGCTCTGCGGCACGCAGTATAGCTGACTCAAATTCGATTTTACAAGGGGACAGTACGGCAGTCGGATTTTTGTAATTTTTCGTACTCATGGTACGTGAAGTTTAGAGCTCGAATATTAATATCCCAAAGCAGTTCGACGCCATATTCAGAAATTTTCGAGAAAATTGACTTTGAAGTTTTCGAGCGCACTCTTATCCCACAAAGATGCAACGATATTCGAACCGGGCTCGTGGCGTACCCGGTAGCGCTCGAGTCTAGTAATCGCGGGGTCGCTGGTTCGAGTCTCACTTCGAAATTTTTTTTTTTTTTTTCATTTTTTTTTTAATTCGCATACCTCCGTCATTTAAATATCCCGATAAATTTTTGTTGTATATAATCACATATTATTATATATAATTAATATAATATATCTATATATGTTTATATATGGACAAAATCCATATATAGTTATTTATGTACAAAATTCATTATAGTTATACATAATTATATGTTTTCTCATATATGATCATATATTATTTATATATAACAATAGGTGATTATTTATAAAAAAATAAATAAATAATCCCGGGATAAAAATCATAAAATCTATGCTAATTCACATATATGTAATTATAATTGTCAATGATAAATGCAAGTCTTATTTTTGATTATCTCTTGCTTGAAATTGCGAATAGGCGACGTAAAAATATCCAGTAATAATATTTACATAAACTCCCTTGTAGATTAATAGCAATATAAATAGAAGAATAAATGTTGAAATATGTGAGTTATATTCACATATTTCAACATTTATTCTTCTATTTATCGCGCTATCATAAGAATAGCGGAGGAAAATAATTGCCAAATTTATTATTATTTTTTTTTCAAGGGTTCACGGGCTAGTTAATTTTTTTCCACGTAACTCAATGTATAGGTCAGTTGGCTTGTTGATTCAGCTTTAATTTGGTTTTTTGTCTCTCTACGTCAATTTTTTGCTGAGATATCCGACTTTAAATGAAACAAGATCCTTTTGTCTTTGATAATCAATATCTCAGCAACCAATGATTGCAACGGTAATTAAAGGGCAGCTTTGAAAACTTGAATAAATTTCCTACCAGCCCCTTTCGTTGATCTTTCAGAAAAACATTTTTTCACTCTCAACATTAATTTGAAAAAAGGACAAAAAGTGACTTTTATAGTTTGTCAGTAAATCTACTACTACTTTACAAATATTGATAGAAACACTAATGTTGCCGCGTTTTTTTTTTCAAGCGTAATGTAGCCCCAATAGCCCTGTTAATTTTCAAATTGATTCATCGAACTGTTTTTCCGGACTGATTGATCAATGTTTTACAGAACAATGAAAGGCACAAGTGTATTGTTTCTAAACATCGTGTAATCATCATCAAAATGGAAAGACCAATTTTCTTCGACTTTTTTCACAAATTTGCACTAGTCTCTTGTTAAATTTAAGAAAAAGAAATTCATAAAATTTCAATTTTTTAAAAATATTTCTTTTAACTTTGTAAAACATTTCAGGAAACAATACTGACTCATTTTTTACCCGATTCGGCCTTTGCGCACTATATTTTCACTCATGTTTAATTTCATTCATTAAAAGTTGATAACCCCAAACTGTATTCAATAGTCGATCTGAGAACATTTATGCGATTAACTCTTGATATTTTCTACGAAGGTTATTAGGGTTCCAGAAAACAGTTATTTTTTCAAACTAGGCATGAACAAAAATTGAAAAACGTTACAGTTTACAAAAACTTTAGATTAATTTATTTACCTAAACGTACAAAAAAATTACCAAAAAATATTAGTTAAAAAAATGTTAATTGGTTTTTTCTTTAAAAAAAGATCAGTTTTGGAAGAAAAATTTTTTTGTAACCCTAATAACCTTCGCAGAAAATATCGAGAATTAATTTCATACAAGTTCTCAGATCGACTAGTGAATACAGCTTGGGGGTTTCAACTTTTAATTAATGCAATTAAAGATGAGTGAAATTATGGTGCGCAAAGGTCGAATCGTGTGAAAATGAGTCAGTATTGTTTCCTGAAATGTTTGACAAATTTGAAGAAAAAAAAATTGAAATTTTTCGAATTTTTTTTCTAGACTTTAACAAGCAACTAGGTCAAAGTTGTGCAAAAAGTTGAAGAAAATTGGTTTTTTCATTCTGATGATGATTACACGATGTTTAAGAACAATACACTTCTTCCTTTGTTTTGTAAAACTTTGATGAATCGAACCGAAAAAATGGTTCGATGGATCAAATTGAAAATTTACAGGGCTATTGGGGGTACATTAGGCAGAAAAACAACCGGGCAACATTAGTCTTTCCATCAATACTTAAAGGATTGTACATTTACTATAATATATAAAGTAATAGTACAGTTACTGAAAAGCCATTAAAAAGCCATTTTTTGGTCCTTTTTCAAATTAATATTAATGGTGAAAAAATGTTTATTTTTCTGAAAAACAACGGAAGGGTCGTGTTGGAAATTTATTTAAGTTTTCAAAGCTGCCCGTGCAATCATTGGTTGCTGAGATAATGGTAATCGAAGACAAAAGGATCGTTTTACATTCAAAGTCGGATATCTCAGCAAGAAATTGTCGTAGAGAGACAAAAAAACAAATAGAAGCTGAATGAACAAGCTAACTGACCTATATATGTATTTAACTGAAATAACATTCTCGAGCGCGTGGACCCTTGAATAATAACCCAAAAAATTTGGAAATAAATTTTCTCTCGCTATTTTTTATTATTGCGCGATTACAGTAGCTCACAAATTTGTTTTGACGACAGATCTCGAAACTAGAAACTTGAAGCTTCATAATGCTTTTTCTCATCTCGATGCGACCATTTCTCACATTGATACAGCGCTTAAAAAAAACACTTTGAAAAATTGAAGAAATTGGATTGGTCGAGGGGACGAAAATTGTTCAAGTTCTGCTGCGTCCCGATTTCCAAAACGTGGTTTGGAGAAAAACGTGTGTGAAGTTAACGGTTAGGCGATAGACCTGAAGAAGTTGTGTTTCCGTAATCTAATGCCACCTTTTGGTCGAAAATAAAACTATTTTTAGTCGGTGAGTTTATCCCCATAGATAATAGGCTTACAAGAGTTGAGAATTGCGACTACCGGCATGGCATCGCCGAAGACGCTTTTCAGCGCCGGAGACACTCCTATAAAAATAGCTCGAAAACCACTTAAAAATTTTTTTTTCGGCTATAAACGAATATTCATCATATTTTTGGAAGTTATCAGGATTTTTTCAGTGTTTCCAAAAAAAAAGATTTTTCGAAAATTTTCCACCGGTGTCCTCCTTTAAACATATCGCGATCGTAAAATTTCACCGCTCTTCTGTAGGGCGAGACTCTTGCGATGGTCATTGCTAGAAAATTCGATCCTTGGAGGAACCTGCCGAAGATAAATCCCGGCAGAGAGAAAAAAATTCTAAACGTATTTATTTTAACAATAATTATAATATTTCACCACTCTTTCGAAAAGTGAGACTCGGTCGATCTCGTTCGCTCGCGAATTTGGTCGACCGAGGCCAACCTGCCGAAGATAAGCCATGGCAGAGAAAAAAATGGCGAACGCAATTGTTTAAACAAAGAGCATTGTAAATTTTTTTAAGTTTCCAAGGATTTTTGAAAAGTGCTTCCAACAAAACGATTTTTCGAAAATTTTACACCGATGACCTCTAAACAATTTGCGATTGTAAAATTTTACCGCTCTTCTGTAGAGCGAGACTTCTCCGATCGTCATTGCTAGAAAATTCGATCTTTGGAGAAACCTGCCGAAGTGAATTCCGGCAGAGAGAAAAAATGCTAAACGATTTTTTTTAGCATAATTAGAAATAATTTAGTAATAATGAAATGTTACCACTCTTTCGCAGAGTGAGACGCGGTCGATCTCGTTCGCTCGCGAATTTGGTCGGCCGCAGACAACCTGCCGAAGATAAGCCGTGGCAGAGAAAAAAATGCCGATCGCAATTGTTTAAACAAAGAGCATTGTAACATTTTTTAAGTTTCCAAGGATTTTTGAAAAGTGCTTCCAACAAAACGATTTTTCGAAAATTTTACACCGATGACCTCTAAACAATTTGCGATTGTAAAATTTTACCGCTCTTCTGTAGAGCGAGACTTCTCCGATCGTCATTGCTAGAAAATTCGATCGTTGGAGAAACCTGCCGAAGATGAATTCCGGCAGAGAGAAAAAATGCTAAACGATTTTTTTTTAGCATAATTAGAAATAATTTAGTAATAATAAAATGTTACCACTCTTTCGCAGAGTGAGACCCGGTCGATCTCGTTCGCTCGCGAATTTGGTCGGCCGCAGACAACCTGCCGAAGATAAGCCATGGCAGAGCAAAAAATGCCGATCGTAATTGTTTAAACAAAGAGCATTGTAGAATTTTACAACTCTTTTGTAGAGTGAGTCTCGAGCGATCTCGGTCGTGACTCGAGATATTAGCAGAGATCGAATTTGTCGACGATGAGCGACATCGAGATGCCAAATAGTCTTTGAGCTTATTTGTTTAAATTAATTAAAAAAGAATGGGAAAATGCTAGCACCCTTCCACCATACGAGTTTCTAGCAAACCCCGTTTGCTAGAAAGTTCAACCATAAAGAAATTTCCACCGATGACCGCCGTCGACAAAAAAATCGATTCGAGGGCATTTGTTTAAACAATGCGCGATCGCAAAATTTCACCGCTCTTCCATAGAGGGAGGCTAGCGATCTTGATTGTTCAAGAAGCTGACCAGCAAAAATGCTGCCAAATATGAACCCTGGCAGAGATAAAAATGCTGAACGCATTTGTTTAAATAATAAGCATTGTACAATTTTACCACTCTTTTGTAGAGTGAGTTTCGAGCAATTTCGGTCGCTCGAAATTTTGGCAGAGATCGATATCGTTAACGATAAGCGGCATCGATGTTACAAATTGTGCTCGAGCTTATTTGTTTAAATGATATAAATAAGTATGGGAAAATGCCTGACTCTTTTGGTTGTGGCCATCGTCGAAAAAAAATCGATTCGATGGCTGCATATACAAAGTAAAATGCAACAAAGTTTCACCCCGCTCTCCTGCCGAGCGAGCGCATGCTTCCAATACAAGCGTACCATAGTCGCTACGCATAGTTGTATGAATTGTGTGATACACACATAGACGTAAGGTGCTTGCGTACGACCGAACGGCGTGCGAGAATGTATTCGTTCTTTCTCCACGCGGTTGCCGCGGCGTAGCAAACACACACACACACACGCGCGCGCTCAGCGATCGCCGTCTATTTGGCTTCGACTCTTCGACTCAGTGCGAAGCATCGAGACCGAATTCGCGATCGCTGCGCTGTCCGTCGGTAGCGACTCGTAGCTAAAAACTACGAGATCTGCGCTACCGACGTAATGAGAGGCCGCGTCGAAATTTTCTGGCGTGTGGCACATGGCCTTAAGGCAATTTTAAGGCAACGCGGAAATCGCGAGGCAGTACAATGAATAGCTAGTCACTCGGCGTACTATTTTTAATTTCATCAAATATGATGATATAACTCACTAAAGTAACGCACCCCTGTGCATACGGCTTTCATCCTTGAGAACAATTTTTAAAAGCAATTGCAGCCTAGTTTTCTCCCATCGCATTAAAAAAAGGGACGCCCGTGGCAATTAATTAAGAGATTAAAATCGTAATTGCGAGTTTTGTAAATTACAGCGTGCACGCGTGTGTGCATTAAGAAATGCCCACGTGTGTGCACGCGCGCGCGCGATACAGGAAGGAAAAAAAAATATGTGCGCGGTAAAACCGTGCATGACCAGCGGCTAACATGGAAAACGCGAAAGAGACCAACTTTTTTCTCTCCCTCTTCCCTCTCGTGATAACGATAAAACTAATAGCAACGTGCTTTGGATAAGAACGAGAGAAAAAAAGGTTTCTTCACACGGCAGATACCGCATGAAAGGTGACCCCGAGAGCCCGCAAGAGGACGTAGCAACTGCCCGAGCATGCACGGCATACTCCGTACACGTATATTTTCGTTATTCCAGCAAATATGGTATGGCCGCATCGCAAAGCAGCACGAAGAGAACAACGGAGACGCGAAATAGATTTAATCATATTTCAAAATTTCTATTTCACCATACTATGAGTACAGTTATGATGGTGTGTTTGTCCTCACAATAAAGACAACAGCAACGACATCAATGAGGATAGTTATCCTTATGAGGATAGTTATCCTCATTGTTCTTTTAGAAATCTTTCTTTCACGAAAAACTAAGGAATGTCAATTACATTTTTTACCTACCCTAAGCAACCATAACAATAATAATAAAAACAATATTTACAGCAAAAATTAAAAGTTATAAACTTGCACATTGCTTCCTCAACAATTTATTTCCCTGCCAGAGCCATGTGAGCATTTTTTTTGTGAAACACCATTTCTGTGAATAAATCTGAATTAAATCGTCAGTACGTCAGCACCGACGGTACGTCTTCCTTTCGATTTTTATTTTCACATAGAGGAAGCTTTGTGTAGAGACAAAAAAAATTACTCACATTGCCAGCTTCGGGAGCGGACCGAATTAACGGGAATGTAAATACATGTTTCCAATTCCCATAATTGTACTTCGATTGATAAAATTTGACGATACTTGTTTACTCGCAATGATTTCACGATTATTCGTCTTTGAAAAATTCAGGTGCACTTAAGGTCTTAGACCACAGTAACGGGTATAACATCATGTGCGAATTTAACCATTTTTTTTTATATGGAAAAGTGATTGACTCATAAAATTAATTACATATCTATTTAGTATGAATATCAAGCTGTTAGAAAATACATTCTTTTTTCGACGTACAAAATGGCCAACTACTCGAAACTTCTTGAAACAGTTTTTCTCCAATTGGCGTGACAAATAACTTCAACAATTTTCACTCGTTTTACTTTAAATTTAAAAGTTATGTCCCTAATTGCATTTCGCAGAGAAGTACGTATGGAATTTCTGATTAATCGAAAACGTTTCATTTTATGAGCAGTTTATGAGCAGTTACAACGAAATTTTTCACTGAAAATTCATTTCTTAAGTTCAAATACGTACAACTTTTGAATAAAATAATGTTTTTAAAATTCGGTACGTACTTCTCTAGGTATTCTAATGTAGATTGACGAGAATTTTTGTTTTTTATTCTAGGTAAAAAATTGTGGATGCTAAATGTCACGCCGCGGAGTGCCTTAAAAAAAGATAAAAGAAAATATTAGTAGTCGGCCATTTTGTACATCGCAAAGAAAATATATATATTTTCTAACGGCTTGATATCCATAGTAAATAGATGTGTAATTAATATTATAAGTGAATCATTGTTTCATACGAAAAAAAATTGTTATATTCGCACATGATTTTATACCCGTTACTGTGGCCTAAGGCTTTCCCCACACGACAAATTAGCCATGCTTGAAAAATTACAAAAGTTAGCATAAATGAACATTTATCTGAGAATTCCAACTCTTTTAATATCTGAATTCTTTCACCGTTTATGACGAAATTATATCCGGATGTATGTTAAATTCCATGCAAGTTTCCATGTGTGCATAAATTCAGCGTGGTATCTTTCAGTGTTATCACTATACGTCCATGGAAATCTCTTAAAAAACAAAAAGTCAGGAAAAGCAAGCCTTATCAATCAGGAAGCAAAACAACAAAAACAATGCCGATAATAATAACATACATTAAGATAATAATAAGTATAATAACAGCGATATTGAAGCCGCTGATAATGATAATATCAATAATAATAATAATAATAATAATAATAACGACATAAATTTTTCATATAATTATTACGATTAATTTCCGTGAAAATGTTCAGTGTTCCCGCTCGAATGAGAACGTTACGAAAAACGAGCTGTACATTCAAATGCGAACGAAGAAACATCATTGTTAACCCTTCGACTGCACACTTCTGCCCTGAACCTCTGACTGCATGTGGGGTTCATCGGACCCCAGTCGTTGTTCAGAACGTTGCATTTCGGTAAAAATGCAATTTTTGTAGTCCATGATCCTTATTTTATGGTCCAAAAATTATTTTTTAAGAAAAACAAAGTCAAGTGCCCAAACATTCGTTCGAAGTGGAAGATGCGTTGAAAGATACATACTTCCACGAAAAAGAAAATGGGGTCAAAACAACCCATTGTGCAGTCGAAGGGTTAAAGGCTTTTAGACCTAGTTGGAATTTATAAAAATATCGATTTTTTGTTTTCGGCGGAAATCATCAAGTCGCATCGTTCAAAATTAAGGGAGTTCATAAGTAGGTTCCGTGAACTGGTGAACTTCCATCGGGTTTTTTTCAAAATGACTTTTTCAAGATCGGTGACCACGATATTTCAAAAATCACTGCACCGATCAACTTCAAATTTTATAAGCTTCTTTTACATATCAAAAAGGAGTGCTCGAACGAAGGATTTTCTTGTCGCTGCATAGTTTTTTGTTATCAACAAAAATTGAGTTTTATCACTGAAAATCGATACTTTCATTTTGGACAGTGGCCTTTTTTTCAAAAATCGATATTTTATTAAATCCTTCGTCCAAGCGCTAAATAATTTCATACAAAAACTAAGTGCGTTTGATTTTCTAATTTCGGATGATTTGTTTCCGAGCTGCAGTGATCGCCGCGAGGAACGTTTTCCAAACGGCAGCCTGCACAAACCATTGTGTCTACCACATTGATTAGGTGTACAAATTAATTCGGTGCCTTTGGAGTTAAGTAACAAGATTTATAAAGGGCACCGAATTAATTTGTACACCTAATATAACAAAATTTTAATACAAACATTGTAACAAATCCATAAAACCATACGCTTTAAGGCCTTAGGCCACAGTAACGGGTATAAAATCATGTGCAAATTTAACAATTTTTTTTCGTATGAAAAAGTGATTCACTCATAAAATTAATCACACATCTATTTAGTATGAATATCAAGCTGTTAGAAATATATATATATATATATATATATATATATATATATATATATATACTTTTTCGATGTACAAAATGACTGACAACCAATGCTTTTTTTGTTGTCTTTTTTAGGCGCTCCGCAGCATGACCTTTAGCATCCACAATTTTTTACCTAGAGCAAAAAACAAAAATTCTCGTCAATCTACATTAGAATACCTAGAGAAGTACGTAAGGAACTTAAAAAATATTGTTTTATTCAAAAGTTGTAGGTATTTGAATAAAGAAATGAATTTGCAGTAAAAAAATTCGTTATAACTGCTCATAAACTGCTCATAAAATGAAAAGTTTTCGATGAATCAGAAATTCCGTACGTACTTCTCTGCGAAATGCAATTAGGAACATAACTTTTAAATTTGAAGTAAATCGAGTGAAAATTGTTGAAGTTATTTGTCACGCCAATTGGAGAAAAACTGTTTCAAGAAGTTTCGAGTAGTTGGCCATTTCGTACGTCGAAAAAAAAAATGTATTTTCTAACAGCTTGATATTCATACTAAATAGATGTGTAATTAATTTTATGAATGAATCACTTTTTCATACAAAAAAATGGTTAAATTCGCACATGATTTTATACTCGTTACTGTGGCCTAAGGCCTCAGTGGGAAAAAAAATGTTTAATCTGCATCGGTTTTTGCAGAAAAAAATCACGTAAACTCCTCTTTTTCCGGCCACCAGCTAGGCGTAACCCGTTGAAGAACTTAGTGCAAGAAAAATAAAATAATGCCTTTAGGGAGTCATTGAACGTGCCAATCTCTGTACCATATGGGAAAGATATAACTCTCGTCCCTATACGGGCACTTTTCAGTCGTAACAAAAAAACAATCGCAGTGGGATTTTTTTTTATTATTGTCGAGACGGAACAGCAAAGCAAGGAGGGTACTGCGAATAATTCTGGGAACGGGTGTAGCGGAAAATACAGAATCTACCTCCCTCTCTCTTCTTTCCTCGTAGTCTCCCCGTGACCGCCGGCACAATACTTCTCTCTCTCTCTCTCTCTCTCTCTCTCTCTCTCTCTCTCTCTCTCGCCGTCCCCTTTTCAGTATAAAAGTGCACTACGTACAGCGCAAATTACACATACAGCTATATATACGCCGGTCGTGTGCACTATAAAGTATAAAGTACGTAACGTGTGTGTGGTATAAGAGCATAAAGTCCCCGATAAGAGAGTTTCAGATATACGGCCACGAAGCACCATCCCCGCGGCAACAGAATAGCGTGGCGGGAGGGGGGGGGGGGGGTAGGACATCAGCTCGGAGCCGTCCCTAGATTCACCGGGGAATTATTTCGAATTTTTCCTACGGGAAAAAGCCAGTTGGAAAGAGGCTCGAAAGCAACGCGAAACTAAAAAGTGTATCTGTCATCTCCGTCGAAGTTTTTTTTTCCCACGAGGCAAAGATTATTTGCCTTCGTGATAAGAAAGATATCGGTCCATTTTACGTTACGCGAAACTTTTTTCTTTTATTCCTCCCGTTTTTGCTATCCCGTGCAATGTTCGAGATTTTCGTTACAAATGGCGAATTGTAATAGAATTATAACGGCGATTGCAAGTTGATACGTTTTGATCCAACTTTACATGTAAATTTTGTTTAATTGTATCAAACATTAAATGAGATGTCAATCGGCTGATAAACTCGCGATTTCGTTCGAATTTATCGGCAGCGAAATAACGAAAATTCTACGAGTTCCTATTAAAATTTGAAAAATAAAAACAATAATAATTTTCTATTTGTTACTCAAAATAGACTGGAACAGAATTTTTTAACGATTATGACGGTTTAATATTTAAAATTCGTTAATTTGATCATCCTCTTATGTAATTGGTCGTTTCGTTTAATTGATGGAGAGATAGGAGCTTTTCGAATGACTGTGCAATTGCAGTCACCTGGCATGATGGCTATGCCGATACCGATCGACTTATCGCGATAGATATCTTTATTTCAGAAGTACACACACACACACACGCACGCACGCACGCACGCACGCACACACAGGGTGTCCTGTTATGAATGGATAAACTTGCAGCTGTCGATAGGTCAGATCATGTTCTACTCTATGTTGAAATTTCAGTTTAGCGGAAGTCCCACGGTTTTCGAGATTTTGAGCAGTTATTTTTTGAAAAAAATCATCTGCTTTTCGCATGCCATTTCTACAAATAATTTGAATCGACACTTTCTAAGCAACTTTTGAAAATCATTGGCATGATATGCGTATTACATGTTTTTTTACACCGCAGGCTATCAAAGTTAGATATTCGAATTGGTTTGTATAAAAATTCTAAATGAGATCTTTTTTCATAAAGTTTCCTCAATATTTAAGGTTAAAAATAAGGCTTTTCTAAATAAAATAAATAACCAAGAGTATTTTCAGAAAACCGGGTAAAAAAGGTGATCATTTCTAGAATCGACATGCAAAAAACTAAAAGCAGATGATTTTAATCTCGAAAACTGTGGGACTTTTACTAAAGTGAAATTCCAGCTATAGTAGGACATGATCTGGCCTATCATCGGCAGTTGCAGGATTATCCATTCATAACAGGACACCCTGGATATATATATATCCAGGGCACCCTGGATATGCGTCTCTCGCCTAACCCGAGAGAAAATACCGGGGGAAACCCGAACGATGACGATAATCGGGTAGGTAACCTAAATATCCCGTAAATACCTCAGTTAACTTTCGTCACTGGGTAGGTAGCCTAAATATCCCGTAAATACGTCAGCTGACTTTCGTCACGGGGTAGGTAGCCTAAATATCCCGTAAATACCTCAGCTGAATTTCCTCACTGGGTAGGTAGCCTAAATACCCCGTAAATACCTCAGCTCAGTAGATAAATACTGTCGATAACTCGGGGAATGTCGATCAGCCAATAAGCAATCTAATTAACACACACAAATACCGCAGGTACTTGGTAGGTGTCGGATGGCGAGTAGGTAACCTCAATACATGACATAAATATCATTGATAACTCGGGGAACGTCGATCAACAAATAGGCAACCTAATTAACACACACAAATACCGCAGGTACTTGGTAGGTGTCGGATGGCGAGTAGGTAACCTCAATACATGACAAAAATATCGTCTATAACTCGAGCGAGGTCGAGTGGCAAATAGGCAACCTAATTAACGCACACAAATACCGCAGGTACTGGATGGATGTCCGATGGCGAGTAGGTAACCTCAATACATTAGGTAAATACCGTCTATAACTCGAGCGAGGTCGAGCGGCAAATAGGCAACCTAATAAACGCATTAAGGCCATAATTTTGTGGCGAGCACGTATGTCGAGCCGCTTCTATTTCGAAAGAATCTCGCTCGACGAACGATAGATGACAACAAAACTCGAGAACGTAAACATTCGCGAGAGACCACGGTCGCGCGTCCACCGTGAGCACGCAGCGCGGAACAAAGGAATATTTCGGCGACAAGAGAATAATAATAATGGCTTAACTCTAACAGGTAATAGCTTCGAACTCCGTCGTGTATCGCGGATCGAAACTCGCCCAATTTTTGCCTGAAGGGACTCTCAATTCTCGCGATAATGTCGCCCAAAGGGGACGGAACGAATTAATAATAGATATATTCCAGATAGACAGTCGTGATCATCACGCCGTGCATACCAATTGATGAAGCAAATTTTACAGCATATTGGCTACATGTCATGATGCAAAGCCGTGAACTCATTTAGTATAGTGAATGTACAAAGCATTTTAATCTCAATATGTCGTTTACAAATGCATCGTACGTTTGAAGCACGTTGAACTCATATCGCTGTGCTCAAGTGTCCACAATTAATATCTGCAAATTTTATGTCATATGGAAGTCATCCAATGTCTGTGTTGATGAATTCACTGGGTTAGCACTGGTAGTAGACATGCCATGCAAGCAATATGACGGCGATATGCATGTTTGTCAGTGATACATTCGATGGGCGCAACATGACGGCGATATGCATGTTTCTCAGTGATACATCCTATGACGGTGATATGCATGTTTCTAAGTGATACATTCGTTGAGCGCAATATGACGGCGATATGTATATTTTGTCAGTGATACATCCCAGGAGCACAATATGATGGCGATATGCATGTTTCTCAGTATTACATTCCATGACGGCAATATGCATGTTTTCAGTGATACATTCGGTGAGCGCAATATGACGGCGATATGCATATTTCTCAGTGATACATCCCATGAGCGCAATATGACGGCGATATGCGCGTTTCTGTGATACATCCTATGACGGTGATATGCATATTTCTAACAAGGACAAGGCAGAGCCTGGATGTCGCAAATCGGGTTCGCCTTTCGCGTGGTGAAAGTTGAAGACCTCCGAATTAACGTCGCTTTTGATTTTTGTTCCAATAAGCCTTAGTTACTGAGATATCGCGATTTGAAAATTTGGGCGTTTCGTCTCGTGCCTAGAGTACGTTGAGCGTTGACACTTGAGACAAGAGCGGCCGTAGCTAATACGGTAAGACGATAAACCGGCACTCTGAAAGTTCGCGGTTCACGTCCCTATGCTTTTTTTTAATTCAATTTTTTTTTAATTTTATAATCTCTCATAAGACTTTACATGTGGAGGTAAATAAGAAAATTCGAAAATGTTTTACTAGTTTTATTTGTCTATTATATTAAAATAATTAATCCAATAATGAAGTCACAATTACAAAGCAAAATAATATGGTATAAAAAATAAATAATTAACCTAATTCACAGGAAAGCATATTTGAAGATCTATATCTTCAAATATGCTTTCCTGATAGAATTTATAAGGTTAAATATGGTTGCGGTGGTATTACGTTCATTTTATGTTCGTGGTGTCGTAAACCTTTGTGCTACCCTTGCTTTTACGATGGTTTCCACCCTCCAATTTGTCAACATACTGATCTGATAGAAGAAGAATCAGAATAATTACCTGCCGCGAAATTTGCAAGTGTGAATTAGATTAACTATATATTTTTTATACCACATTATTTTGCTTTCTCATTGTGACGTGATTAATAGATTAATTATTTGTTATACAATATTATTTTGATTTGTAATTGTGACTTGATTATTAGATTAATTATTTGTTATACAATATTATTTTGCTATGTAATTGTGACTTCATTATTGGATTAGTCGTCTCCTTGTAGTGATACATTCGACGAGCGCAATAAGACGGTGATATGTATATTCATCAGTGACACATCCTATAAGCGCAATATGATGGCGATATTCATCCAAATCCAGAATGACACAAATAAGCAGACACAAAGAAAATTTGTACAAGTGTTAGAATGGCTAGGTAGGTAGCGCGCTCGGCTCTCGATTTAGAAGACGTGGTTCAAACCGTAGGTAGGTACAAAATTTAACTAGGCAGAATACGTTTTTAATCCATTTATCATATAGGCAGGAACATCAATAAAGCGTATGGGGATAATAAAAATCCTACCAGATTTTTTTCATCAATATTTTTGGATTTTTTTTTATTTTTCACGCTATGACACTCAAATGAGCACCATATGAGCACAGCATAGTTACGTCACGCCATGCCGCTAATATGACCTCCGTATGAGTACAGCATATTTACGTCACGCCATGCCGCTAATATGACCTCCGTATGAGTACACCATATTTACGTTACGCCATGCCGCTAATATGAGCTCCGTATGACCACAGCATAGTTCCGTCACGCCATGCCGCTAATATGACCTCCGTATGAGTACAGCATATTTACGTCACGCCATGCCGCTAATATGACCTCCGTATGAGTACACCATATTTACGTTACGCCATGCCGCTAATATGAGCCCCATATGCACTCACTTATTGTTAGATATTCGTGAGCCAAATTTGCTAGTCTGATGAATTCACTGCATGCATATTCGCGTGAGAACAACTTTGCTTCATTTGGATGTATTATTGTGAATCATCATGTGATGCAAATATGACTTCAACGGGAGCACTCATAAGGGATACACAGCTGTGAGACTTTCTATGCTGCAGTGATGATGTACATATGATGCCAATATGAGGTACATCGGTCTATCTGCCCAGATAGACAGTCGTGATCATCACGCCGTGCATACAATTGATGAAGCAAATTTTACAGCATATTGACTATATGTCATGATGCAAAGCCGTGAACTCATTTAGTATAGTGAATGTACAAAGCATTTTGATCTCAATATGTCGTTTACAAATGCATCGTATGTTTGAAGCACGTTGAACTCATATCGCTGTGCTCAAGTGTCCACAATTAATATCTGCAAATTTTACGTCATATGGAAGTCATCCAATGACTGTGTTGATGAATTCACTGGGTTAGCACTGGTAGTAGACATGCCATGCAAGCAATATGACGGCGATATACGTGTTTCTCAGTGATACATCCTATGACGGCGATATGCATGTTTTTAACTGATATATTCGTTGAGCGCAATATGACGGCGATATGTGTATTTTATCATATGGGTATGAGCTCCGACTCGGAAAGGAATGACTCTAAAACTCGGTCCCCGGGGATCGGGACGCGGACACCGGTAGCGATCCCATCGCTACCCGGAAGCCCGCGAGTCCCTCGATTCCCTCGGGGCCGCAACTTTCCCCCGTGGGATAAAACTAAGTCGCCTCGTGGCGCACCAAACAGAAACACAAAAAAATATAGTCGGAGCTCCTACCTTTCTGGAGAGAATATCTGGAGGGGTTCGGGCTCACCGCCGGAGTCGTCGCAGCCAGGAGCAGCGTTCTCCCAATATCCTCGGGCGTCGGTCACGTGGTCTCGTTGCTCTTATTGCGACTCACCGTGAGGACTCCAAAATCGAGACTAATTTCTCGTGTGACGCTCCCGCGGTGCTCCCAAATCGCCCATGACCCCCACTCGCGCGCTACGTGCTCACACTCCTTACCCGTGTGAGCACGTGAGGGAGTCTGTCTCACTCGCACGGGCCTCGCGGTTTCGGCGGAATCCGCGACCACGGTCGCGCTTCCCCGCGACACCCCGTGCGCCTGTACCTCTCCTCGCAACGAAATGGAGCGGCACCCCGGGCATCTTCCTCTAGGAGCCGAGGCGGGATCCCCGAAACCGGGGGGAGGCCTCCCTCGCTAGCTCCCGGCGTCCCGGGAGGAACGGTGGGCGCACAGAGTAATTTGGCCACCAGGCGAGATACACCCCGGTCGCCGATACACCGCTCCGACCCCCTTCGACGAGGCGCCGGTTTTATCCGGTCCAGGAGGCCCGGGGTGACCGCAGGGATGGTGCAACGCCAGGTTGCGAAGTCGGGAGGGACGGGCGATACAGTCTGTTGGCCTTATTCCGGCGTCCCTCCCGGCATCCGATTCCGCGAGCACGGATGGTCGACGCTCGCTTGTAAAAGAGTAGAGGCGCGGGAATGTCCTCTTGGACCAATTCACGCGGAGTGCTGCGATCCGCGAGACCGGAAGTTGTGCCTCTCCTTTCCTTATTCGGGGCGAGCTGAGGTGCGCGAATGGGCCAACCCGTATATCGTTCCGTCCGTCCCCTTATTTTCCCAAACTCATGGATCTGCAATCTTTTTAGCGCAAATTGAGGTAGGTATTTACAGGTGGGATCTCGAGTCGCGCGCCCAAAGGTCGGAGTCGACTCTCCACTCGGCCCGCATGGAATGCCTCGTTACGTGGAGAGTCGACCGAAGGTAGACTGAGTAAGGTAGTATCGCGGCGCTCCGCGGTAGCTACCGTTCGCCGATATAGAGGGATTTCCACGCGCAGTGAGTCATCGAGTCCTGGAGTCCCCTCACGTCGACCTGTGATACCCCAAGGTCGTAAATCCGACCCACTGGTCGACACCCTTCTGAGTCCGTGGCGGGACCTCCCAAATGTCACGTCACAATATATACACATACACACATAGGGGAGGCCGAAGGTAAGTTGTTCCTCTAAGTGATAACAACTCTTACTCGCCGAGCTACCGAAACAGCGCGATGGTATGATGTTTTGCGATGCCCTTGACACTTATTCCTATCTCTATTCTTCGCGAAGCTATGCGTATCGAAACAACTCACCTCCTGCTTTTTGAACCCCGGCCTCACGTATAGGGGAATGTAATTTCGAAGACTTTAAGGACCGTTCTCATAGCATGCTATAGTCTCCAAACTCAATATTATGTAAACCCCCATGTCATCAATAGCACCTTTCGATAAGTTGGGAGCGTATTTTCATAAAGGTAATTCCAAGGACTGCTCCATCCGCGCAATCAACGATTCGTTTGAAACAATTTTAAGAACCGTCTTTGAAACAGTCAGTTTTGCTGGACGTCAACATTACTTACATAGATTTGGCGGGTTTGAAATATTCTTTCCTCGAATGTGTGCATATATAGTGTGGATATATATATATATATATATATATATATATGCATATATATAGACTGTCGTGAGCTACAGGTGAGTTGCACATAGCTTACCCTCCTGTGTCTCATAAAATATTTGTGTCAGAATCACCTCCGAAATGTTACTACACGCCTTACATGTAACATACTGCTAATAAAAACGACGCTCTGGTTTCAAAAAGAAATTCACAAGGTTGTAGAACTATTTTCAGGGAAATTACACGCGTTACATTTTTTTGATGTTTTTGCGGAGTCTGCACAAGTTTTTTTATTGCATAGTTTCATAGCCTCGTCTGAACATTTGCAATCATATAACTAGATGATATTTTACTTTGTCTATCCGCTTGTCAATAACGAGTGTTTAAAGTTGTTTCTTTTAAATCCTTTTTTTTCTACACCTAGCCATATTCGTAATCTCCAAAATTTCCAAAAAGTATTCAGTTAAACGAAAATTTTATTACTATATTGAAATTACATTTATTTTTATTTTCTATTCCAGATGCTCTAGTTGCCAGAATCATTTACACCGATTGGCCATCCAGCAACGGCTGCAACCCAAACAAACCCAAAATTGACTATGTATTGAAGTAGTACATGCGAGGCAGTCCCATTCAAAAGCAAACATACGGTCAATTTCTCAAATGAGCAATAATCTTGAAAAATTAATGAACTTGCCTACTTCCAAACTACATACGTAGGATATCTTGCTGTTTAAAAGTTGAAAAATGACATTCTAAATTAATTGACAATAAGTTTTAGAGCAGTCTTCTTGTCTGCAGTAGCAATTTTAGCAGAGCAAGCCTGGGGCATGTGCCAACACTTGGAAAGTTTGTGTTGGTATACGCATGCTCGTATACTAACGTCCGAGCATATCCGTACATGTGGCAACTTCGCTGGTGAGCACAATCAATACCTTACCCTAACCATACTGGTCACCATTGTTGACAGTGCACTTATTGCAACTAGTGCAGTGCACACACCAAAGATTCAATAAAATGGAAATTAAGCTGCTCTTTAAAGGACGATTTGTAAAGACTAGAGAAAGCTTTAAAAAAGCAGTTCATGGAACGCGCATAGTTTGCAGGGTTGCCAAGTCGTCATCACGTATTTCATATCTCGGGCACTCATAAATTGAAAAGTTTATGCTTAAAAGTGATCATTTTTCTTCATAATGACTGTGAAACATCCATTCATCGTTCCATCGTTTTTTATGAGCTTCTGGCTCGTCATTTTTTCATTACCAACAGAAATATGATGTTCTCCGGGCCTTATCCTATGTAGCGCGTGTTAGAAATGCCAATATCGAGAGCGAATATCTCGATAACGGGATGGTCAATGTATTTCAAATTTCACAAACGTATGCAGGATACCCTTGACAACATTGGTATTAAATTGCAAAACTCTTTGTCTCACACCATTTTTTGCATGCACTACCTTAACCCTTTAACGGCCACGCCTATTTCTGGATGGCTCAAAATCATTTCTTCTGGTAGTATAGCTAAAAAAGGGTTAAATATGAATGTCCAACCATAATTTTGTCGATAAGGGCCTGGGAAGTAGTATTTTCGGACTGCAGCAAATTTGCTACCACCCGCTCGGTTCCAACGATTATTCTAATTCAATAAAAAATTTTCAAAGCCTAGTTCGTCCAGTTAAGCTTCCTTTACACAATGCTATCAAAAATATTTCAAGAGGGTCCATTTACTTACTTTTTTGGACAAAAAACGGGCAGCAGATCGGGTGCTGGGGCAAGCGTCGTAAATTTTCACGACAACATTGTAGCTATATTAACATAATTCTTTACGTTTGAATTTCAAGCTGTCTCGGCATTTGTAGCTGCATCTAGCATAAATTGATGGAACTGTGAAGTAGCTTGTCCGCTATAGCGTCCTTACGCTTTTACCGACGGGGTCAAAGTGAACGTAGAAAATTTGCTACAATGGCAGTTAAAGGGTTAATTATACGTAAAATCCCAATACTTTCAGCCCAATACTCTCGTCAGAAAAAAAAAGATTAAAGATCGACCTGATGTTCGGGCCCCAAGCCCATGTAGCCCCGTTAGTGTGAGCTGAGCGAAATTCTACTGTATTGCGAATTCGGGTTGATTCGACTTGCTGGCTCGCCACCCGCCCCTCCCTCGCTCCCTCTCACTCTATCTGCCCCGTGGTGGACAATACGAGCATTGTCGACTGGAGCGACACGTGATGGACATTCGGCAATCTGATAGACCGATTCATTTTTTTTCGAGCCCCGTTTCCTTTTCATTCTCTCATTCATTTTGTTATTACTCATCCACTACTTTTCGCCTCTCGTGTTGAATTTTTGTTCCTTTTTTCTCTTTCTTTCCCTCCCCCCTCTCTCTTTCGCTTTCGTTACTTTTGCGAGCTCTGCGGATGATCCGATACGCGCGAGAGCCCATGAGATTTTCATCGCTACATATGCAAACGCGTCGAATGTATACATTACGGAAAACGTATGGCCCTGACGGGGAACCAACTCACGATGAATCGCTTCTGCATACCGGTCTTACACGCATGTGTGTTTTCTTTCTTCGGCGTTTGCCATTTGTGCATTGCGCGAGTTTTGAGAGTGTTAGTTTAAGGGGTTACCCCCACTTGCGATTTTGAGAAAATCGATTTTTTTTTATTGCATTTTTTTGAAGTATAAGTATCCGGGCCCATACTTCTGTATGGGGCCGGAATAGATGACTCTATGTAAGTTTACAAAAAAAATATTTTCTTCGTGTAAACTGAAATTGAAACTTTAAACGCGTTTTTCTCAAAATGGCATTTTTGAAGTCGGTGACCAAGATTACTCGAACACTAATGAACCGATCTTCTTGAAATTTTGCAGGCTTATTTAATACATAAAAATGTAGTCTTTAACCGTTCGATTTTTTTTTCGAAAAAAATGGCCGTTTTATAGCCAAAAAACGGCCGTTTTTTTTCGTTAAAATCGAACCATTAACTTTGACTGTCCGCCATTTTGTGAAAAATGAATATTTTTTAAAATCCTTCGATTAAAGACTAGTTTATACTTATATTTGACTAAATCCATCCGCATTTTGTTTTTCAGATGATCCACTTCGCCGCAATGTTGGTCACCGCAAACCGTGTATATAAAAACATTATTTCATTGACGGCCATTTGCCACTAAACAATGTAATATTTTTCAATAAAAAAATTACTGAAAGTTCTTCAAGATGTGTTCTTTAAGATGGCATATTGATCGATTAAAAAAGTTTTGTAGTTTTCTTTAAAAAAATTCATGAAAAAGGCCTTTTTTTGCGCTACAAATGGAGGTAACGCCTTAAGGATCTAGGCTACTGTGAAAATGACGAACACTCGTTCGTCGCTTGAGGGAAATTCAAATATCGAAGAGGAAGGTCCAAAAATATGGTGGGGAATCGCAGATTGAAGGTCAACTTATAATTGTATTATACGTGTATATAACGATAGAACTGCTAGTCAAACTTTAAGGGGGAAGATACCTTTAGGCGAGGAAAAAATTGGATGTTTTTTTTTCAAAGGAAAAACTTCTTCGCCTTATTGGAGACTTAGGGTACGTTTTATTTCTAGTTCTGGCTGTTGCACGGTATTGTTTTAATTAATTAAAAAAAACAGCGGAGATGACACGGTCCTCTAAACTGCATTTTCAAAACTGGCGTGACGTATAGCTAAAAGACTAATCGACCGATTCTGATAAAATTTGGTATAAATATTTTTAACCTTATTATCTAAAACATGACCCTAACATTTTTTTGAATATATAAAAAAAGATTTTTTTAATTGCAAAACGTAGCCATTTTTCAGAAATTCCAATCTCTTTGTTTCAAAGCGTACGATTTCATCGATTTTCAACATTTCTTACTTATTCTTGGTTCACATTCTGCATATGAGGGTTAATGAAAGCAAAATCTTCGTTGGTTTTTTGTCGGATTAATCCCGCCGACGCTACGCGTCACGCCGTCTGACAACATCCGCTGCAATCTGTTTAGAAGGCCGTGCCATAGGGCAGCCGGGGTTCAAAGTGCCGCGGATAAGTCGTTCCGATACGAATAGCTTCGCGAAGAATAGAGATAGCAATAACTGTGAAGTGCGTCGCAAAACGTCATACCATCGCGCTGTTTCGGAAGCCATTTTAGTGACGCCGGGACGAGTGAGCATTGAGTGCTATTCCTGTGGGAACAACTTAGGGGGAAGTCCCCCAGTAGCGGGCACCTAAGCTTTTGGGACAATAAAAAAATACTGCTTCGAGAAATGTAATTTTTTTTTGTTGAAATAATTACGTCAACAATATTTTAAACCAAAGTAAATTAATAAAAATACACCCTCTTCATACATGAAATTGAAAACTTTATTCAAACTTTGGTACAAAAAATTGTCGTCACTGCAAGTGGCACCTAGTACCGGACAGACTTAACTTCGAGCCCCCAGCGTCGGACATCTTCAGAACATTGTGCATCAATCGCATATGTAAGTTTTCGAACATTTAGGGATGTCTGCAAATTATTCATAAACCTATCCACGGCGGCTGGCGCACTGCATCCAGGCTTTTTCGTGGTCCTCCAGGCATCCTACGCAAGTCGTTTTTATACTCGATATTTGAGTTGACGGTTGATTTTTCTTCGCTTTAGCTCCACCTTTTCGTTTGGCCTTCACGCCTTTGGGTTTTTTCCATTTTCTTTTATCGCTGTTTTAAACTTCTTTCCAATTCCTTACTGTTTGTCCTTGACGTTCTTTTTATTCTCGTTTTTTCGACAACAATTTTGCACGGTCATGAAGTCAGAAGTTCACTTCTTTCGTTTTTTTTTCTTCCTAGCAACTGATCGTTTTTCTGCAGCATCTGGCAATGGCGACAAATTATGGAGAATTTGCACAACACCTGGAGCAAAGCTAGTCCACGGTTTGATAACGATGTTTTGTCATGTAGAGTGCTTTTCGGAACGTCGTAGCGCAACGAAGCTTCTCTCAAATTCAGTTAGCAATATTTTTTGGTCCATTGTCCTTCCTTTTTCTTCTCTTCCATTTTGATTTCGCAAACGCCGCAATCAATCGCTCCCACTTTGGCCTCGCGCGTCAGTGGCATATCGCGTCCCGCGATTGTGTGTCGCTACGCTCCCCCGCATCCCTGTCCTGGGTTTTTTACGCGAACGCGCTGCGACATTGTCGTGATAGCACGAGTGTCCGACACCAGGTGCCATCCGGCGTTACGGGACTTCCCCCTACCCCCGGCACTTTGAACCCCGGACTTCCCTACCTCCGCCATTTTTGAAGATTAAAAAAGTATCATGTAAGTAGTAATACAACATACTCTAAGACTCAAAAATAGTGAAGAAATCTTTCCTTTTAATATAAAACATCATGAAATTCAGCTACTTTTTTCCTCGCCTGAACGTCCCACCTTAAACGCTTGTTTCTCGAACCTAATGAACTTGATATTTGGTACACTTATTCAGTGTTATAGTAGTTTAGACTTGACCGACGTTTCCCTTCTTAACATTTTTTTTCAATAATTATTAACAATAATAATGCCATTTTTTCTCGAAAAGTCGAAAAGCAATTCAACTTTTTCTTTTGATGATTGAAACGCGAAAACAAAAAAGCTCGGTCAAGTCTTTACCAATATTATCTATTTTAAGGACAAAAAACTTGTTTTTTTTTTTTATTTCAGATCAACCGGGCAAAATCACGGCTCATAAACCCCGCTCTGCCCTACATATAGGGGAGACCTAGGAGGGTTGAAACAATTTTCAGATTTCATCCCATATCTTGCAATTGAAACGAGAGATTCGGGTAAATATAAAGTTGTTATGTAGCTTTTTTAATCGACTAATCGATTTTCGACTAGAAATGACTCGAGCAATTATGTAACCTGTGAAAAACCATTTAAGTACAATAAGTCGTTTGTTTCAACTCTCCTCATATCGAGGGAAGTTGAAACAGCTATCGAGGTGAGTTGAAACGCCTGGGAATTGGTACAAAATATGGGTATACATTATGTAAAAACACATTGTTAATGAAAAACTTTATTAAAAATAAAAAAACAACCTCGATATTAATCTGCCTCACTTTTCTATTCAGTCTGACAAATTTTTTATAAAATCTAACTGAAACGAATATAAACTAATGAATCTCACGGAATTAAATAGTAAAATATAGCAAACCAAAAAAATTAATTGATGAAGAAACATTATGGTAAGAAAAGCAAATCAATCTCTATTCTGACAAACAATTGTCACATCCATATGAAAGTTGTCCACCAGTGGAGGCTTCGTGTGACCATGCTTTACACTCCAGGCATTGCACCCACTTTTCATTTGGCCTGCTGCTTGAATACGATTCCATACAACACACGCAAAAATACTCTTCCTCGTGTTCACTTTCCACGTTCTCTTTATGCTCGATCTTACGTCCCGTAGAGTAACCTCTTCAGTGGCGAGCTCATATATTTCTCGGCTTACCATGCCTCTATCCGTTTTCCTAATATATTTATTCGGCATTTGAAATAAAATAGATACAAGCCTGGCAAAACACACCACAAAATATAAAAGTATGAAAACATGACTGCAACGGAGGTAAGTTGAAACACCTCGTTCCAATCCTCCTAGGTGTCAAAAATGCGATGCCCCTTGATTCGGAACTCACTATTGATAAAGAGTATTGCAAAACAACAAATGCAATATGACAAATCGAATGCTAAGTACGTAAGCTTCCAAACAATGCATATCACATACCATCAAATATATAAACAAGAGAGCTAAAGCTTAATGAAAAATACGACAAACACTTACTTTTGCCAATTTTTTTGGTTCGGGTGTCGATGTGAAAAATATATTTTCCTGGGTGTCCAACAATACAAATTTCAATACCATGCACAAATGGTACTGATGTTAAAAATATATAAGTTCGACAAAATCGGCAATAACGAGTCAGGAGAAAATCATTCTTAGTGAATTTGTATTAAAAAACAAGACTGACCTTGTAGCGGCGGCGCGATATAGTTGAGAAAAAATGGCTGCCTTGGCGTCCGGTACTCGGCCGCCACACTCCGTCAGCACAAAGCCTCACTGTACACTACAAACGCGTTAAACACCGCGAGGACTCGAAAATGATGCCGCTCGCTATGCACCGATCGCTGTTCTTGCCTACCGAAAGTACCGGCCCGATGGAGATGTTGCGAAAGAAAATCTATCAATTTCCACATTTCTCTTATCACACGAGTGACCGCGCCAGGTTTCCGCCATCTTGTGTCTGTTCATTTTCTAACGGTCACACACTGAGGCTGCAAGCGCAGAGTAGTTCGACTGTCGCCGAGGAGGCGTCGCGATCGCGTGGAAAAAAAATTCGTCCCTCGAGTTAAGGAGGTACACCAGCTTCATACAATGTTACCATGCTAAACCATGGTCAAATTTCAAAATGGTGATAGATCAATAAAATTTGGTGAGTATATTCTTTAGTATTATATATGTCAATACAATTTTTTTCAGATTTTTTCATTGTGCCGTTATCGAATAATTGAACATTGAAGTTCACGTGTATAAGCATAGGGTTTTTATAGATATAGGTATATATTCCGGGTATAAGAATAAACGCTTGTGAATTATTTGTAACAAAACGGCACAACCAAAAAATCTGAAAAAATTTGTATCTACATGAATAATACTAAAGAATATATTCACCAAATTTTATTGATCTATCACCATTTTGCTGAAGTTGGTGTACCTCCTTAACACGGGAGTAGCAAATTCGCGAAGGAAAATCGACGATCAAAGGATTATTGCCACTTCGACCGAACACGCGAGGCAGAATTACTACTTGTCGCTAGATCGCGACGAATGTATATTTTTTTTCGTTTTCTCTTGACGAAAAACGTTTTGGGCAATTTTGAACATGGCAAACCGAACGCCGATGTCACGTCGTGGGCCTTTTCGCCATCGCGAAAAAAGACAAATCTATCTGTTATTCATGTTCAGACGAAAAACTTGCGAAGAGTGTCGAGCGAAAAATATTTACGATCATTCGTTAGACGTGCGAACAATCGAGGCTCTTGCGAGCTGCGACGCAAAGATTACCCCCCCCCCCCCCCCTCTTCCCCGCCCACCGCAAGTTCGCGCTGGCCGGCCGGCTTCGGTTCATCGGAGCCATTCGTGTATGCTTGCGTTTCGCTATTGTCGACTATGGTCTGCGCGTACTTGTTTATCGCGAACGTCGCACAAAATTCGGAACGATTTACGAAAAGTTCTTTTTCTCGCGGATTTTGCTCAATAAACCAGTTCAGGAAAGCTTGCAATAGTTCGCATAGTTGGCATAGTTCGATACAATCTCGCCATCGAATGTTCGCTGTTTTCAGCAAAAATCGTAACGTCCTGCGCATGGAGCCTAGATACCAGGAGGTTCAGCGGCAATGCAAAGGCGCTGAAAAAAGCGTCCCCGAAAATGTCCCGAAGTGATGGCGCTGGGGTGCAGCGGCACTTACATATATAGTAATATATTGGTCAACGAGGTGAAAGTGATCGGATAAGTTTCTAACCTCACGACAGACCGATCGTGACATCAAACGTCGAAATATCCGCCGATTCATAATTTCCTCATGACGGTTC
Source organism: Ophion slaviceki (assembly GCA_944452715.1). Classification (NCBI taxonomy): domain Eukaryota; kingdom Metazoa; phylum Arthropoda; class Insecta; order Hymenoptera; family Ichneumonidae; genus Ophion; species Ophion slaviceki. The sequence continues at coordinate 20,049,160 of OX101785.1, read as the reverse complement.
GGAAAAAAACGCAAAAGCGAGAAAAGATCTTAAACTCAAACTCAAAATGGCGGCGATACAGCCCATCTAGAAAAACGTGTTTTTTTACATATAGCTTTACGGGAGAACGGTTTTCTCGTAAAATATAAGACCTGAAACAAAAACCAAAAAAAATGATAATTTATATATTGTTAGCTATGAGACTACCTAGAAATTTGCTTTCAAATTTTGCAAAAATAGCGCACTTTGAAGGAAATAAATCGATTTTTTGCCAAAAAAAGCAGTAAATTGTTTATAAAAAGAAGTTTACATTTAATCAAAAAACGGCTACATACTCCTATAAAGAATATGATTGTGAAGCTGCTATCAAAATTTCAAATCGATGCATGCAGAGGTGGTCGAGTAATCCGTCTTCCAAGATCGAAAAAAGTGGTTTCGAGAAAAACGCGTTTAAAGTTGTACGAGCAACTGAGCGCGCGCTCCGAGGCGCTGCGGCCAAATCGATAATTGAACCTTTAAATTTAAAAAATCGCTACAGGACCAATTGCATATTGTGTTTATGACACCAAAGTATATTTAGGCAAGAAAACGTCTTTTCAAAATCCTAGAGTGGTGTTATCCCTTAACACGAATAAGGGTTAGGTACATCATCTGTGATCTGTCTTAGATCGCACCCATGTTTACCGTATATCTATATACATGTAGGTGCCGGAGCACCCCAGCGCCATCATTTCTTGTTCTCGTTTTGGGGACGAGTTGAAAGGCCTCGCTGAACCTCCTGGTATCTAGGCTCCATGGTCCTGCGTATAGCGTGAGTTTAACGTCTTATGAAATTTGATCATGCCAAAGTATGGAAAATCGTTAATATCAATGAGAAAACGTTCATAGCGTTAAATCAACGTGAAACTTGTGGTAAATCACGATGCACGGAAGTGAACGAAAATCAAGCGACACCGGGGCATTTCCCCTCACGTTATTTTCATCAGAATTGTTTTTTATTCTCACTTGGAGACGCAGTGTCCGCGCGGGGCGACAGGGGCGCCACGGTAAAAGGCGGAAGCTTCGCGCGGTGAGCGATGTTCGCTCGCACGATCGTTTTTTGTTTTTCGCACGTTTTTTTATTTCAATTAGCGTGATGAAGCGTCACGTTCGTCGTGTCCCTGCGTATATAATTACACGCACATATATAATTTTCACCCGTGATAAGAAAATATATTTGTAAATCACGAAGTGATACGGTGGCGGTTATTTGAGTTTTCCGGAATTGTTCATCCGCGGCGAGCAACACGGTCGAGGAATCGTAGCGTCGTTTGTTTCCTTGGGACTCACGATTCATGATACCCACGGAATTATCAACAAAACACTCGAACGACAAGCAGTGAGCGTGCGTTTTCCTGTTTTCGATCGCTCTTCCAAACATTCGTTTTTAAACGCAATATTTTTTACCGCTACAAAATCACGAATAATTTTTTATCCACGTACGACTTTCCAATTATGTGTTATTATATCGAAATCATATCGACGCACTTACCAAGTGCGTCACTGAAAATTGGGAACTGAAAAATTCGACAAAAATATTGAGACGGAAGAGAATAGTAAAAAAATGTGAAGTTTTCAAGACCGAAGGTTTTTGAGTTCGTTCCAGTATTCTTTCCAAAGCGACGATCTCAAACAAATGTCAAGGTCAACTCGACCTTTTTGAATATGAACCTTTATTTTCAGATGCGCACTTTTACTTATCGTTCACGAACGAAATCAATGCGTAATCTTAAGGGGCTATACCAGTGTGAACGCTGAAAATTTGGGTGATTTTCGGGAATCTTTTGGAAGAAAAGTACTCAACTAAATGTTTCGGAAAATTAACAATACATTTGGCTATATTTAACCTATATTACATAATTTTTTCATAGAAAAATATTGAGATCCAAGCGACTTATGCGCTGCCTTCGGAGGCACGAAAAAAAAGTTCCTCCACTGCTGACATGATTTCGGCCGATTGAGTAGCTGAAACCGAAAAAGGAAAAAAATGTCGTTAAACTAGAAGGATTTCCTGTACAATGACGTAGGATTATAAAAAAATATCAAAATCTAACAAAATGGCGTAGTTATGAAAAAAAGTCTGTTTTCTTGCCTACAAAATAGTCGTTTTTTTCAATGCCAAATCGTCAATTCTCATCCAATCAAAAATATCCTACGTCATTGTAGAGTAAATATATTTAAAAGTACTCAGTTCTAATTTCAAGTCAATCGGATAATTTCTCTTTGAGTTACAATGTCAGCAAATTTGAAAAATCTTACTTCGAGAAAAACGCGTTTGAAGATTGAACTATCGATAAAATGATAGAGATACGGCCTTGAAATTTTTACAGGATATTCTTGAAACTATAAACTGTCGAAAAAGGCAAAAAGAACGATTTTTTAAAATAGTCACATTGGTATAGCCCCTTAACGTTGAGGTGACTTTGGCATAATAAAAAATGATAAGCCGGAAATTAGCCCGAGACTAACGAACATTGTATGACTGCCCGTGTAGAAATGTGTTAGGAAGTCCCTAGATTCGACCAAATCCCTATAGGGATTTGCTAGCGACGTTGCACGTAGAGTCCACATTGGAATCCGAGTGGATTCCACGTCGTTTCCCGATCGACGTCGTTTGAGAATTTTTTTTTGAAATTCGCAACTGGAATTTGTTGGATCTCCTAAAAAATATCCTTTCGTGATCCTGGGCACAAATTTCTTAGGGAGTCCCAAGATGTACCCGCATTTCTATGGGGATTTTCGAGGGGCACCGCACATAGGGAGTCCTCATTAGGATCCAATTGGATTTTGCACTGTTCCGCGATGAACGTTGTTTGAGAATTCTTACCACGTTCGAATCGAAAATATGTGGCGTGTTGAAACATAACCTGCACGGTTCGTGAGCGTGTACCTACGTGTGTGTTGATATTATCCCAAAGTGCAGTAAAATGAATAACAAACGATAATTACAGTGGAATTTTTATGAAAATATCATTTTTGTTCAAATCGATTTATAAGATATACTTTTTTAAGATAAAATTTTTTAATTTTTTTTAACATCCACTCATTTTGTATATTCATACATTTGGTTTATATATATTTTAAATTTATATTAGATTTTTATTATTATATTTTTTAAATTTATATATAAAATTCACTAACAGAATGCGATGAGATCCATCAAGAATCGTATCGGATTCGGTCCGATAGTGTGGGAATGTCCAGGATTCAAATTGGATTCGTACACTCCAATGGAGAATCCCCATGAGAATCCAATGTACGAGCGTGACGTTCTAGTACAAGGATCCAATACGATGATTGGATCCCTATCAGGAAGATAGGGACAGTAGTATACAGGAATCCAATTGGATCCCTGCAACAATTCCCACACGGGTAGAAATAGACATATGAACTTGATGCTTGCGTCATTGGGGGCAACGTAAATTCGTTTTTATTTCTTATTTTTAGGGGTGTGCGGGTAGCAGAATTGGTCGAGTCGGGTCGGGTCGGGTAGTCGAATTTTTGGGGTACCCGTGATCGGACGGGTATACTCGAACTTTATCGAGTACCCGAGTTATTCGAGTACTTGTCTCACATCGGGTACTCTATAAGCCGTGTTGCCGGAACGAGATTTCAAATGTCGTTTCATAGTAGATAGCGCCACGAAAACGTACCAAAACGGACGAAATAGACTCCAGCTTTATGTTCTCTACCCTTTGCCGATAGGTTGGAGTTCATTAGAAATACAAATAATTGATTCAATAATTTTAGTATTTATGTTATGTATATATTTACAATTTTTTCCGGCAAACTTCTAAGACACTCGCATTTCAGGAAATATCGAGATATTTGAATGTCGAAAAACTGAATAAAAGCAAGATTCTTCGTCAAATTTTCATTAATTCTGTCGAATGCTAACTGGTAATATCGGCGATTCATTCTTCGTAATTTAATTTTTTTGTCATTTTTTAATTTTCTCCCAGAAAAAAACTTGTTCTTCAAACGCTTATATCTCTGAAACTAATCAAGATGTTTTCAATTTCAAAACGTCAATTGGAAGCTACATTCTTCTCGCTTCGGATAAACGCAGGGCGTTGCTTCTTGGTCTTTTTGGTTTTTTCTCCGTTTAAAACCCACGTTAAAAAAATTCAAAACTTTAAGGCGTTTGCCGGAACAGAAGATATTTATTGTAAATTTTTTCCTTTCGCACACTTTTTAGTGATGCCAAAACGCAACTTTCCTGCGCTATTATGATATGATCCGCCAAAATTGACCGTTTTTCACTCTGCCCTAACAGACACACACACACAGAATAGAAAAGTGAGACGAAAAAAGATTTTTACAGTATCATCATTTATTCGTTTTATCGCCTTCTTCGAGTTTTCGTTTTCTCCCATTATTTGATCGTGACACCTAGATACAAAATAAATACAAATAATAGATACGGATCTCCGAGTCGTTTACTAATATTCGAAGTTTAAGAGTACTCGACGTTTACGAGTACCCAAAATTTGAAAGTACCCGATGACCAAATTCGGGTACCCGATAGTGGCGGGTAATGCAAAAACGTAACCCGTCGGGTACCCGACCCGACCCGAACATCGGGTACCCGAGTGAATCGAGTACCCGCACACCCCTACTTATTTTTATTATTATCCAAAATCATCTTCTGCAGATTTAGGTTGTAGATCGCCAAATAAGGATTCTAAAAAATGTTTACGTGATTTTCTTGGCTCAGATGTACTCAAGGAAATTTTGGAAGAACAAAATAAAATATTTTTCGTTTCCTTTCAACGATGCGAAATTCAACGTCATGTAGACATTAACGGGGTCCTCTAGTTTCTCGGGTCGATAAAATCGATTTTTTTTCTTCATAAATCACATCTACAAAATGTGTAGAAAATGTGTGCCAAAGGATTTTTCGATATTCGAAGTGGTACACAAGTATAAATCACATGCGCGAACTTTCAAACGCGTTTTTCTCGAAACACCATTTTTCGAAACGGTGACCACGATATTTCAGAAACTACTGCACCGATCTTGTTCAAATTTATACAGCATCTTTAATATGTTACAAGCCAGCGATTGAACTAGGATTATCATGATTGCTTCGATAGTTTTTTTTTGTACGAGCGAAAGACTTAAGAAAAAATGAGTAAAAAATAGAATGTAATTTTCAAAAGTGTATAAAAAAGTCAATTTTTGTCATTTAGAATTCACTCTAGTTCAATCGCTAGTCTTAAATATGAAGATTAAAATTCCGTTTGGTTTTTTGATTTCAGATAAGCAGAACAGCCGCAATCTTGGTCACCGTCAAGCACCTCTTTTACTTGATGTCTTCCTGTCGGCCACTATAACCTTTATTCTATTATATATTTTGACTTCAAAAAAATTGTAAAGCTTATTTAAATGTTAATAAAGATTATGCAAAAACAATGAGATTGATTGTTTCGATGCTTTGCCCGTAAAAAATTATTGAAAAAGCCGTAAAAAAACAGCCAAGAAACTAGAGGAGTCCGTTAAATATTATCTTGAAGTTCGTATCGTTGGAAGGCAACGAAAAATGATTCTTCGTCATTGTTAAAATTTATTTTCTGCCGATTTAGACTAGAAAAATTATTCCATCGTTTTTACGTATTTTTATTGCAGATTTCCCATCTCAAGTTGCGAAAAAAGCTTATGAATTATAATAAGAATAAATAAATAAACAAAAATCGTTGCATTCCAACGACGCAAACTTCAACGTCATCATTGAAATATTCTCCGTTGAGCGCATATCACTTTCTAACATTTCTCGATGCTTCAAACGTTTGGAATATCTAGTAATCGCATGGCCGTGTAAGCTCCGCCTACACCACCATACTCGTGATATACGTAAACATGCATATCTCTACGTAGCTAAAAAAAAACTTGCTCAACTGAGAAGCCCTTCAGCCTCGTACGAGGCCTTCCGTCCGCGCAGTGCACAATCTCCGGGTGCACCGGGACAATTCGTATTTTCCGTTGTTCCGCTGATAAGTAAAAGCGATTTCCCCGAGAGTAAACAGGCGAGATACAAGGGAAAGGGTATACCTCGTTCCTGCCAGCGTCCGGGGCAAGGCTAATTTAAATACACATGTCGATGCGTGCGAAGATTGCACCTAGTGTGCTCCTCTGTCTTTCGAGAGGGCAGAGAACAAGCGAACGAGAGAGCAACGCGGGAAGAGTGCAGAGTCGATGGGCCAGAAGGATGCATCGAGAATATAAAGGGTGTCTCAAAATGACCTGATATTTTTATTTATTGATAAAACGTATAATTTATTTGAACAGTACGAATATTTTTATTTTAATATAGGGTAAAAGTGGGATAGTTGCCCTAGGGGGATAGATGCCTCGAGATAAAGGGGCTTTACCAGTGTGAAACTTAAAAAAATCGATTTTTTTGCCTTTTTTGACAGTTCATACTTTCAAGAATTTCAATATCATTTTATCTTGCAAAAATCGATAGTTAAATCTTTAAACGCGTTTTTCTCGAAATGAGATTTTTCAAATTTGCTGACATTGTAACTCAAAGACCAATTATCCGATTGACTTGAAATTTAAACTGAGTACTCTTGAATATATTTACTCTACAATGACGTAGAATATTTTTGATTGGACGAAAATTGACGATTTGGCATTGAAAAAAACGACCATTTTACAGGCAAGAAAACAGACTTTTTTTCATAACTACGCCATTTTGTTAGATTTTGATATTTTTCGAAAATCCTACGTTATTGTACAGGAAATACCTTCTAGTTTAACGACATTTTTTCTTTTTTCGGTTTCAGCTACTCCATCGGCCGGAATCATGTCAGCAGTGGAAGAACTTTTTTTTTGGCACCTCCGACGGCAGCGCATAAGTCGCTTGGATCTGGATATTTTTCTATGAAAAACTTATGTAATATAGGTCAAATATAGCCAAATATATTCTTAATTTTTTGAAACATTGAGTTGAGTACTTTTCTTCCGAAAAATTTCCAAAAATCACCCAATTTTCAGCGTTCACACTGGTATAGCCCCTTAATGCTATATTAGGAACTAGTCCCCCGCGCCTCAGTATGAGCGAGTCAGCGGACAGGATAGGACGGATCGCTCGGTGGCGTTAAAAAAAACAGTCGTGTTTCGAATTTCGATCGCGCATTACGGACCGTTGCTATTTTAGCCGGCTTGCAACTATTTATTTCATGAAGTAAGTAAAGTGAATATTTTTATTTTAGTTGTCTGGTTACTAAAGTATTAAATGTGCATTAATTTTGTGCCATGATATTTTTTTCTAAAGCGAAGGGCATCTATCTCTAGCAAAAGGGAAAGATGTCTCAGTTTGGGCGAGGATAGACGATCCTAAGGGCGTCTATCCCCCTGTCGCAGATAAACGCGTTTTACTTAAAAACAAGTGTTTTTTTTATGTTTTTTTGTAAAAGACGATGAGTGGACCCGCATGCTGAGTGGACCCAAGAAGCCGTGACAAAAGCCATGGAGCCACGGTGAACTTGACATAAACGAAATATAATATTTTTAGTATTTGGGGTTGAGTGTTCAAAGTTGAAATGATAAGACTGTAGACATCTACAACATAAATAAAACGTCGTTTTATTTCAAAAGACAACTATCCTCACAGCAGAAATTGCATATGGGCAACTTCCCACACCGTAGGCAACTGTCCTCTTTCCTAGAGGCTTAAAAAATGATATTTTTTTCTTATGTACGTAGAATAAACGCTCGCTTTTTATTTACCATTTGAAAGATCCAGGACGATTGTATCAATAACTATTAAAGTCCTTTACATAACGTTGATTGTTTGAAAAAATATAACATTTTTTCAAAAAGTTGGGCATTTATTTCACTTTTACGCTAAGGTACAAACATGGACGTTATGTGCGGAACAAAATATCCGATAAATGGCATAAACGGCATGTGCTTGGAAGACAAATTCTTTCAAGAAGATGGCGCCACCTGCCACAATGCAGTTATTGCAGACAAACTTTTCCGGTCGTGTTATCTCGCGCCGCGGCGATATGAATTGGCCACCAAGATCGTGCGATTTGACGCCATTGGACTTCGTTCTTTGGGGTTTCCTGAGAGAAAAAGTGTACGTCAATGATCCACAGACCATTTCGGAGCTCGAGGAAGCAATTTGACGCACTATTAAGGCGTTAGGCCACAGTAACGGGTATAAAATCATGTGCGAATTTTACAATTTTTTTCGTATGAAAATGTAATTCACTCATTAAATTAATTACACATCTATTTAGTATGAATATCAAGCTGTTAGCATTTTTTTTCGATGTACAAAATGGCCGACTACTCGAAATTTCTCGAAACAGCTTTTTTCCAATTGGCGTGACAATTAACTGCAACAATTTTCACTCGATTTACTTCAAATTTAAAAGTTGTGTTCCTAATTGCATTTCGTAGAGAAGTACGTACGGAATTTCTAATTATTCGAAAACTTTTCATTTTATGAACAGTTTGTGAGCAGTTATAACAAAAATTTTAAACTGAAAATTCATTTCTTAAGTTCAAATACCTACAACTTTTGAATACACCAATATTTTTTTAATTCCGTACGTACTTCTCTAGGTATTCTAATGTAGATTGACGAGAATTTTTGTTTTTTGTTCTAGGTGAAAAATTGTGGATGCTAAATGTCACGTCGCGGAGCGCCTAAAAAAAAGATAACAAAAGAAAATATTAGTAGTCGGCCATTTTGTACATTGAAAAAAAAATATATATATATATATATTTTCTAACAGCTTAATATTCATACTATATATATGTGTAATTTATTTTATGAGTAATCACTTTTTCATACGAAAAAAAATTGTTAAATTCGCACATGATTTTATACCCGTTACTGTGGCTTAATGCCTTAAGGGGAGGGTAGGGGTTTCAGCGTGAAAAAAAAACACTTTTTTGCGAATTTTTTTCATCTATATGGATACAGTAAATTTATTCAAACCTTTTGTACATTGTTAAGTGTCATTCCAAGAACATTCCGTGAAATTTGTACGCGAAAATATCCACAAATAAGCCGGTGCCGCGGTTTTTTCGAAACCACTTTTCAAAGTCCGTGTTCACTGCCATTTGAAAACTACATGACCGTTTTATTTCAAACTTGGTACACACTTTCTACATATAAAATACCTCCCCCCAGCGGTTAGTTTGAGATTTTTTTTACATTGAGGGGGTTTTCCACCCCCAAAATGGCGGAATTTTTCGTGAAAAATAGCACTTTACACTTTGCATGACCACCAAAAATTTAGAAATGAAAAAAAAAATTATCAAAGACCGTTGGGGGGAGGATTTGATGATACTTTGACTACATTTTGATGGTACTTGATTTCAGATATTAGGAGTACAACTTTGCAGTGACCGTTTTACTTAGAGAGCCACTGCGGCCGAAGTAGTGGCCCTAGCTCAATAAAAAAAGTGGCATTTTAAACTAGAGGCTCTGCCAATGTAAACAATTTAAAAAAGCTAACGGATACGTGTATGCATTATAAAGTTATAGGCACTCAAACATGGCAACCTACGAACCGAATTCTCAGCATTTGCGGGAGGTTATGATTTACTTCTTCAACATCAAGAAATCTGCGGCTGAGGCCCACCGTTTGCTTGTAGATGCTTACGGGGAGGATTCTATTAGTGAGAAAACGTGTCGGCGGTGGTATCAACGCTTCAAAAGTGGAGATTTTGAGGTCGAGAACAAGCATGGTGGCGGAAGGCAGAAAGTTTTTGAAGACGGGCTGACAGCTGGGCGTTGTGTACTATGAGCGGCTCAAACCATCCGAAACCATCACAGGGGAATTCTACCGACGTCAGTTGATGCGCTTGAGTAAGGCACTCAAAGAGAAACGGCCACAATTCAACGAAAGACATGACAAGGTGATACTGCAGCATGACAATGCCCGACCCCATGTTGCAAACGTCGTGAAAAAGTACTTGGAAACGCTGAAATGGGAGGTTCCCAAATAGGGTTTTACAATCGGCACAGTAATGGCCCACGACTGGTTGCCAGAGAACAAACGATGGCGCGGTAATGGCTATACAAACGGGCCAGATCCGCACCATGCATGGTTGGTAATGGTAAACCAGGAATGGCTGCTAAGACTGGGCCAACTATCATACGCCCATATTGGCCCAGCAACGGCTGCCGGATCTTCTGCCGGGAATGAAAAACAAAAAATTGACAAATTATGAATATAAAAATTCTAGTAGTATCTTTTTTGTTTTCTTATGCTTTACTTATGTCCATGTACATAGAATAATTGCATTAAAAACAGTTTCTGCATTGTTCAAATTTTTACCTTTCATCGGGATCGAACCTGCGCCTTTCGTTCTAGTGTCGAGTGCCCTACCCACTTAGCCATTTTAACACTTACGGAACCCATCGTTTGTTCGTTCCTTACTTTTATGCCGATAATTTTATTCGTGACATTAAAGTTTACCGACAGTTTTTTTAGTCCATTTAGGCTGTAAAAATAACTCGCTCGTTTTGGGTGAAGTTCCGAAAAGCATACTCCTCTGATCGAGCTGAAATTTTGCACCGAACTTCCTCTCCTTATCCTAAGAGAAACCGTTAACGGATTTTTGACGACTAGCAACAGTTTTCCATACATCGCATTGTAAAGTTTATTATTTCACGCCATACGATTATATCTATATACCCCATAGATAGCCCCCACTCCTCCGGCCGCGCTGCTTCCTGGCAAACAGTGCTCGCCCGTATGTGCATATCACTTGCCATGTGAGATGGCTTTGTTTGGATTTATTTAATATAGTAGAAGCGCAGTACAATAAATAACTTTCAATATCCGATATATCGAAAACTATTGCTAGTCGCCAATATCTTTTTAAAGGTTCTCTTAAAATATTGAAAAGAAGGTCGGTGCAAAATTTCAGCTTCATCAATAGGATATGCTTTTCGAAACCTTATCCCTTGTTTTTACGTGTTACAGTTTAACGACCTGCATTTGCAAAACGCCCAAAAACAAACCATCAATGGGTGGAATAGATCTGGCAAGCCGTTCATCCGCCTACGATACCCCAATGCTGATTGCCATATTATCGGTGCGATGGTATTGGCCCACCAATGGCTGGCATAGATCTGGCAAGCCGTTCATCTGCCTACGATACCCCAATGCTGATCGCCATATTATCGGTGCGATAGTATTGGCCCACGAATGGCTGGCATAGATCTGGCAAGCCGTTCATCCGCCTACAGTACCCCAATGCTGGTCGACGAATTATTGGCCGATTATCAGCAAACCGTTTAATGGCTGAATGCTGGCATTTTTGTTACGACAGGCGACCCTATATGGGTTTTATCCCACCCGCCGTACTCTCCAGACATTGCCCCTTCCGACTATCACTTGTTCCGGTCAATGGCACACGATTTGGCTGACCAGCACTTCGGTACTTACGAAGAAGTCAAAAATTGGGTCGATTCCTGGATTGCCTCCAAGGACCAAGACTTTTATCGACTTTTTTATCGACACTTTTTTATAATAAAGCCTTAAACTTTTGAAAAAAAAACGGTCACTGCAAAGTTGTACTCCTTATAATTTCTAGCTGAGATACAGTGGACATAGCAAATCGTGTTTTTTCAAAGGCGTTCTTGGAAAAGCTTTGTCACCGGCTTGTTTGTGGATATTTTCTCGTACAAATTTCACGGAATGTTCTTGAAATGACACTTAACAATGTACAAAAGGTTTCAATAAATTTACTCTATCCATATATATAAAAAAAAATCGCAAAAAAGTGTTTTTTTTTCACGCTGAAACCCCTACCCTCCCCTTAATGAAGTTAGTCCGCGATTATGCCGAAATGTTATCGAAAATTTCGTCACCCATAACCTCCACAATTGTACCTTACATAAAAAAAAAACATTCGCACTTTTCAAATAATTAATTCGTTTTATCAATAAATAAAAAGTCAAGTCATTTTGAGACACCCTGTACATACAAACGCATACCTACGCATAATGATGCGGCGTATAAAGCGCGAGCGAGCGGGAACAAGGATAAGAAGAGAGAAGAATAAAGAGAACGCGAAATAAAAGGATCCGAGGAGAACAAACCCCGCGTGCGTGTGTACAGGTTCAAGTACGAGTAGCTTCGAGCCTAAAGGGCGTCCAGTGTCCGTGTAAATACACGTTTTGAGCCGCGTCGTTTCTCTTTTTCCGTTTGCTTTTTTTTCCTCTTCCTTTTTCAAGGGATCGATTTGTATACGTACGTATAGGTCGAACAACGGACCGCGGAGCAGCGGCACGTATCCAATAGTAAGTACCTCCCCGGCAGGATGATAACACGCGAGATTTTCCTCGAGCTCAGAGCAACTCAGCGAACAAGGGAGAGGGAGATATAAATGTATACGGCGGAACGGAGCGCGGTGGAGGAGAGGGCGCGAGAGAATGACGGGGCGACAACGGGCGGGAGAGAGAGAAAGACAAAAAGAATGAGCGAGAAAGAAGAAGGGAAAGAGACGAGAGTGTAGAGCCTCTGCAAGGCGGTTGGCGCAGAAATGCGAGCCGCGTTACGTTCCAGTTTTTATTGTAACGAGCTTATACCACGCCCACATAATTATCTTGGCGTATCATGGCTCTGACTCGCGATATATATATAGTGAATACAGGTAGATATATTTATATCTTTACTCGAAACACATCATATAAAGCGTGTTCAACGAAGTTGCCTTTTGTTTACAGTTTCTTCCTCTCTCTTCCTCTCACTACCGTTTTGCGATAGCCGTGGATTGCTATTTACTTTTAGTTCGCTTGTTAATTCCACATTTCTTAACAGTGCCTTAGGTTGCACCGTTTAATATTTAATATTTATTCGTGTTATTATTTTGACAATTAAAAAAAATCTATTTAATATTTACCATTTAATTTTAATTTTATTTAATTTATTAATTATTAGAATTAAAAATTAAAAATTAATTTACCAATTAATTTAAATTACTATTTAATTTACTATGTAATTAAAATCCCATTTAATATTTTTTCGTGTTATTATTTTTACCATTTTTAAGCGTTTCACTTTTTAAATGCTTTACATCATTTTGAATATTTTGTTTGGTAGTTTTTCTTATATAAGTGTATTTGATTTTTCAGTCGCGCTTAGATTAGGATTTTATAATGAGGTTTTTACATTTTTAACATTTTATTTGTGTTTCAGACGATTTTGTTCTTTATATAATGAAAAATAAAATTTCTTCCATGCGGTTATTACATCCAGTACTGTACACCTTCAGTATTTTGTTATTTGCTCGGGACATGGTCTAGGATATAATAAATCAAATCAGATCACTCTCCCTCCTCCCCCTCTCTCTCTCTTTTTCTCTCTGTTTTGTTTCGTTTCTATCTCGAATTATAGACATTCGTCGTTTTCAAAAAAGTACGGACCCATGACGCCGCCGGCCCAAAATCCGCACCAAACAGTAACTTTTTGTGGATGCATTGCCACCTGGTGAACCTCGTGTGGGTTGGCGTCGTCCCATATGCGGCAATTTTGCTTGTTAACATAGCCATTCATCAAAAAATGCGCTTCGTCGCTAAAGATGATTTTTTGGCCAAAATTGGGATCCTAACGAACACTCATTTTGATAATACAGTTTTATCGTTTGGACGTGCTGTTCAATCGTGTAACTTGCCATGGTGATTTGGCATCTACCCGCGCCAATTGAAAAACCCTTTGTTAAGTCGAAATAATCAAGATTGATTATGCAAGACTACTTATAGATCGATTTACTTAGCCATTCTCGCCTCTCGGGCTTAAGAATATTACATCAAATTACAGCGGTTACACAGTTCTTTGCGCTCATACTACTATCAAGTCTACATATAATCTTGTCTTTGGTTCACGTTAATCTCTTTTTTCCTATAACTACATTTTCATTATCAATTATCATCTTATACTCTTTTTACTTCGGCAAGACGACTTATATCATTATTATAATTAATATAATGCAAGACTCCGCGTGTATGTACATTATATTTTTCAGTAGGGTTTTGAAAGTTGTCTAGGCTTCCAAAAAATCTGTAACTATTCAGTGTTACTTCTCGAAGTGTCTACAACATGGCTCAGAAGTAGCCAAAGTCAAAAGTTCAAAAGCGTTGTTAATGGAAATTGCAGTATAGCGAAGGGAATATTTCAGTTTGAAATTTCGACCGTTGTTTTTAAGACCCAGTTTTCAAGACGCGCAGGGTTAAGCTACTGCATTTTTTTTATGTTCAGATTGAGCTAAATCGCTGACTCAACCTGGAAAACCATTGCATATAAATGTTGATATCCATTTTCGATCTATTATGTACAAAAGTATAAATGTAGAAGAATAGCTTGGTTAATATAGGCTGACTCAAAATAACCTGACATTTTTATTCATTAATAAAACGTATTATTTATTAGAAAAGTGTGAATATGTTTATTTTAGTATAAGGTCCAAACATGGAGGTTATGTGCGGTACGCACTATCCGAGAAATGGCCGCCTCGTCCCTGTTTGTAAATATTAACTTTTTTTACGACATTTTCAATACAATTTTGGCATAATTTCGGACCAATTTCATTGACGGTGCTTCCAATCGTTCTTTGGGCTCCGGAATGGTCTGTGGATCATTGGCATACACTTTTGCCTTTAAAAAACTCCGAAGAAAGAAGTTCAATGGCGTCAAATCGCACGATCTTGGTGGCCAATTCACATCGTCGCGGCGCGAGATTTCACGACCATGAAACTTCGTCTGCAATAACCATGCAGGAACAATGCAACAAATAACCATTTCTATGCGTTGTTCGATCGTGTAATTCTCCATAACTGAACCTCAATACACTCAGAAAAAAGATTTATTAAGGACAAAGAATTTTGTCTCCCGGCGAATAAGTTTTCTTATTCGTATGTCGGCCTACTACGATTGTATTAACAGCTAAGAACATTTTTTATTTAACTTTATGTTTAAGATTTACTAAGAATTTTTCTTAACATCTAATAGGATATATAAATTAGAAGAAATAGGTCTTTTATATCCGACAAATAGAGTTTTTCTTAACATCTAATAGGATTCTTCATAATCCCCCAGCTGGTTTTCTTCGAGGAATTGTGTTATTTCGTCCGTCATTATTTTTTCACTTGATCGTTTTTTTCTCACTTAATATTCTTACGTACACTCAAATCATTCCTCACTGTCGAGTTTCTCACTTCCGAAACGCAACACTGACACTTGTGCCAAAAGCATTGGCATAGGAAGAAGCTACATGGTAAGCGTATGCGTGAGCTACATCTGACGAGCGGCCTGCTGTCCGGCCCGTCGCGTTGAAGGGCAAAGTGCACATGCGTGCATTAGTATCATAGTCGCGAAATAAGAGGTTTTCGTGATTGGAAAGTAGTATTTATTTGATTTGAGGAAATTTTTATTCAAATTTTCTATTTTAAATATGGCTTTTAATTGATGTGAAAAATCGGCACGTAAAGAAACATATTTAGTGACGCCGAATAAATTCTGTAGTTACAATCACATAAAAACTGTCTCCAAACGAGTAAACGTTTATTAATTTCTAAGAAATTATGTTCTAATGTGCCAATTTATTGAAACATAATAAAGCTTTTTTCTGAGTGTACTTCCTGATGCCAGTTGTCACAGATTAGTATTCTATGTTCGCCACGCAAAAGATGGCGGGCAATTTAAAATGTCAGGTCATTTTACGGCACCCTTTAGTATAGGACATACAGATCCTATGGTTAAGGTAATCTTATCGCCAGGCGTCAATCCATAGGATTTTCCTTTTTTTTTGAGCTTCACTAAATATATTAATAATCATCTCTGCAAAATTTTAGGGTTCGTTATCGACCTAATTACAGAGAAAAAAATATTATAATTGCGTATTTTTGTGAAGGAATTCTGAGACGCCATGCAAAAACCCAACTTCCGGTTGCTACAAAAGTGTATGTAACAGTGGGAATCCGTCATATTCTTAAAAATAATCAGATTTACACACTTTAACACTTGTAATCCAATACTCTTAGAAAAAATTACGCTCATTGACCTAATTTTTATGTAATATCAAGTTTAATTTGAACTTTCGGTATTGGATTTATCACCACTTGCTACGACAAAGAGTTGTGACAGCGGGGCAACAGCTGACTGTAGTCCTAACTTCATCTCACTCATTCGAATTTCCACACATATTTCATTTTTAACGGGAATATTTCGCCGACACAAATTTTCCACGCTTTTTACCGATGTTGAAAAGCATGGAGGATAAACTCGCCTGATCGAGTAAAAAGAGACGGGGATAGAGCCAATGTTGCCAAATATCAAACCTAGAAATACTGCGCGAATTGTTGGAATAACTATTTTTCTAATTAAATGTGAACATTCATTCAACAGTTTACATGTGGAAAATTTCAGTTATTACAAATTATTACTTTTTGCATATGTTAAAAATATAAATTGTACAAGTCTCAAGTATGATCAGTGGTATTAAGCAATTCTTGACTATACGTACATTTAAAGGTCTTTACGTAAAAAAACACAATTGTCAATTGTTTTCGGTATAGTTTATATATACCCATCTATAGAATTCAAGCCGTCCAACATTGTACAGAATATATACACACATACATACCCTACGCTATTGAACGAACCAGAGTATTTTGATTGAAGAATAGTTGGTACGAGTAAAAAACTATCTTTTTTTACTCGCCACTTGTCGCTTGTCTGTTGCCGAAAGAGGCCCCATGTCCTTGCCCACCTTCTAAGCACTGCCTAATACACGACTATATCGCATTTTTACCAGGGCACAGGGAAACTGTGGTAAACCTGTGCATCATGAGTGAAACTGCCTCACAATCCGAAGTTGACGCCTGTCAACTTTATACTGAAAACAGGCAACAAAATTTAACGGGTTACACCTAGTTCGTGGACGGAAAAAGGAGGAATCATCGTGATTTTTTCCTGGAAAAACGTGCGCAGGTTTTTAAATGTTTATTTTTAACCTCAAAGAGTATCGTTTCAAGTATCTTTAACAATTTTTCCATTGGAAAATATTTATAAATGTAGTAGATACAATGGTTTGTGCAGATCGCTGTTTGAAAAAACATTCTTTGCGGGGACAACTGCTGCTCGGAAACAAAACATCCGAAATAAAAAAAAATCGAATGCATTTCGTTTGTGCATCAAAGTATCTAGTGCTTGGACAGTGCTACGTAGTGCTCCGTTGATAAAAAAAACTATGCACCGAAGAAAAAAATTCTTCGTTCAAGCACTGCTTTTCGATATGTAAAACAAGCAGTGATTTTTTCGATGACGTGATCACAGATTTTGAAAAGGTGATTTCGAGAAAAACGCCTTTAAAGTTCGCCGGTTCGCGGAACCTAAGTATACGCCCATAACTCCCTCAATTTCGAACGGATCAACTTGAAATTGGAGAGAATATTTTTGAAATGTTACATGTTGAGAATCCGTCGATAACCAAAAATCGATATTTTCATAAATTTCAACGAGGTCTAAGCCCTTAACCCTTCGACTGCACACTGGGTCGTTTTGATTCCATTTTCTTTTTCGTGGAACTACGAATATTTCAACGCATCTTCCACTTTAAAGGAATGTTTGTGCACTTAATTTTTGTTTTTCTTAAAAAATGAATATATTTTTCAAAAATGTCAACTAGGTGTAAGCCTTCGAATAAATGAACGGATCGGAGAATTTTGATCAATGCAAACGAATGATGGAATGGTTTGTTATATAAATGCTGTTTTGTAAATGAATCAACGCGAGGTAGGTATTTACGATGTTTCCTTTGTCGGCAGTCTATATAACGCGTTTATATGCATAAAGCGTGCGATTGTCGGTTCTCGTCTTCCGACAGTTCGCAGCTGCCAAATGGCACGTGTGTCTGTGTGTGTGACACATGAGCGCACATTGATACGTATAGTTCCGATACACTTACACGCGTGTATATTACGTGCATCGGAGTGCATATATTCGCGAGACGTGTCTACGATCCGATAACTTCCTTAATCCCAACGATACATGTACAAGCCCCGTACACGCAGTTGCCTTCGTTTACACGACTCTCTCCGCGTGCGACGGTCTCATTTGGCCGAGCGACGCTCCGTCAGTCATCCCCGGTACTCGACGATACCTAGATCGTCGTTATTCAGCCTGTTGAGAATTTTGCACTCGCGGCAATAATGATACAGGCTCTCAACAATCATTTTCCTCGCTGGTCGCGTGGAATATTTGGGTTGATGGGCTTTGGAGCGGATTGCGCGGCAAGTTTGCAACAGATTGAAGAAAGTAATTGAGCACGTATGAAATGAAGAGAGATTGGACTAAATCAATCAGATCACCGTTGAGAAAAAGTCGATATTATTGGTTGTACAACTTAATTCGGTCCGTTTTTTTGCTTAAAATACGCACTTATTTGAATGATAAAATGAATTAATACATTAATCAAAATATTGTCCATCGCTAGCCACTACTTTTCCCCATCTTTCTGGTACTTTATGAATTCCGTCGCGGAGGAAGCGTTCATCTTTTGAAGCCAAGAATGAATCGAGCCAATTTTTGATATCCTGTTGTGACATGAAGCGTATTCCAGTCAAAGCGTTCTGCATCGATCGAAACAAATGGTAGTCGGAAGGGGCAAGGTCTGGGCTATAAGGTGGGTGAGCCAGAATTTCCCACCCGCTATTTTCCAAATAGTTTTTAACCACAATAGCAACGTGAGGCCGAGCCCATGTAGGTTTCGTCAATCGAACCGTAACGGCCAATACTTGGACCAATATTGGCGTGGCGATAATCGATTACCCAATTGTACGCCAATGCTCGGCTGAGTATTGACTAGCCAACATTGGTTTGCCGATACGAGGGCAATGTTCGGCCAAACATAGACACGCCAATCATTGGCTTGTCGATACGGGGCCGATGTTTGGCGAAGTATAGACTCGCCAATCATTGGTTTGCCGATACGCGGCCAATCTTCGGCCAAACATAGACTCGGTAATCATTGGCTTGTCGATACGGGGCCGATGTTTGGCGAAGTATAGACTGGCCAATCATTGGTTTGCCGATACGCGGCTAATGTTCGGCCAAGTATAGACTCGCCAATCATTGGTTTGCCGATACGAGGCCGATTTTCGGCCAAATATAGGCTCTCTAATCATTGGCTTGTCGATACGAGGCCGATGTTTGGTGAAGTATAGACTCGCCAACGTTGGTTCGCCGATACGAGGCCAATGTTCGGCCGAGTAACGCATGATCGAACCGCAATTCGTATATTGACGATTCATTGTTCCGCGTCGAAGTCATTGAGAGACGAGATAAATACTTTTTACGGGCCCATTGGACATTACTCTTAACAAATATACTACCAAATCAATGCACTCATTGTTTGCAGATTCTCGAACGAGCTCATACGCGATACTCTGCCAATTTTTATGTGCCATCCTACACTGACAGAAAAATTCTATTAATATTAACTAACCGCGTCTATTTACTTATTTTTTATTTGAATTAACTAGATTTTTCGCGAAATCAAATGTTTCCTATTGCATTCCATTATTGGAATTATTCATTTTAAATATATGTATTTATTCAAATTAAAATTGAACTAATGAACTAATGGTCTGTCTTTATTGCAACACACATATTAAAGGGTTGTGGGGGTAGAGAGGGTGGAGAGAGAGGAATTATATATATATATATATATATATATATATATATATATATATATATATAGGTTATGTTTGAAAATTCTATAACATGTCATTCGATAAGACTCTCTAATTATCACAATGATGTTAACTAATTGATATAGTTTATGTGATACAAATAATGATGAGAATCCATTTGGTCTCTTATGCCATATCTGCGATTCAGATGTTACAAGCACTCGGTAGCATACGGGCAGCGTGCTTAGCTATGAGTAGGTAGGTTCAAGGTTCGAGTCCCATATAGGTGAAACATTTTCTTCAAACTAATCGTTTCGAAAGACCAGGTAATGACGAATTAAAATACAAAAATGATTAATTTTTTTTTGCCAGTGCAGGACCAATTTTGATGATCCATATCGGGTCACAATTATCCGCCAAGACTCGGTCGATAATCGGGCGAAGCTCGAGTGCCAATTATGGCAATCTTGACGGGGACTTATTGTTGGCCGATGCTCGAATGAACTCCTACGCGATGCTCGGCCGATTCTCATAAGGCATTCTAGGGCCAATATTGATTGCGAATATCGGGCCGCTCTTATCATCCAAGGCTCGGTCGATGATCGGGCCAAGCTCGAGTGCCAATGTTGGCAAGCTCGGCGTCGAGCATCGGCCAATCGTTGGCCACTACCGATCACCCTACTTGGAAGCGTTGTCATGTTGAAACATTATGGACTCGTGTCTGGTCGCATATTCTGGACGTTTTTCGGCTATAGCTCGCTTTAAACGGATCAATTGTTGCCTGTAGAAGTCTCCCGTGATGGTCCCACAAGCATTCGGTGGGCTTCAGCTGCACTTTTCTTCCAATTGAAACAGAAAATCAACACTTCCCGCAAATAGTGCTTATTTGGGACGAAATTCGACATTTTCACCGCAGTAAAAAATTAGACTTGATGCGCAAAACTCAAAGGTCTGTAAACGATATTTGGTTAAGAGATGTTGATACTGCACGATACAGCAAAAATCAGCTGTTGCCGTCAACCATTTATAGCACCTTGAGCCATCTTTTAAAAACGGACCGAACTAAGTTGTACACCTAATAAAAAAATGATGGGTTGTCCGAGTTGATGTTCA
The DNA here is from genome assembly GCA_944452715.1 of Ophion slaviceki. NCBI lineage: Eukaryota > Metazoa > Arthropoda > Insecta > Hymenoptera > Ichneumonidae > Ophion > Ophion slaviceki. Next base: position 20,028,360 of record OX101785.1, on the reverse strand, counting down.
TAAGGTTGATGCCACTTAGGGAAGTTGTGCTTAAGATGAAATACTTTTTCTTTTACGATAAATATTTGAGAAAATGACGTCGTATGAATTCAAAGCCACGCGTATATCGATAAAGGTTCATTATTATAATGAAATAGAATCAGTTTCAGGACATTAGTTACTTAAGGCTTTAGGCCACTCTAGACGCCGAAAAAATAGGCTTTTTGGGGATTTTTTTTCTCAGAAAAACTGCGAAATAAATCGAGATTACAAAAAAAGGTGGTTATCATACATATCAGTGACTGTATACAATAATTTTTTTGAAGCGATTAACTTCAAAATGGCGGCTGTGCAGCGTTTTTGCGATGACGTCTCCGTTTTTCCAGGGTCCACGGCCGGACAAACAGCTCCTGTAATTTGTGAATTACAATGAGCCAATGAATTTTTTCGATTATATATAATAACTGCTATAGAAGTACGTAGGATTTTTTCGATATATTGATTTTTGGCCAAATGGCGCACTTCTAAAGTGGAAAGTGAAAAATTTGCCTAAAAAATCGTCAGATAATTGTTAATAACAAATGATCTATGCAATATAAAAAAAAATCCTACGTACTTCCATAGACAATGTATTTTTCAAGATATATTCAACATTTCAAGTGAATCGGTTGAAAATTGTCTGAGTTATTTTTCCGGCCAACTTAAAAAATGCAGTTTCGAGATAAACGCGTTTGAAGTTTTGAGAAGCTCGCTGCGGACCAGGCGGCCTTGTACTAAAATTCAAAAACCGAGTACTTAGATATTTTTCCCGACCATAATCTTTTGGGGCATCATTTTTGAGGCCCTAGGGGACTATTAAAGAAAAAAATCGATTTTTCTAAAATTCCGGAGTGGCCTAACCCCTCAATTCAAAAAATAGGAAACCTCATGTGGGTCGACGAGTGTAAGACGACATACACTGCAAAAACTAGGCGTCTTTGACGTGTGTTCAAAGTATGTAGAAGTAACACAACATAAAGGCTAGACACGCGTTGCCATGTTGATTCCACACACTCATGCATTTGGTAACACCTAATGCGTTACAATTACACACGTGAGTGTGCAATTTGTGCGCATTAAATTATTACACACCTTCGTAGCTGTCGCCATCAATAACATGCTTATTCAAACACACATAAAGCGTGTAGAATCAACATACAAGACTCATATTTACACACATTGGACTAGACAACACACGTTAATAGCAACACACGAGCAAAAATACCATGTGAAAAAGCAACACAGTTTAAGTGTGTTAATTGCAAGTTATTGATCATATGTTTTAAAAATCACCTTGGTTACGGTATCACGTGAAACGCATTAGTTGATTTGACATCGATTGATTAACCGGTTAATTGAAGATCCCATTTGGTCTTAACTTTTTGTTTCATTTATAGATCATTTTTAAGTTTGTCACGTGAAAGAACCTGAAATTTGATTCTATTTTCCAAAACCTCGATAGCTGCATTGAATCTTTAGCGACGTATTTTTGTTTCGAGGTCATCACCGACAAGCAAAAATCGACCGTCATCGTAAAGCTGTATGAGAAACTAGCCTATGCGAAGACAAGAAAAACAGTGACACCTCTCGTGCATACTGCAGAGTAATATATACGTACTGTTGAGTTAAGTTCAATAAATGCATATATTTTGGCGATAAAAAGCTTTTGTTATTCAATTCATTATTCCGCAGATCCCAGGTATATACAGTACTGCAAAAATAAGTGTGTTCTTACACACTTTGAGTGTGTAAATGGCTGTAGACACTTTTTACACGTTTCAACGTGTGTAAGAAAACAACACTCGTAAGTGTGTTGTTTGAACGCATCTATCCGTGTTATTTTTACACCGTTATTTTTTAACGCACGTTAAAACGTGTGAAAAGTGTCTACAGCCATTTACACACCTAAAAGGTGTAAAAACAACACTCGTTTTTGCAGTGTAGTTCAGTCTGAGATGACATATGTATGGTATCTTGCACACGTCTGCCGGATTATGCTTAGATACATTCATTTCTGGGTTAAAGGTTCGTTTATCGCAACTAATATTTACTGGAACATTATTATAGTGACGATGAAGTGTTGCCTGCGGCACGTTAAAATGTTTGGATGCTAAAAGCCAACCCATTCTAGTCTTCTTTACAGCTTCAATGATCTTGGTAATGTGTTTTTGTGACTAGTTCTTACGTGTTGATGTTTGTTGATAATAGCCAGGCATTCTATATCAATAAGCCAACAAATCTTATTTTATATCCGGTTATATACGCAGCAGGGTAAGATGTCATAGCGTGTCATCTTACACCGACCTCTGGTATGTCAACTTACGCATAAGTGAATGCACATTTTGTTTATTTGTCGTGACAAAAACTTTGGATTTGGAATATCCGTTGTGCAGTATTTGTGAAGTACAATGACCCTAGATTATGAATACATTAGTTCAACTAGAACAAATCTTATCCGGCGGCTGTTTTTAGCACCAGATAATAACGTGGTCAGTTTTTTTTTGCATTCCAAAATCACGAAAATATTTACTACGTGAAAACTCGCGTTCACTGACGGCTGTACAAGATTTCGTTACTAGCAATACTTATTGGCCGACAAGAGAACGTCATGTTATCTTGAACACAACCCTTCGTAAGTCGATAAGTATTTATGTTCACGTTAGTTAACTTTTTCACAGAAGTATTGAATTTAAGGCGAAAGAAAGTTTGCGAGTTTTCTTGCACTGAGGCGAGTATTTATTTCATTGTACTCGGGCCCTTGTCATCCAAATTTAAGATGTTTTTTTAAGTTTAAAATCATCCGATCTGCCAGTCAAGTTTACCAGAAGAAAAAAACACGCATCCAATGGACGAATCCAATTCGAATTCTAAAGGACTCCCACATTATCAGACGGTATCCGATACGATGCTTGATGGATCGCAACGCGTTGAATTTGCTAAACAAAATATATAGATATACAAAATAAGTGGATTTAAAAAAAGGATAAATCTTATCCTGAAAAAGTATAAATCGCTGAAAAAGGTACATCTTAAAGATCGATTTGAATCACATCACTGAAAAGCGACGGTAGGTATCGTTTGTTATCTACTTTACTGCACTTTGAGATGACATCACCAGACACGTACGCGCTCCCAAAGCGTGCAGGTTATGTTCCAACACGCCGAGTTTTTCCTCGAGACTTTCCACATATTTTCGATTCAAACGTGGTAAGAATTCTCAACCAGCGATCTTCGGGGACCAGTGCAGAATCCGATTGAATCCTAATGAAGACTCCCCCCCCCCCCCCCATGTGTGGTGTTCCTATTAAAACCCCATATGGACGGTCAGGATCTGGGGGCTCCCCAACAAATGTCTGCACAGATAACGCGAGCTACAATTTCACAAATATATTTTTGCCGTTCTAAGTACGTCAACTTCAAATAGGCCCGCGTTGACGCTCTTACTGATAGAAACAAAGCGCACTTTAATTAACTAAAAATTGACTTTCACTAAAATGTATTTTCAAAGCGTACAATGATTCCCCCTGGTAATTAAGTTAACTGAAATGAAGCACGCATTATTAAGGAAATAATGGGTCAATCGGTACCCCATTGTTACCGATTGATATAGAAATGTCAATTTTCATTAGATCGAATGCCTCTGCTAACAAAAACAAATACTAGTTTCAATTGACTTGCGATTGACTTTAACTGGCACACAGACACGTATATGTCGATAGGAGTATCGATCCGTACATTCGATACATATCTGTAGTGGTCACAGATTAAAGCAGTGATTGGAACATTCCATCTGATTGAATTATGATCTACGGACTCAAAATTCTCCTACTGCTCGTGGCACTCTAACAGTTGGCTTGATCCTCGACGACCGATCGGGTAAAAGTTGCGGTTAACCGGTTTCATTGGTAATATTTTTAGTTTTGAGACGAAAGTACGTGACTTGATCATTACTTGTGAAACGACATTTCTAGCGCTTATTTTCAACCTGGTTTGGGATAGAAAGCGAAAGAGAGAGAGAGAGAGAGAGAGAGAGAGAGAGAGAGAGAGAGAGAGAGAGAGAGAGAGAATTTCATTCCCGCTCTCAAAAGCAGGCGGAGTAACAACCCCGTCAACAGAGGGTAGAGATGCTGTCTGCAACCGCGGAGATGCGATCAATATTATACTCCTCTCTCCTCCAGGCTCTCCTGCGCACCCTCTCCCCGTCCCCGCTCGCCCTCATCTCGCACATATACCATTCCACATAGGTATAAATATACTTGGCGGTCTTCCTCGGTTTCCCCTCAACCACCGAGCTGTGTGCACTCCCCTCTTGCGTTCCTCCGTTGCCAGAGCACCCCAGCCCCGCACGTCACTATCGTAGGACGCCATCTTGCCATCAGACAACCGAGCCCTCTGTTATCGCGTATTCGCCATTCTATCTCCATCTCTCTTCTTCCCTCCCTCCTAGGCTCCGGCTCACCACCACTTGAAAACTACCCGAACAGAAGAATTTGCGATGAAATCGGAAAAAAAAACTTCCGCGGCTCCCCCATCACGAATTCGTTCACACGAAGACAAATTAATGACAGAAATTTACGGATGTTCATGTGCAGGATAAGATAATTTGACGAATTGTATGAGTCGGTGAGTTTTGCACTCAGGAAAATAGTTTGTTCGAGACAAACGAAAGTTTTTTTTTAAAGAGTGTATTTTTGTTTATTGATATTAAAATGTTTATTGGGGTCGAAGAAATTGCTTTATTGCAAGCTCACTTTTGTCTTCAGATGAGCTTGTCGTCAAGGGAGGACACCACTGTGATGCACTGAACAGGGATCGAATCTTTTTGTCTACTAGATTATTTATTTGGCATTTGGAAAAAAATATGTTATTAAGCATACATTAAACTTAATTCGTGTAAATTTAAAGAATAAAATAAATACAATAACGTTGTTGAAGTATATTAGTGCCTTTTTATAAAAAATGTTCACGGTCCGATCGATTTCTTGACAATGTTGGTCTGAAAAATAAAAATGAAAGAGTTTTATAATCTATGTGAATGTAGTTCCCGTTGTACGTAACGGCTTGTTGGAAGAAAACATTTCACGAAATGGCTGGGGTTAAAAAAAGTGTAATTTTGGCGAAATTTTCACTTATATTCGGAGGCTTAAAAAATACTGAATAAAAAATGGACGCGTACAACAATAGCTACTGTAATTACGGAACTTTTGGTTTTTCAAATTGGAAATAGGACAATTATGGCTAGAGTTATGATCCCAGCCCACTAAATTTACCACCATTATTATAATCCCACCAAATCGTCTGTAACTCGGTCAATTTTCAATATTTTAACTTGAATTTTTTAGAAATATTCTCGAACAAGTATTCTTTGAGAAAACGCCAAAAAAAGTAAATTCAACCTGTCACGGTGGTATCCCGCCTTAAGTCTTAATGGCAGAGTTATTTATTAAATCTAAATAAATTTTCTGCTAGAGTATATATTCATCTACTAAAAGATTCATTTAGTAGATTATGATTTTTAGAAATAAAATAAAATTTTACATATTTCGATATTTGGGAATGTTAATTTACAATAAACATTTTATGCCGGTGTCTTTACGAGTGCCATTTTTGCGTTTGTCAGACACGTTCGAAAGCGGAAATTGTCTTTTCGTAATTTCATCAATTTTTTACGAGACGGTTGAAATAAAAAAATGTGTATTTTAATGGCGCCCTGGGTGGTTTCCTCTGAACTGCGATACGTGCTTGAAACTGAAGCGAGCCCTCTGCTCTATGTGAGAGATCATCGAGAGTCTCGAATCATGGGTCGTGATCCCTTCGGAATAAAAGGCCACACACCAGGTCACAACTTGACAGTTACTCCATTTAGTATTTCGCACGCATTACAATTCTTTAAAAAATGTGTGCTTGGACAATGGTATATCGTACTATCAAATACGTTTCGTGAAAAGCGGAAAAATATTGCCTTATTTCGAAATATTATCCCTCTTTTTTAAATTAATGTTATTTTGGTTTTTCATTCCTTCTTTTAGATTAGATCTTGAGACCATCATATGAAATCCATGGCCGTTATCATTGTTGGAATAATTAAAATTAAAACACTATTTATAATGAAAAATCGTTAAAAAATTTAAAAAACTTCTTTAAAAACGACGATATTTTGCGGAATTTTTAAACTTTGTCAAATAATAATATTCTTTTCATTACTCTTTGCGTTGAAATAAATGTTTCTTTGCAAAATACATTATTCGGCCTCCTTTTCTGACTTTCAACCGATAATTATTACTCCACCATTTTTCCTCAAAGACCCCCCACTGAACATTTTCCCATGCACTACTCGGTCCCATTTGCACGAGGGTACAGGGAAACTATCGGTATATTATTATTCGTTAATTCAAATCCTATCATTCTAATATTAATATCATATTCAAAACTATTAATCTACAAACATAGCTGCGTAATATTCCGGAAAACTCCTGATTTTTGGCAAAGTGGCTAAGACCGTTTCGCCTTCCGTACATATAGGTAGGGGAGACCGGGGCAAAATGGTATAGCAGGGCAAAACGGTACCGGGGCAAAACGGCACTGGGGCATAATGGGATCGGGGCATAATGGGATAGCAAAAAAATGAAGTTTCTTGGTGCTTGATTTGGGGCAAAATGGGATAGGGGCAAAATGGGACACACAAAAATGAAGTGTCGCAGCCCGCTGAATTTGGGGCAAAATGGGATGACAGGAAAATTCATGCTTCGGCTCTACGAAAGAGCTGTTGAAACATAATCTAATCTAAATGGTGCTTGTGGTTCATTTCAGTCCACATATACGCAGATAATACGGACTGACCGATATATTTGTCGACACATATCCGTCGATTTCATGGGGACCGGCGGTCCTAGTTTCATAAAACAATTTACGTAAAAATTGACAAGAGTTAGATTTTCATCAATAGCTTGAAAATCAGTATCAGTAACGTGCAGTTGGCAGAAAATAAATTAAAAAAAAAAACAAAGAAAGATAAGAACAAAACAAAAACATAAATTGCACGCGTCAGATTATAAAAATTACTTGATTATTTAAATAATTAATAACGACAAAGAAATTGTACCAATCGAATAAGAAGGCTCAAATAACAATTTACGTCAAGTTTGGTACAGTTCTGACCGCATAATCAAAAGTAATTGTTTAACAAACTTTAATAACAAATGGGCCCACTATTCATGTGCCCATGCTGACGATAACTTAATCGAGTCCGTTTGCGACAATTGTGCCGATAAAAATTAGCTTAGTTAAACAAGCAATAAAAATTAAACATTGCCACCGTTAAATTATAGTATCGTAAGTAGAGTGTGACCCAAATATCGTGTAACATTCAATAAAACCTGTTTTCACTCTTTTATTACCCCTCGTTTTTTACCCCTGCATTTCTTTCGCCTCTGCATCGAATTATTCCACTGTCCCATTTTGCCCCGATCCCGTTTTGCCCCAACCGCCTCTTTCTGAGGAGCCTGATTTTCTCCGGCCCATTTTGCCCCAGTCCCGTTTTGCCCCAATGACGTATTTTCCAGCAGTGTTGATTTTCACTATTCCATTTTGCCCCAAACCCGTTTTGCCCCGGTCCCATTTTGCCCCGGTCCCATTATGCCCTGCTATACCATTTTGCCCCGGTCTCCCCTAAATAGCCTATCGTTATCACTCCTTTCATTAAGTTGAAATCTTAATCGGCAAAGTGAAAAATAGGCAGTGGGATTTTTTTGGCGACTGCGAACGTGTCTCGCATTGCTTTGAAGGCTCTCCCACAAGTACGGATGAAATTCAGTAGTTGCGTTTCCGTACGTGGAGTGGCGACTTCAAGAGCGTGTACCACGAGTACGGACATATGTTGCAACCACGGTTGTATAACTAAATGTGGAGTATCCGCAACCTACCGCAGCCCCTGGCTTGTGCAGTGTCCCGGTGATGGGGCGCGTGCCCTCACAAAGCGCACTTCGGGTTGATGACTCGAGTGTGTGTGTATAGAGAAAGAGAGAGAGAGAGCCAGGGAGGAGGCTCGTGCAGCCATTGCGGAGTCCAACCCCCGGCGTAGTTAAGCCTCATTGTTTCGACTCTCGGAGAGCTCCACTTTCCTTAAGGGAGAAGTGGCAATGCGCTTGAACGACGATGACGGTGATGCCGCAATGATACGTAAAAACGATCGTACCCCCTTGCATTTTCGCATAATCGCACGAGTAATCTCATCAAATTCCTGCATACACTTTCTGTTGGACGTTGAAACAATAGAATCATTGTTATAATATATATATATATATACATACAGGGTGTCCCTCTTAAGGCCTTGGGCCACTCTAGAGGCCGAAAAAATACGCTTTTTGGGTTTTTTTTTCAGAAAAACTAAAAAAGAAATCGAGATTACAAAAAAGGGTGTTTATCATACATATCAGTGACTGTATACAATAATTTTTTTGAAGCGATTAATTTCAAAATGCCGGCTGTGCAGCGTTTATCTTAAAACTGCATTTTTTAAGTTGGCCGGAAACATAACTCAGACAATTTTCAACCGATTCACTTGAAATGTTGAATGTGTCTTGAAAAATACATTGTCTATGGAAGTACGCAGGATATTTGTTTTATATTGCATAGTTCATTTGTTATTAGCAATTATCTAACGATTTTTTAGGCAAATTTTTCATTTTCCAAAAGTTCTATTCTAAATCGCTAAATTCTAAAATCCCCAAAAAGCCTATTTTTTCGGCCTCTAGAGTGGCCTAACCCCTTAATTCTGCTACCCGAAATAACTCGATAAGTATCGACGTCACAAGAAAAATGTTCCTGACAAAAGTTGTACGGTGTGAAGGGGGCCGTCAAATGCGACCAATTTTTTTTATTTCGGAGGAGGCGCTGAAGCACAGTGATGGTCACCTCCACTTTTTCAAATGGAATGGCACATTTTTTGTTTCAACTATCTTGTGGAGCATCTCAAGCCGCGTAAAAAACATTAGGGTTCAAAGTCGTTCAAGGTCATTCAAGGTCACCTATTAAAATGAAATACAAATCTAAATATATCGGATCACTACCAAATATTTGATAGTGATCCGAGATATTTAGATTTGTATCATCGATACTGACCTTGAACGACTTTGACCTCCTAATATTTTTTATGCGGCTTGAGCCTCCACCGAAATAAAAAATTGGTCGCATTTGATGCGATCCTTCACACCGTACAACTTTTGTCTGGAAAATTTCTTTGTAACGTCGATAATTACCGATTGATTTCGGGTGGCAGAGATAAGAGGGACACCCTGTGTATATATATATATATATATATATATATATATATATATATATATATATATATATGTATATATTTTTTTTTTAATTATTTTTAATAGATATATTCTTAATAATCCTGGCTCTGAAAAATAATTATATTTAAAATGAAAATTAACCTAACATCTATTAATATTGACTAATATTGGTTAATTTTCATTTTAAATATTATTATTTTTCAGAGCCAGGATTATTAAAAATATATCTATTAAAAATAATAAGTTGCATAATAACATCAAATATATATAAGTGTAAGATAGTCGATTCATTTTTAATTGATTCGATTATCGATAGTCAATTCGATGGTCCATGGTATTAATGTTTACAATTATTTTTATTAAATATAAGATGTTTTTGATATCAATATCTCAAATTTCTATTGTAATAATTTCAATTAAATCAACAATGTATATAATATACATAATTATCATTTTTATTTCTTAATAGCATATATAAAAATTCAATAATGTTACGAATCACATTTATTACCAGTGAAAAATGTATTTATTTCATTTTTTTAATGCAAGTCGTATTTTCGTTATCGAAAATTTATCTTCTTCTTCCGTCAGGTTGAATCCAGATCCAAGTAGCGTTATCGAGATTTGAATTCGCTTCACTGAGTTCTTGTTCGGAATCGTTGATACGTTATACAATAAAGTCTACCGTCATTTCCCGATTATGCGAATTCCTGGAGCAGGTTTTTGGAAAATTCTCTTCCGGCAAAGTTCCGCGCTCACCCGATGTACGTGAAATTTTGTCGGCGCAATTTTTTTTGGCACTCATGTTTGTCTAAATTCATGGACGTTTGGTGTTTGTCTAAATTCAACAATCACATTGTATCATCGGCATCCCGATCATTGGTGGTGGACGAATAATTTCTTTTTTTTTGTCCGCTTGCTCAGCAAAACTCGATGGTTTTTTAGGTTCACTTTTAATATAGTTTTATTCCAAAATGGTTTCTTTTTAAAAAATCCCCAGCTTTTCCCCGTACTTCCGGGTGTATGTGCGGTTATGAGTTTTCGCCACCGACGAGACACTTCTCTGCATGAAGTGCTCGAGTGTCGAAGTGCAGGGCCGAAAGTGCGGACCGCACACGTGAGGTCGCGACGTGTAGGGTTTTTTTAAAACTTGTTCGAGAGCATATGCGACGAGAGTGCAAGAGTGAGATGAAGCACCCCGTGCACTCGATTACTTCAAGCTATCCTACATATGGATCCAGAGAGAGAGAGAGAGAGAGAGAGAAAGAGAGAGTGGAGGGAGAGAGAGAGAGAGAACGAGGCATCTGTAGTGGCAGCGCGTGTTGCACAATGCATACTTAGCCCTCGAGTGTATCACCCAATCGAGAGTTCCCCAGTTTACATGATCATTGTACTATATAGCTGTATATCGGTTGGATAGGTGTGCGACTGTTCCTGTTTTCGTATTATCGATACATTAGTTCCTAATATGCACGCGTTAAAAAGAGGAAAAAAATTACAGTTCAACATCATCTGTCGAGCGTTATTTTAAACTACCTTAATATATATTTCGATATTAGGTATCGCATTATTAAGGGGAGATATACACCTAGATGGTCGAGGTCGAGGATTTAGAAGCTATGAACATTCCGTCGACCGTAGAAGACCTACACTATGGGCCTGGTATCGATGATTCCATGTAAGTTAACAAATTTCATGATTTATTCATTCCACAATTTTCAAACGCGTTTTTCTCAAAACCACGTTTTTCAAATCGGTACCCAAAATTTCTCGAAAACCAATGAACCGATTACCTTGAGGTTTTTTGTGGTTATTCTATACACCATTGTCTAGTACTTGTCATAGGATTTTTTTCCGTTACTTAGTTTTTGTTTTATAGGCAATATAATAACTAATTGTTGGCTCAAAAATCACTATTTATGTTCAAACGTCAGCCATTTTGTCATAAATCGATATTTTGAAAATCGGCTATGACAAGTACTAGTATCTAATTTAATAATCTTTTTGATTTTTTTTTCAGATGATTTTTGAAGAAACGCCAGTGGGTACCGTATACACAGATTTTTTTGGGACGCTCCAAGGATCATACAATATCCTTGTATTTAGTAGTATTTAGTTGTATATTTTTGATATGTTTGAATAAAGAAAATTAAACATATTTTAGAATGTATATACTTTTAGATAATTAAGGTAGTACCTCCACAGAAGAGTTGAATTAAGAAATGGTTGAAATTTGACATATATGTTATTTAATACATTATCTAAACATCTGCGCAATTTGAATAAGTTTGACCACCCCAAACCTGAGATATTTACACTTAAGGATGTATGGCAGCTACTGCAGAGTCGTTGCAGAACTGATTATGCAATTTGCAAAAATCGCATTTAAAGACTAAATAAAATAATTGTAATATTCATTAAAGCTAAAAAGGAGATTTACCACAGCTCAAAGTAAAACATGCGGTACAGAAAGAAGAATTTTCAATTTTTAACTGCAAATTTAGTTGTTGATTTGATGTATGTTTTCCCTGACGTTGTCGTGGTTACGACATACCAGCTAAAGAAATACGAAAACGGTCCCATTTAACTCGCAATATCTCGCAAAATATATGGGCACATGTCGATTTTTTATTTTTACCGTATCATGCATATTACAGCGATACCGCACAAAAGTTTTTTTTACAAAAGAGTACTCCGGAAATACCTTTTTTGCCAATGTAAAGGGAATTTTGGACGTACAGTCCTATATTCCCCGTGTTAAATGACCCAACTTTGAATTCGTTTATTTCAGCATTCACGTGGGCAAATTTTGTTTTTTTTTTAATCTCAAAAAGTTCTCGATATTTTCCTTTACAATGTCAGTGAGTTTCAATTCGAACAGTAGTAAATGACTTAGTTGCCATACATCCTTAAAGTTGGCTTGGTTTACACGTAACAAATGCGTTATGGTGGGCAAACAGAGCATCATTAATTTTACCGTCAAAACTAAAATTAAGAAATTGATAAAAAACGAGGATAAGCTAGAGTAAGATATCACGAATAATGTGAAAAAAAGTGAGAATGATTCACCATCTAGTTTCCAAGATATAACCATGAAAAGCTCTCGCAATTCTGGTGCAAAGCCTGGCAAAGCCTGTAAAAAAAAACAATTGGGGCAAAGCCTCGACAGTCCCGGCAAAAAGTTTACTGGCAATGGTAGATCAAAAACACAATATAAAATATATTTTACGGCAATAAATGATATCCATCGTATTATCTACTAGTACCGAGTCAATATTGCGTAGTTTTTAATTTTATTTATTACTAATTAAACCAATTATCAATCTTTTAAACACGAACATGGTATGTAAACTTTTGGTTGAGATTTTCGCAGAGGAACTACCTTAAAACCCCAATCCGAAATTTCAAATAGTTTTCCTTGAAAAAGTTCACAATTATGATCTTTTTTCCGGCTACTAGGTGCATATCTCCCCTTAAGCATGGTGGAAGTGAAGGAATCAGATTAGGAAAAGTAGGAGTTAGGAGTGCTAGCATCATCCTCGTAAAATTGTGCACCGTGTTGTCGATGACAGTTTCTCGTAACAGGCGATTTTCGATTTCCATACGATTTTCATGTAATATCTTCTTCCAGATACATTTTCTTTTTTTACCCTTTGATGTATTATCAAAAAAAGGTACTGTGGCAGCTGAGACTCGTACATATGGTGTCATTTGGGCTCTTCATCATACTGGCGAGCCTCGGGTAATTTATGGATCGCCTTTGTCGCGCGCGGAAACCTTTTTCCATAAAAATCTGAAAAAATTCCCAAAAATGCGGAATTATATGTGAACATTTTCAAGCTATCACCCGCAGTGGTAGTATGATTTTTTTTGTGGTTTCTGAACGATTAACGTCTTAAAAAATCCGAAAAATTGACTAACTGTTTAAGGTCCATGATTGTGATTTGGTTATTCAAAAATGGTCAAAAAAATTGATTGTGGGTATCAAAATATTTAAGTATCCGCCCGAAGTAAGCGGTTCTTGAATTTTTCGGATTTTTTTAACGTTAATCGCTCAGCAAGCACAGAAAAATCATACTACCACTGCGGGTGATAGCTTGGAAATTTTCACATATAATCACGCATTTTTGGGAATTTTTTCAGATTTTTAAAACGGGGCGTTTTGTTTCGGGGAAAAAAATGTCGACTAACGGTTGTATCGAAAAATATTTAAAAAATTCAGGGTGTCTTTTAGAGTCAATGGAATCAAGATAAAAAAAACAAATCGAATTGGCGGTGGTCAGGGATAAAGTCCACCGGATTCACGTGGAATACATATATATATATATATATATATTATATGAGGCAACCTGAACGGGCCCTGATTTGGGCCCTATTAAAGGTTATTTGTATGACACTCAAATTCGAGGACAGTTCTCAGTGCCCGCGTAGAAATTCTGATAGGGCCCAAATCAGGGCCCGTTCAGATTGCCTGACTGCCCTGGTAGAGCACTAATAAGGCAGCCTGAAAGGTTCCTACTAGGAAATGTAACGTTGTGTCACATATGGGCCTGACCTGGTTGCCTGATGAGGACCCTATCAGGTTGCCTGATCAGAAATAAATATTTAATTTAAATATTTATCCTTAAATCCAATTTTCTTTTCCTTGTCTCACGGCCTACAATAATCTCATTTCTTTCAGCTATTCTTTTTGAATATTAAATATATTCAAATTGAATAAATAAAGATTCGATTTGAATTAATCTTTATTTGCTTACAATATACACTGTAAATCCAAGTATCCAATATGCATAATATATTTCAAAAATCCAAAATGAAATGAACCACTTAATTTAGGGTTTTACGACAATGATTTTGTATCATAATTCGTCATACCCTGGTCTGCTGAAATGTTTTTGTTCTATGAAAATATTTCGTCTATATGAGAATCGAACCTAGTACCTTCCTACCTTTAGCTACGGACGCTGCCTCTATGCTACCGAGTGCTTGTAACATCGTGGTCGCAGATATGTCATAAGAGACCAAATGAATTCCTATAATTATTTGTTGTATCAGATTAAGTATATCAATTAGTTGATATCATTGTGATAATTAAAGAGTTTTATCCAATGACATGCTATTGATTTTTCATCATTAACCTTATATATACATATAATTCCTCTCTCTCCGCCTTACAAACCTGCCAAAATCTTCTAACACGCATCCGAGTTGCATAACGTTTTTCTGTCGTAACAGCCCATAATACTTTTTTTTTATTCAGGAATACATCGAAGCTCCGAAGCTACGATGCTGTCAAATCGAAGTTTCCATGTGAAAAATATCTCGATCTAGAAAATATCTACATCTAGAAAAATATCTGATCTAGGGCCCAAATACTTCGATTTTTCTATATCTCGTGCGGCTATTTTCAAAGATAGGGGATTGGACGTCGGATAACTTTGTACGTATTTTATTATTCCAAACAACTTTTGTTTGAAACGTTTTTTTATCGGGTTATTAATTATCGAGATAGGGGCCGTCCATATATTACGTCATCGAGTTTTGCTGATTTTTACCCCTCCCCCCCCCCCCCCCTGAAATCATCTTATCCTTCCTATCGCCATAATCCAATTATCGTTACCGTCATCCAACGATCAGACCCCTACCCCCATTTTAAAACGACGTAATTTATGGACGACCCCATACGGCGATTTTTAAGTTTGCAACCCCTATTTCTTAGAGTTGAGACAAGTTGAGGGGCAAAATTTTATTGGCGTTACTTTCAATATGCAACCATCTACTTTCAGTGAAAAATCATATTCTACGCTAAAAAGTGGTGGGTTTTCGTCCACTCACTGGACTATTGAGAGATCACGTCGGGGTCTCCGACCTGACAGTGGTTATCGGTCGACCAGTAGTCTCAACCGAAAAGTCTTGCCCCTTTTTCTCGCAATCCTTGTTTCCACTTGAATTTCCGACAGCCTTCAAGAGAAATGTCATTTCAAAAGAAAATTCTCATGAATTCGTTAGTTTTTTGGGCTTTTCCGGTTCTCTCTATACTTCAACGATACTTCAAGAAAGAAAAACAAGAAAAATCGTTTTCGTCTGCAGTCGCAAAATACAAAAATTCAAAACTCTAGGAATCAACCAGTCGATCCGCTCGGGAAGTATAGCAACGTTACTGCGGATAACAATTTTTATAATAATTTTTTTTCTGCAGGTAACGATACATTGTCCAACTAAAGATTCGATCGAGCTCTTTTTGTCACAAGACGTCGAGCAGAGCTTTCGATGAGGGCTATCGATAGGGAACATTCGATGTATTCGCTAATTTCGGGCTATCTCGCTGCTCCGTCCCTCAACTCTGGATGGAATATTTATCAATGCAAGCGCGCGGGGCTGTCTGAGATTAGGTTTAGTTCTGCTAAATCCTATAACATATCACGGGACCATACGTCCCAATGTCTCCGCGCGTGAATGTCGACATTAATGTTACCGTATACTGAACACGCACACCACACCCCCCATACACACACCTACACACACACCTACACACACACCTACACACACACACACACACACACACACACACACACACACACACACACACACACACACACACACACACACACACACACACACACACACACACACACACACACACACACACACACACACACACAGAGAGAGAGACACACACACACACACACCGGACGCACGCGCACGCACGCACACACACGCACGCACGCACACACACACACACACACACACACACACACACACACACACACACACACACACACACAGACACGCACGCACGCACACGCGCGCGCGCGCGCGCACACACACACACACACACACACACACACACACACACACACACACACACACACACACACACGCACACACACGCACACACACGCAAGTACCGTTATATCAGAGCAGTAACGTGTGTATCATCGTTTGTAACTAGTTTACCTCCCTGTCTCCCGCTGGCTCTCGCTCTTTCTTTCTCTCCCTCGGTCCCTCTCTCTCTCTCTCTCTCTCTCTCTCTCTCTCTCTCGCACGCGCGCGCGCGCTTTCTCCCTTGCGTTAACCAATTTCTGCAATTAGTGAACGTTTACAACGATATGGCGTTCAGAAGAGACACGTGACGTGTTATGGGGGGAGAGAGATAGGGAAAGCCTATGATTTGATCCTGTAACGAATCGTCCGTGCGCGCTCCGGAGTCACTGTTTTGACTATCTTCGTGCAATAAATCTGAGACACAATATTGCCTAGGTACGTTGCATCGCATGCTAGTCCGAGCGTGAGCTGCCAACAATACTCTCCCATCGTGCGTCTCTCGGACACCTTGCAACTGTAATTGCGTACGGGTCATTGTATATGCCCGAGTGACGGATCTCTGAATCAACGAACAATTCGAATTATTCTGAAATGATATCATTCCACAAGTAGTGGAACGTGGATGTTCCTGTGACGACGTCACTGCCGTTAATTTGAAATGATTGAAATAAGAATATTGATGATGTTGGAAATGAATTATAGGACAATGGAGAGCCTGCTTCTTTTTTGAAGCCGGTATATTTTTCGTTTCGGCGTTGGTTGCCATTTGGGCTGGGGTTCACGCGTCGTGTCGGTCCTATGGGATCGTATTTCTAACGAGAGTCGAGCACAACCCTCCCGAGATTATGCAACCCCCTCCGCGGGTGTCACATCGAGTGAGGAATTTATGCTTAGACCGATATGCATGCTTGCTCTCGCGTTTTGCATACTCTACGTCCGTTTACACGCACACACGTGCCCGAATACCTATGTTTATAAGCATCTAGATGTATAATAGCGGTGGGATTATCTCAGCTCCGGAGGAACCCCTAATAGATATATGAGACAAGATAGCTCGGGGAAATCGTTCTGATGGAATTGATCATATGAGCATCGCGAACAGACGAATCACTAATTTAATAATCTTGCTATTTTCGTTTCAATGTATCAGCGTTTTGTGCGTTCGTTTAATTGATGATATATGACAATAATTGAATACATTTTATTCGCCTCAAAATCGAATTACGATAGGGTAAGAAACAATGTTTTCCTCCGAAAAAAAATATTTTACTCTTTACTGTTCATTTAATTTTCTCCATGGAGATTGGAGTTAATTCATTTTTTAATGAAATTTGAGTTCATTGGTTTTTTAGAATGAATTTCGGGTTTAGTATTTTTTTCATGAAATTCCACCTCATTTGGTGTTTGAGGAAATTGGAATTCATTTATTTTTTAATGAGGTTCGAGTGCGTTCATTTTTTAAAAGAAATTCGCGTGCATTCTTTTTCTCATAAAATCCGCGTCTGTTCATTTTTTAATTAAACGCGAGTTCATTCATTTTTTTCAATAAAAAGCGAGTTTATTGATTTTTTAAATGAAATCTCGAGTTCGTTCATTTTTTTGTGACATTGGAATTAATGCACTTTTCAATCAAATTGGAGTTCATGTTTCTTTTTCAAATGAAATTCGCGTTCGTTCATATTTTAATGCCATTCGCGTGCATTCATTTTTGAATGAATTTCGCGTTCATGCATATTTTAATGAAATTCGACTTGATTCATTTTGTAATGAAATACGACTTCGTTCATTTTTAATGAAATTCGACTTCATCCGTTTTTTATGAAATTCGAGTTCGTTCATTTTTTAATGAAATTCGACTTCATTCATTTCTTAATGAAATTCGACATCATTCATTTTTTGATGAAATTCAAATTTATTTATTTTTTGATGAAATTCGAGTTTGTTTATTTTATCATAAAATTTGTGTCCATTCATTTCTTTCCCATGAAATAATTTTTTACATTTAATTTTCTGCGAATTGGGAATTTTTTCGTTACTAATATTGAGGTAATTCCTGAAACAAGAGCGTCCTTCGAAGAATTATTTGCTTCACTTCATATGTGAATGGTAGATAAAAACCCCATTTCATTGTTGACATTTTGTCTTGGTAATGAGATAATACACGTTTTTCTATGATGCAAGGGAAACGCAAACTCCGCCATTTTTAAAATCGAAGGTTACGACAGTTTTTCAATGAAGCTCGTCGCACTTGGCTTAAGTTGCGAGAAGGAAAGAGAAAATGCCGGTGCCAAAGTGAAGCCAAAGATACGCGTGCACGAGGGCGTCGTCACGCTCACTCTTATCGCGTTCTCGTGAGCCAATCAGAAATCTTTCTACGATGAAACACCACAGTTGCGTGACACACAACTTCGCAACCGCATCGCCGATTATTTTTTTTTCTCCACTTTTCAATCCTTTTTTTGCGCTCCTTGGAGCAATCTCCGGGCGTGTGCTCCACCGCACCTCCACCGTGTGGCCGCACTTTGGACACACACACACGAAGCACGCGAGCATATAATTTGGTCGCGGCTTTAGCCATTTTTTTATCCACGCTAGGTTATTATTCTTTAAAAAAGGAATGCGCCATAATCGAGAGTAGGTACTAAATGCGCGGTCAGTGCGCGGCTTCGGCGATTTCCCATGTCAATCTACCTCGCCTTGGGCCAATATGCGGATGGGTGGCCGTTCGACCGCGGACTATCTTGCCTGCTGATTTGCCAAGCGGACAACCAGTTTTTCCGAGTTTTCGATGATAATAGATTTGAAACTCACAACAATATGGCCGCCTGCATCGACACAGGTTTTCCCCAGTTTCCGTGTGCCCTCGTGCAAATGAAGAACGAGAAAAAGTAAAGTGACAAGTATGGAGTCAAGAGTGAAAAAGAGATCGGATAGTAAGGGCCAGAATGGATGACGTTGAATTTTGCATCATTGGACTGCACCGAAAATCATTTTCTTTTAGTTTCCCAAATTTCCTTTGGCAGATTTGAGCTACGAAAATCAAGCGAACATTTTTTGTGATTCTTGTACAGTGATCTAAAACCTAAATCCACAAAATATCACTTTGGATAATAACGAAAAAAATTAATTGGAAAGAATTTTCGGTGCATGCCAACGATGCAAACTTCAACCCAATTCGAAAGGACATTCACGAAGGGCCATTGAAAATATTCTAATCGAAAGGCCACTTTCTAATCGTTTTTTTCTCATTGGTTGACTCGAATGGCGAAAAAAGAAAATTTAATGTCTATTGCTTCGAAAGATCGCGAAACGTCGTAGAAAATGTACCGCATCAAACGTGGTCACTGTCTTGTACTTTACTTTTTTGAATTTCTTCATTTCCGTCGTCCTTTCAATAAACTCATCAAAAAATTGATTCAATACAAACGAATTTTTGCAATCGGATCACCTTAAACATTTCACTAACTATTTAGAAAGGCATGATTGTTGGCTTTTGCTTTGGCGTCGGGAAAAGCAAAAAAAACGTTCTAGTTGATTGGTTTCTATGGAGCATATTTGATCGCTCAATAATATTGGTAATATTTGTAACAAAGATTACACCTGTAAGGATATTGATACTACGAGCATGAATTTTCATTTATCCCGAAAAAATCGAGTTGTACCCATATATGTAATATCTATTTATTCACGTGTTTGTATGCATATATGTATATGTGTGTGTTTGTGTGTGTATATTAGAGTGGCACAATTTCGAGCTCTATTTTTTTTTCCTTTTTCTCACCATCCAATTATCTTCTTTACAGAAAAAAAATTGTCGCGAAAATATTTAGAGGTCGCTCAAGCCTCCCAAAAGTTTAAATTTTCATTAAAAAATCGAATTTTTTTTCTTCGTCCACTTCTCACCCATGAATATTACGCTTTATAATTTTTAAATTAACCTCGCGAAAGCTGCAGCCTGCCAAAGAATATTTATTGATCGCTCAAATTTTTCGAAATTCAGAATTTCCGCCAGAAAATAAATCTCGCATGCACTATAATTCCTTGTAGCATAAAAACAAAATAAACAGCGAAGTGTTCCATTCTCTGAATAATTTATTATGATAATTTGTAACAAATACCAATTAGAGGTTATGTGTTATTATGTATTATTATGTATTATTGTATTTTGGCGTCGCTCGTCACAGAGTACAGCTACGATTGGTCCGCAGTTTCACTAACGAGACGAATTGCGGTACGCATTACAATGCGCGGAAAATAGCTGTCATTTCAGTTTTACGAATGAAACAACCTATAATTTTGTTTACAGACAAGAGCTTTAAAGAATTATTTCATGAGACCAAATATTATAATTCTTGGCTTAGAAGTGTGAAGTAAATTTGAAAAATCTGTTTCTAAAGAAAAAAGGATTAATTGTTTTGAACATTTCACAAAGCGTCAAATTTATGAGTGAGACGAGTAAAAAGAAATTGGCGAAAGTTGGAAATTTCGAAGCACTTGAGCGAACACTAAATATTCATTGGCGGGCTAGAGCTTCCGCGAAGTTTTGTTTTCAAAATTATGAAGCGTACATTTCATGGGTGAGAAATGGACGAAAAAAAAATCGATTTTTAAATGAAAATTTGAATTTTTGGTAGGTTTGAGCGACCTCTAAATATTTTTTTTCTTTAAAGAAGATGGTGAAAAAAGGGAAACAATAGAGCTCAAAATTGTGACACCCTAGTGTATAATATATATATATATATATATATATACAAGCGCACACATGCACGCAATTGAACGCACGTACATAAGTGTACTTCAAGGTTGATATGCAATTAATGTAATTACATTAATTGCAGATCGCGTGGCAAGCGTCTTGTGTCTTACCCGAGTCGAAATTTTTAGCCTCCTCTGAACCCTCGCAGGACCCATTTCTTTTGTAATACATAAGCCGCCAGCCTCCGTTGAACCTACAAAACCTCATTTGTCGAGTTCAGTGCCATGCAGAGACCTCCTCTTGGCCCAGGGTAGCCTCTGCTAGACCTCCCAAACCTTCTCTCGACCCCCAGTTTCAGTGAAACGTGCAGAGCACAGGCCTCCTTAACCTGCTTTCAATCTCAAACTGTTGCCTCGACCCCACCTAACCTGCTTTCGGCCCAAATTCGATATCTCCTCCATCATCATTCCATTGTGACCTGATCGGTAACTCGTTCGATGACGAAAATAATACGAAATTAATAAAAATACATCGTCCCCTTATCAAATTAATAGTCCAATATTAATATGCGAAAACAATCAAATTTGCTCAATATCGATTTATTATTATTTTATAGGCAATTGATAAAAGAATGCTTGTGTATACAGTCTTACTCCAATTCTATCGGATTAATAGGCATTTTCCTGTGAGAAAAAATCTCACAGGAAAATTCTTTAAAAAATGCCAGTCTATCCAGTATAAGCTTACGCGACGTTTTTCGTTCTTGACATTTCTTCTTAAGCCCTCTAGTTCTTGAGTTACATTGCATTATCTCGAATTAGTCTTTTTAGCAAAAAATGAAATAACATTGCGAAAAAAATCGTACTAAACTTTATAAAAAACGCAAATGAAGTTCCTGCTACCCCGTTTAAGTTCATCATGGATAAACGTAACAATTTTTTTCCATAAGTCATGCGTTCAATTCTTGATGGTCGAAAAAAAGCCGAAAATCAGTCACGTATAAAAGTGCGTACCGGGTCGAAAAGAAAATGATAAAAAAATATTTCAGAAAAGCAACATACAGCTGAATTTATTCCCGTCAAAACGCCGTTCGGTAAATTTGGTTATCTTTTTTTTACGAAGCTATGTGACTTTTAGTGCAGCAAGAAATATCGACTGGTGTATCCAAACATTTAAGCGACGGTATATATTATATAATACTTTATATATATATATATATATATATATATATATAATACTCAAAATATGTGGTTGCGTTAATATATTCGAATATACACTACCAGTCAAAAGTATTCGGACACTTCAGATAACTGCAAAACTTAATATCACTTTGGATCATTGCAAACTTATGGTAGAATAATAATTATTTTACGAAGATACTATAAAGCTCTGTGAAATTACTTAATCATATAGATCTTTATAGTATCTTCGTGAAATAATAAATGAAATGAATTATATTACTCTAACATTATTTGGCAATTATCCAGCGCTCAAAAGTTTTGCGATTATGTGGAGTGTCCGAAAACTTTTAGCTGGCAGTGTATATCTAAATAACATATAATGTTGATTTCTATATGGAACGATAGGGTGTTAATTATAGTTTATTTCATGTTCTGAAGGATTGAAATTGTCGGTTTAGAATTCAACCTCATTCGATTTTTTCTTTTTGTTTTTGTTCGTTTTGTTTTTTTTTGTTTATTCAATAATGAGTTGATAAATGGCGACGGCCGATTACCGTCGATTTCAAATAAGATGTTTGATTTTTCCTTGTTTTCATTTTTAGCACGTCGAAAATTAAAAAAATATTTCCACGTGTATGTATGAAGCATATTTTTATTTTTTCCCGCTAAATATTATGATATTAACTAACCGCGTCTATTTGATTTTTTTTTAAATTTGTATTAACTAGATTTTTCATAGAACCAAATTTTTCCTATTGCATTCCATTATTAAAATGATTGATTTTAAAAATGTTTATTTAGAGAAAATCAATCTATTTAATACCGTCCAATAACTACATATTTTATTTGATCCTAATAAATCTGTGATTCGGTTTCATCAGTTTAACATTTTCATCTGTTCAAAAAAACAATTTAGTCAAGTTCACTGAATGGATCTAGTTATTTTTTTTAATTTACCTTAAATAGAATATTTGTAGAGTTAAGCATTTTTCTATTTGATTGAACTAATGGTCCATCTTTATTGCAACACTCATATCAAGGGGGCGGGGGGTAGTGAAGGTGGAGAGAGAGGAATTCACTACCCCCCGCCTATTTTATATATATATAAAACACACATTATATATATATAAAACACACACGCGCGCGCGTGCGCGCGCGCGCGTGTGTGTGTGTGTGTGTGTGTGTGTGTTTGAAAAATCTATAGCTTATGTGATACAACAAATAGTTGGAGGTATTCATTTGGTCTCTTATGCCATATCAGCGACCAAAATGTTATAAGCACTCGGTAGCATAGGGGCAGCGGCGCGTAGTTATGAGTAGGTAGGACTAGGTTCAAATCGCATATAGGGCAAAGATTTTCTTCGAAAAAAATCATTTCCAAAGGCCAGGGAATGACGAATTACGATGAAAAATCCTTGTAGTAAAGCTCTCAAATAATGCGTTCATTTTATTTTCGATTTATGAAATATTTTTTGCATATAGTACACTAAGCTTTACCGTGTACATTGTAAGCAAATGAAGATTAATTTGAATCTCATCTTTATTAACATAAATAAATATATTTGAAAGAAATATGATCGTAGTAGGTTGGGAGACAAGGAAAAAAACCTATTTTATTTAAATAGATTCTATAAAAATTAATTTTTTTGTTTAGCCGTGTACAGTAGGCCGAAAGGAGGGGCAGTAGGTTCTGCGGGAGCGCTCGAAGTAGGCCCACCTGAGGTTCCGTAGGTTCAATTGTGACCCTCCCTGACCTCCTTTGAGTCAAAAAGTCTACTTTCTGCCATGCCGGAGGTTCATCGGAGGCTCTAACGCATGGTACTTTCAAACATTGTACCCTCCTTTCGATACTCAATAACCCGCTCACGCCGATTTCTGCTCGCCTTCATTTTGTGGGTTGAACGCGGCTCGAAAATTTCGACTCGGGTATGCACAGGAATTCCTAGCCATCCGGTCTGCCTTCTCTCTTCCTCTCTCTCTCTCTGTCTCCTTCTCCTCTCTAGCCTCTTTCTGTCGACAGAGATTACGTATTGATAATGTAGAAAAAATAACTTCGTTACCAAAAAAGAGAGTGAAAAAATGTGACTCGCGTTCTTATGGTTGGGAAAGGAACAGACGATTAATCTGAAGGTATGCAAGAACTCTCGAAGACAGCCACGATTAATATAACTCTCAGTCAGTTTCGTGCACGCATATATACATTCATGTATACGTACAGGGTGTCCAGGCGGTACGCCCGCATATCGGCGCGGACTCGAAGGTTCAGTTCTCCAAAAAATGCACGTCTTCAGTCTATATTAGTTTCCGAAAAAAGGAGATTCAAATAACGTTCCTAATTTTTCTTAACTTCAGCTTCGAAGATTCAAACTGAAAAAAAAAATTGTCAACAAAAATTGTCTTGTGACAAAACTTCGTCATAAAGTTGCAGTTATCGTGGTCGAACACACGTCTGTGTTGATGCAGCGTTTTACTAATTGGAAATTTACTCCAGGTGCTGACAAATCGTAGCCTTAATTTGAGCCATCCTTTATGTCATTCTTTGTTGTCAAAATGTTGTCATTCTTTGAGGAGTAATCGGCGAATTAACCTACCGACATTGATCGAAAAGAAAGTGGAGGGAATAAACATTGGGAAGAGCTGAAATATCAACTAAGCATTACTGTGTTTGAGGGGTTAGGCTACTGTGAAAATTACCAACACTCGTTCGTCGCTTGAGGCAACTCAAATTGAAGAGGAAAGTCCAACATATGGTGGAGGAATCGCAAATTGAAGGTGAACTTATGAAAGGAACGATAGAACTGTTGGTGAAACTTTAATCGCGTTTTTTTCAAAACTGTATTTGTCAAAACGGTGTACACGATTTTTCGTCATCTAATGAACGGATTGATCGAAATTTGGTACACTTATTCGGTGTACATTTTAGTCTTGACCGACGTTTTTCTTCTCAAAATTTTTTTCATCAGTTATTAACTATAATGATGGCGTTTTGCTTGAAAAATGTAAAAAAATTCAATTTCTTTTTATGATGGAAACACGATAACGAAAAAAATCTCCGTTTAGTCTTGGCCAATATTATCTATTTGGAGAAAAACAACTCGTTTTTTTCTCCAAATGTCCTTCACGGGATTGTTTATGTCTTCTTTAATTATTAATATCTCAAAATGAAATTTGGTACTCAACTTTGTTAATGTACATACAAATAAGTGTCGAAGCGATTTTTTACCCGTCTAACTTATTCTTTCATTTTTTTTTTCTTTCAATAACTCTCATTTTTGGGTCGTCACAGTAGCCTAACCCCGTGTTGAAGATTTTTTTTCGAGTACGCCCTGGAGACTATTGTTCAAGTTATCGGGCACCCTGTGAGTGTCCACGAGTGGAACTCTTGTACATGAATATATAAATAAAATACTACACGGTCTTACTTTTATCCACTATGTATGTGTATATGGATGTGGTGGTCGACGAGTCGTCATTATGAAATCATTTATAAAACACGCTAGTGGACAGGACGAGGGCTCCCTGGCACTGTCAACCGGACACACGAGGACTAATGTCCCAGCGGTATCCCAGCCAGGGCTGAGAGACCGCGCACGAGAGAGAATCCTGTGCCGTACGATCAATCGTTCTCTCTCGTTGTCACTCGGACATCGTCTTATCCTTCGTCTTTCCCACCGTACCTCCAGACCGGCCACGGTAGCACCGCTCAAATATGTCTTTTGATAAAATAATAAAAACACGAATAATTACCGTATTGATAATTATGGTAATGATAGAAGTATTACTAAAAAGAGTACACATAATTATAGTAATAATAGTAGTAATGGTGATGATTGTAAAGTACTTTAGCGTTGATTCTTCGAAAGAAGTTTCGGAAAATACGACTTTTTGTTGGTTATTACAATGAAAGTATACACGCGGACTATTGAATTTTTGTACATAATTATTTATTCTTCACAGGGCACGAGCAGCGTCATAGAATACTTTCGTTTTTTTGCAGAGATAGAAATGTTTTGATAGATTTTTTTTATAATTTCGGATGGTCTACTTTTATAAATTTATTTTATAATGAATATAATACTTATATATTTATAATAAATGTTTGTAATAAATATTCATAATAAATATAATAAATATTGAATATTTATACTAAATGATTTTATATTATTCAGATTATATGCTTTTTATACATTTTATATAATTTTTATAATTTTTTATAATTTCATATAGTTCTGAGATCTACGCTGACGAAGTCGCGGACAAAAGCCAGAAGTTTTATATACTTTTATATAGTTTTAGAACATTTTATGTAATTTTAGGTAATTATATTTTTGTATAATTTCAGACTATTAAATAATCTTAGCAAAAATTTAAAAAATTCAGCGCAACGAGGAAATTTTGAACCACGTCTTGAACAACACGTTTTTAAACCATGGAAAGGGATGTAAAAAGTAAAGGATAATTTGATCACTACGAGGGCAAAGAAAAGACACAATTTTCTCATCAATGATACCGCCGTGTTTTCCAGGTCACTAATGTATTTTACCATTCATATGTTGAGTACCCATATAGGGTCGCCTGTCATAACAAAAATGCCAGCATTCAGCCATTAAACGGTTTGCTGATAATCGGCCAATAATTCGACGACCAGCATTGGGGTACTGTAGGCGGATGAACGGCTTGCCAGATCTATGCCAGCCATTCGTGGGCCAATACTATCGCACCGATAATATGGCGATCAGCATTGGGGTATCGTAGGCAGATGAACGGCTTGCCAGATCTATGCCAGCCATTGGTGGGCCAATACCATCGCACCGATAATATGGCGATCAGCATTGGGGTATCGTAGGCGGATGAACGGCTTGCCAGATCTATTCCAGCCATTGATGGTTTGTTTTTGGGCGTTTTGCAAATGCAGGTCGTTAAACTGTAACACGTAAAAACAAGGGATAAGGTTTCGAAAAGCATATCCTATTGATGAAGCTGAAATTTTGCACCGACCTTCTTTTCAATATTTTATCGGATATATCGGATATTGAAAGTTATTTATTGTACTGCGCTTCTACTATATTAAATAAATCCAAACAAAGCCATCCCACATGGCAAGTGATATGCACATACGGGCGAGCACTGTTTGCCAGGAAGCAGCGCGGCCGGAGGAGTGGGGGGTATCTATGGGGTATATAGATATACTCGTATGGCGTGAAATAATAAACTTTACAATGCGATGTATGGAAAACTAATGCTAGTCGTCAAAAATCCGTTAACGGTTTCTCTTAGGATAATGAGAGGAAGTTCGGTGCAAAATTTCAGCTCGATCAGAGGAGTATGCTTTTCGGAACTTCACCCGAAACGAGCGAGTTATTTTTACAGCCTAAATGTTCTAAAAAAACTGTCGGTAAACTTTAATGTCACGAATAAAATTATCGGCATAAAAGTAAGGAACGAACAAACGATGGGTTCTGTAAGTGTTAAAATGGCTAAGTGGGTAGGGCGCTCGACACTAGAACGAAAGGCGCAGGTTCGATCCCGATGAAAGGTAAAAATTTGAACAATGCAGAAACTGTTTTTAATGCAATTATTCTATGTACATGGACATAAGTAAAGCATAAGAAAACAAAAAAGATACTACTAGAATTTTTATATTCATAATTTGTCAATTTTTTGTTTTTCATTCCCGGCAGAAGATCCGGCAGCCGTTGCTGGGCCAATATGGGCGTATGATAGTTGGCCCAGTCTTAGCAGCCATTCCTGGTTTACCATTACCAACCATGCATGGTGCGGATCTGGCCCGTTTGTATAGCCATTACCGCGCCATCGTTTGTTCTCTGGCAACCAGTCGTGGGCCATTACTGTGCCGATTGTAAAACCCTATTTGGGGTAACGAGACCAATTATCTACCGTAAAGTCGAGGCTGAATAAGATAGAAGGAAGCGAATCCTTCCAAACAACAGAATGCGAAAATCGAAATTTTACATTCTGGAATGTGAAAACTATTCGGAAAATTCGAGCTCTTTGAACGTGAAGGAAGAAACAAAAAAGTTAACACGCTATCGCAAGATTGCACGTGAAATGAGAATATTTAAATGGCCGTATAGCTCTCGGCCGTATGCTGTAGAGATATTACGCAAAACTCGATTCGTACAGCTGCTGTATAAAATGTTTTTTTTTCCTCTGAGCCAATCGATATATCTCTCGTTCCACCGGACCATTAGCCGCGTTGAACCGAGAACAGAGAATAACGTGTCGTTATAGATATAATGTGCCCATAAACACACACACACACACACACACACACACACACACACACACACACACACACACACACACACACACACACACTTTTTTTAAATACACACCGATAGATGTACCGGAAAGTAGATTTGAGCCTGCCAATATTTCCTGACTCACCGCGGGCCGAGTGAAAGATATACGCAAGATTTTCATACAGAAATATCATTCGGCGTATATGTATAAATACACCCGTATTTTACGTATGGTGTATGTGTGTGCTTATATATATATATATATATATATATATATATATATATGCACAGACCTCCCGCCAGGAGACGAAATGAAATTCCTTTCTCACGACTAATTGGACACCCAGACTTCACTATGGGAGCCACACCCTGTTCCCGTCTGCCAAAGAATCGTACAAGTACAAGCAAAATAAAAGATTTCCAAGATTTTTTTGTACCCCGCCACCCGCGCTTCACGACACGAAAAAGGTAGCCTAACTCCCGAGGATCCGAAGTATAGGGCAGATGATGGTGTTCAAGTTTGCATCGTTGGAAAGCACTGAACATTTCTCATCATCCAATTTTTTTGCGGTTCTAGGTCGAAAGAATGTCTTTTAGGATTTTTTATCAATTCTACAACCGAAATAAAAATAAAAAATTCGTTGCGTTCCAATGATGCGAAGCTGAATAACATGGGCAGTCTCACTCACCTATAGCCTGAAGGACCACGACCATCTAGATACCGGCATATTGATATGGAAAAATAGTTATCAGGACATTAGTGATTCGCATCGGGAAAATCATAGCATTCTGAGTACAAACTATTATCATTAATTATTTCAGCTTGCAATTACGTCCGAATATTTCTATTTTTTCGTCGCCACATAACTGAAGCTTGCGTTTATTTTCATCGGCGAGTGTGCCATTGAAAAGCAAAAAAGGCCAATCAAACGTAACACGAAATTCGCTTGCGGTTACCTCGGACTGAACTGCAGAAGGAAGCCGTCAGAAAGCAGAGAAAAATGCAAGAAGGGAAGATCGAGAAGAGGCACATAGAGTGATGACGTATTACTCGTACGAGAGTAGAGAGTTTACGATCTTCGCTATTATTCCTTACGCGTGAAGAATCCACTCTCTTAGTAATGCAATACGTATACCATATAGCTACTTACATATATATATATGTACACCCCCATATATCTACACAATCTCTTCATATGGCACAGCTATCATCCGCACTTATCGTCGGAAATTCTCACCCGGTTGCATTGTAAGTTTTTCGCTGAGTGCAAGCTGCGTAAGAAATGCATACACACACATGCATACATATGTGTGTGCCTGTGTGTGTGTGTGTGTGTGCGCGCGCGCGCGTATGTGTGTGTGTGCGCGTGCGTGCGTGCGTGCGTGTGTGTGTGGGTGTGTGTGCGTGTGTGTGTGTGTGTGTGTGGAACGGTGATCTGGGGACCATTCGACGTCAAGCCTCGACCTCATAGTAGCCTGTTCCCACACTCAGCAGTGTGTAAAGCCTAATGTCTCCAAAGTCACCTTTAGATCAATTCAAGCATGTTCATATCGACGTAAGTTCAGGGACCATTATGTCCGCAAAGTCAACGACTTGTTTTAGAATATTATAAGCATCGTCCTCAAAACAGCCGGATGTGCTGATAGACAACATTGGAAATACTCAACAGGCTTAAAATGTTCGTTCTCCGTACATACATGTGTGCGTGTGTGTATGTGTATATATACGCGCGATACCCGTGACACTATATACATATACACATATATGTACACAGATGCATGTATGAATATCCTGTGAAGGACGAATATATAGACAAGAGAGAGGGAGAGAGAGAGGGGGGGGGGAGAGAGATGCATTTATTATTGTATGTTAATTAGATTTGATGCAAATGTGTCTCGTTGCGAAGAGAATCGTAAACTTATCTTGCGACATTTTGATGATTTATGAAAATGTAGAAAAAAATATACTTTTCACACGTTTCCGCGCGAGGAAAACACCTCCCGCAATTATTATTCTACGATTTATGAAAATACTTTCGTATGATGCTGTAGAAAAAAAAAGATACTTCTCACACGTTCGATTCTTCGTGCGGAGAATCTCAATGCAAAAGAAGCATAGAGAAAAAAAATCTTTTTATGTGTTAATTCGCGCATTATGCATGCCACGCTTTTTCTACTCGTTCGTGCTGGAATGTGACAGAGAGATGTGCTATACGGAGAGTAATCGCGAAATAATTAAACTGAAGGAACGAGCGAGCTGCGGGATCGTAAGAGGTTCCCCTCGCGAATTTTCGTTGAGTTTGTTTTCTACCGTTTTTGGATTTCGACAATCGCACATTTTATTCGATGAAAAAGATGGGAAATCTTATGTAGAGGTTTTTTTTTATATTGGTGAGGTACGTTACAATGATTTTTTGTAGCTCACACTCCTTGCCCTTTTGACGAGAAATTAAGAAACGTTGAATGAACGATCGAATGGAGAAGCAAGCCAATTGTCCATTATAAATATACACCGATAAAAACGATTAATTGAAATCAACTAAATGCGGTTATTCAATCCTTTTTTATTTCGATTCACGAAAGTTTTCGTAAAATCTATGTTTTAAAAATGTTATTCTACTCTTCCGGAGAGATTTGTTGATTGCAAATAAAAATAGTCGTAATTCAAATACAATTTTTATTCGTTCGAAATAATAATATGTTTAAATCTGCACAAAAATGGGCTACACGAAAATAAAGATATTTTTTTTTCATATGTATACCAGTCATACGTGCAAATCAAAAATGAATTTAGATTAAATATGTATTCATTGAATTGTCTACGTCAAGGCTTGAAACAAATAAAAAAATATATTTGAAACAAATAGAATCGTAGTAGGCCGTGAAGCAGCGAAAAAAATTGCTTGACTTAAGGCAGGACAACTGTGATGGGTAAAAAAATGATTTTTTTTGCATCTTCTCAAAGTTTACGTATTCAAGAATAGGTATGTGAAAAAAATGGGAAGCTAAAATATTAAAAATTCACCAACTTACAGACTTATACTAAAACTTTCAATAGAGCGTTTCTCTCGAAACGAATTTTCTTGATCTAGTCGGAATCATAACTCTAGCTATAATTGTCCAATTTTCAATTCTGAAAAATCTAAATTGCCGTAATTGTAGTAGCTATCATTGTACGTAGACGTTTTTTTTATTCAGTATTTTTTAAGCCCTCGAATATAAGTAACAATTTAAAAAGCGACTATAACGTACAACGAGAATTTATTATTTTCATTTTTCAGATCAACCATTGTCAAGTTATCGACCCTGCCGCTGGACCACTTTTGTTATACATAGGCTCTATTGTACTTCAATGACGTTGTTATTTTTTTTTAAGTTTACACGCAATGGGTTTAATGTGTGCTTAATAAAATACGTTTTTTCCCACATCCCAAATAAATAATGTCCTAGACAGCAAAATTTCGGAAAAACGAACTTTTTTCGGCCCGTCACGGTGGTGTCCTCCCTTAAGGGGAGATATACACCTAGATTCACCTACATTCCGTCGACCGTAGAAGACCTACACTATGGGCCTGGTATCGATGATTCCATGTAAGTTGACAAATTTCATGATTTATTCATTCCCAAATTTTCAAACGCGTTTTTCTCAAAACCACGTTTTTCAAATCGGTACCCAAAATTTCTCGAAAACCAATAAACCGATTGCCTTGAGATTTTTTGTGGTTATTCTATACACCATTATCTAGGACTTGTCATAGGATTTTTTTTCCGTTACTTAGTTTTTGTTTTATAGGCAAAATAATAACTAATTTTTTGCCCAAAAATCACTATTTATGTTCAAACGTCCGCCATTTTGTCATAAATCGATATTTTCAAAATCGGCTATGACAAGTATTAGATGATAGTATCTAATTCAATAATCTCTTGGTTTTTTTTTTAGATGATTTTTTAAGAAACGCCAGTGGGTACCGTTTACGCAGATTTTTTTACGACGCTCCAAGGATCATACAATATCCTTGTATATTTTTGATATTTTTAAATAAAGAAAATTAAACATATTTTTGAATGTATATACTTTTAGATAATTGAAACCCCAATCCGAAATTTCAAATAGTTTTCCTTGAAAAAATTTACAAAAATGACCTTTTTCTGGCTCCTAGGTGTATATCTCCCCTTAAATCGATGATTAAAGTAAATAAACTTTACTGATAGTTTATAGAGGATATCTATTTTAAATAAATTGTCGTGATGGATCTTCAAATTTTTGTGTTTTGCGTGCGAGTCCGGATGGTCATACAAATTTATTCTATTGCTCTTCCGAAGAGGCGATCGAATAATTCGTGATGCCAATACCACACACATGTCATCCTCAATATTCACGTTTTTTTAACGATATTCATACGTCAGTAAGTTCTGGCGGCGAGTGGATCGCTACTAAATTGTACGAGACACTTGATCTCGAGTTGTATATCGCAGTTTCAGCCGTAGTTATAAATAGCCCGAAGCTGAAGTGCCGCGTCAAATGAACTCGCGCTAGATCTACCGGGACTTTTATTCTCACAGTCTTGGAGCCGCGATGTTTATTATTCCTCCGCGAAAAAAGTGGAAAAAATGAAACATCGAAATACCGAGAAAAAAAAATACTTTTAAAGCACACACATCCGAAGGCTCGAGCGGTGTTTTTCATCATCTCCTTGTTAACGTAAAATTTAACGGGATACGCTTTGGCGATGTAATTTGAAGAAGAATCGCGACGACTCGTCGTGAAATTGATACCGGATAGATCTTCGCGATATATATTGACAAGTGTCAAATTCCAGTGAAATCGCTCGTGTAGTGTGTGTATCTTCGAATCGACGCGATATCTAAATCGCCATCTTTATTCGAAAACAATATTTCGACAAACCCCTATAAGACACTCGCCAAATACAATCATTTACAAGTTTTTTTATTGCCAAACTCGCGAGGAAATCGTGTTGATGTGAACGTTGAACGAATTTTAGTGCGAAAAAAAGGATGTCCACGACAAATATGGCTCTTTACTGTTATTACGTGGGAATCATCTGGTCATTGAGTTGAACAAAATCGAGAATGGAGAATTATTTCTCGTTGAGATACTATGCTCAGTCTAGTTCGATAATTTAATACCGCCGGTTTTTATAATCGACTATTTAATACGTTTTTTTATTCTCAATAATAATTCATAAGTCTGATTCGATAACATTTTTAATATAAAAAAATTAATTTTATAAAAATTTTATAGCTATTAATAATAATTATAATATATCAAAATTAATACACTAAATGAACATAATAATATTTTGATAATAATTCTTAGTTCTCGAAAATTCACTGCATTGCATGTAATCAAATTTTGTTTCGATGAAAAGTCGAAATTATATTACATTAAGCGCAAGAAAGAATTTGCAACAAAAAAGAAATATTTCGAATATTGCAACGAAAATTTTGCAAAACTGAAAATAGGACTGTGTTGTTGTTAATTATTCAGTAGCAAGAAAATGGTTGAGAGCTGAAAATGTTGCGGGTCATCCATTTGCTGATCTAACAATAAGAAGTCACAAGTATAAAGTCATGCGTTAAACTCGATAAAGTAAACATAAAAATAATATATTATTATTAATTAGATATTATAGAAACATAAGAGTGTATAAATTAGAAAAATATGTATAAAAAATAGATTATAACAAACGATTAAATTATTATTAATTTGACATTCTATCTGAAAATTGTCATCAAGCAGCAAAAAAATTAAAGTACAATTATCAGAGCGCTATCAAAGTGATCCAATAATCTGCAAATAGGAATACGATACCTGATTATTCAAAACGGTCCATTTAACTATTTCCCTCCCGAAAAAGAAAACAATTCACCTTTGCCATTCTAATTTCAATAACCAAACGTCGATGATAAATACTATAATTTTTTCTATACTCCAATGTCAATATTATGAAACGTTCGAAATTCGACTCTGGTCTCGGTACTCTTTAAAAATGCGCAATTTGACAAACGAAGGTTGTGTCGTGAATGCTAATGCTTCGTAGACTCATCGTACACTAGGATATATATTTTGGCGATGAAAGGGCTCGTGTCTGTGACTCGTGCGACCAGGTTTACGTGCTCTGTATAGGAAATTACATAATCCGACCATTAGGGTGACTTTGCCGGCTCGCCAACACTCGCATTACGGCGCCTGTGACTTTATATACATGTGTGTGTATATATATACATATACACATATATATATATATATATATATAGCATCGTATAGAACAGTATTAGTGCTTGATGGGGGAGTTTGTCGGAAAAATGGGCGGTCTGTGTGCGCGCGTATAAATATACCCATACAGATGTTCATTCATCCTGACACCCACCCTGTCATATGAAGCATCGATACATCAGGCTTTGCATGCCTGATATGGGAAACCAAAGGAAACACCAGCGACTTTGAACCCTTGCGAAAAAAGGAAGACCCATGAGAAAAAGTATAAAATAAAAAATGGAAGGAGAAAAGTCAAACAAGGATGCACAATACCCGAAGTGGAGAAATAGTACGTGAGAAAAATGACGATTATCAATCAATTCGGTTATCATAGTATAAAAAGGACAATTTCTCGTGGACTTCTGCCTCTTGATGGACAAACTCATTATCCTTAATGCATTATTTCAGTCTTTTTCATATCTTTAATCGAATTTTAGATACGTAAATAAATATATAGCATTTAATTAATAATGATCTATTACGAAAATGATCCTAGTCATGGCCATATAGTATCGCTGAGTTATGGGGTTGAAGTTTACATCGTTGGAATGCAACGAAAATTCTTGCTGATTTTTTGTTTTCATCGTTATCGGAAATCATATTTTGCCGATTTAGGTTGCTGATCGCTAGATAAAAATCCTAAAACATGTTTGCGTGATTTTCGTATCTCAAATCTGCCAGTTTGGGAAGTTAAAAGAAATCATTTCCGTTGCTTTCTAACGATGCAAACTTCAACGCCGTTGCTGTGTTATCGTATTATGAAATATATAAAATATCCGGATGGATCAATTGAGTGAATTTTAAATCGAACGAAATCATGGTTTCGTGTCGGTACGGAAGTATAATAACAACTCATTACACTAACACATTTAGACCACAGAAAATGTACCGTTTCGTAGCCCACAGCATGTACAGATCCACTTAAGGGGTTATACCAGTGTGACACTTTCAAAAAATCGATTTTTTTTGCCTTTTTCGACAGTCTATACTTTCAAGGATATCATTATCGTTTATATAATTTATATCAATATCATTTTATCTTGTAAAAATCGATAGTTAAATCTGTAAACGCGTTTTTCTCGAAATGATATATTTCAAATTTGCTGACATTGTAGCTCAAAGAGCAATTATCCGAATGACTTGAAATTTGAACTGAGTACTCTTGAACATATTTACTCTACAATGACGTAGGATATTTTTGATTGGATGACAATTGACGATTTGGCATTGAAAAAAACGACCATTTTATAGGCAAGAAAACAGACTTTTTTCACAACTACGCCATTTTGTTAGATTTAGATATTTTTCGAAAATCTTACGTCATTGTACAGGAAATATCTTCCAGTTTAACGACATTTTTTCCTTTTTCGGTTTCAGCTACTCAATCGGCCGGAATCATGTCAGCAGTGGTGGAACTTTTTTTTGCACCTCCGAAGGCAGCGCATAAGTCGCTTGGATCTCAATATTTTTCTACGAAAAAAATTATGTTATATAGGTCAAATATAGGCAAATATATTCTTAATTTTCCGAAACATTTAATTGAGTACTTTTCTTCCAAAAAATTCCCGAAAATCACCCAAATTTTCAGCGTTCACACTGGTATAGCCCCTTAAGCGAATAAATTCCAGTTGTTCTATCATTTTTAACAACTGTTAGATACGCGAACATATATAAGGGCATTAGGAACGTCGATCAAAGCTTTAAGGGGGTGATAGGTCGTTAGGACATAACTAACCAAGGTTACCTTGGTCCAAAGTCTAAGGATTTCGAGTTATCGTGGTAAATATGATTTTTGCACAATTTCCCAAAATTCGGTACTAACTCGTTTACCTTTTATGTTAATGCTATTTTTTTAAAATAGCATTAATATAAAAGGTTTTTTTATTTTTTGACAAATTTTTAACGATCAACACGTCCCATTTAGTTAGTTGTGTGGATACAGATGATTGTATTGGTGTTTGTCCATGAAATACAAATTAAGCTCATTAAGTTTTTGGTTACCAATTATTGTCTGTTTGAACATTATGAAAGTGTTAGTACCTAATTTTGGGAAATTTTCCAAAAATCATACTTACCCTGAAAACTCGAAATCCTTAGACTTTGGACTAAGGTAACTTAGGTTAGATAAGTTCCGAACGAGATGACCATCCTATTAAGGCTTTGCATCGACCATCCTAACACCCTGTATAGTATCTAGCCGATTATAATCGACGGCGGCAATATCAATAATAATAGCAATGTTAATAACATACCGTCCGTTTTTACCTCCTATATATTTTTTAAAAACCTGTCAGTGAGTATTCAAGTTTTCAAATGCATGAAAATTTCGAACGGCCAAACTGAATGAATTTCTAATTCAAAAGATCGAAGTATAAAATAGCTCATTACACATATT
Organism: Ophion slaviceki; assembly: GCA_944452715.1. Lineage (NCBI taxonomy): Eukaryota > Metazoa > Arthropoda > Insecta > Hymenoptera > Ichneumonidae > Ophion > Ophion slaviceki. The sequence continues at coordinate 19,991,403 of OX101785.1, read as the reverse complement.
CATAGAGATCCCAATATTCCTGAAGTTTTTCAGTCCACTAAATTCGCATGACGTTGAAGTTTGCATCGTTGGAATGCAACGAAAATTATGTTTTTTTCATTTCGCAACTTTCTATTGGCAGCTTTAATCTACGGAAATCACGAAAACGTTTTTTAGGATTCTCATTTAGCCATTTACAACAAACCTGCGGAAAATGATTTGCGATAATGATGGAAATAAGAAATTGAAAGAATTTTCATTGCATCCCCAAGATGCAAAATGCAATCCCATAATGTTACAGAGGATCCCTTTGAGCAAATCCAGGCTCTTGTCGGAATTTAGATGTAAGCAAATATTGCACTCTTGACTTTTCGAGTGTCGAGTCCTGTATGTTTGTCCAGTACGAAATTTTTGTTGATCTTGCAACAACGAGGTGCATAGAAGCGCACACAGCAGGTTAGCCTGAGTAAATACACGATGGCTGGAGGAGCTTCGAGCTACTGAACTTTGATTTCGACGTGACTAGTTGAAGCCATTGCTGACTTGTCAGCCGGATTGTGTCTGGGGCTGTTGAGAATCTCGCTCTCGCTCCCTATTTCTCTCTCTCTCTCTCTCTCTCTCTCTCTCTCTCTCTCTCTCTCTCTCTCTCTCTCTCTCTCTCCCTCTCGCTCTCTCTCAGGGTTTTGGCGGTGCGTGCACTAGTTTGGAGGGTGCAAACGACACGTGCCCCACTTTTTTGTCGTCTCTCTTGCCGGTCTCTCACTTGGTACTATACATTACACCACTTTGACACGTACAATACGATTTTCTTCCTTCATTGTGGGATCACTTTGGGGAGAGGAGGCGTTGTATCGAACGTAACACTATGAGTCGTAGGAATAAAAATGCGTAGAAAAAAATGAGCATACAAATCGTGGTTCTTTCCACACGGATACGTGGAATATCAAATATCCACCCACTCGGAGCTTCGTGGGAGACAATAAACAAAAAAAAACAAAAAAATGCCCCGATTTTCTTTCTCCCACATGTTTTTCAACACCTCGTCGTTTGCTTCAATAAAGTAGAAAAAATATGAACGATTGATTTTTTATTTTCATATCCAATTGAAAATAAGAAGAAATGCATTTTTGGAACTTGTAAATAAATCGATAAAAAGTTTTTATTATTGAAATTCGCGCGAGTGAACCTGTTGCGAAAGTAAGGAGTTTTAGAGAAAATTGAGTTGAGAAAAAGCTCCGTTTTTTGGTCGGATTAAGGGAGGCAAAAGGGGCGTTTTTGCCGATTTCTTTTGTCCACTGGATTATTGATTTGGGTTTTGGAATAAAGGTATGTCATTGAGCATACATTGAAGTTATATCATGTAAATTTTTATGTAAAAAAAATAATAATTAACAACAGTATTGGGGAATAATAGAGCCTCTGTATAAAAAATGTAGTCCAACTGCCGAATCGATAACATGAGAATGGCTGGTCTGAAAAATAAAAATAAAAAAGTTTAATATTCTATACAAACATAGTTCTCCTTGTACCTAACCGATTTTCGAAACATAATCTTTCACAAAACGGTGGATGTTAAAAAAAAGTGTAATTTCGGGGAAATTTTTGCTTATATCCGGGGGCTGAAAAAATACTAAATTTCAACAAAACAAAAAACGGCTATGCACAACGATATCTACTGCAAATACAGAAATTTTGGTATGTAATAAATCAAAATCGGGAAATTATAGCTAGAATCGACAATTATAGCCATAATTATAGAGACAATTGTAGCCAGGTCGAAAAAAGTCGTTTCGAGAAAAACGCGTTTGAAAGTTTTAGTATACGTAAATCATTGCGCTACCGGCTCTTGCTAAATCGTCTGTAACTTGGTCCATTTTTAATATTTCAACTCGATTTTTTTTTTTTACATATTTTTTACATATAAGGGGTCTTCCCAATTTAGACGCTACAAAAAAGGCTATTTTCATGATTTTTTGTCAGATTTATACCATAGATATTGATATAAAAGTGGTCACACTTAACAAATACAGTTTCAAAATACATTAAAAATTTTATTTATTTATTTAAGTCACTTTTTATCGACGAGAATGGTAGTTTAAAAAATGGCCTAACAAATAGTAGGTCTGCGCTGTTGATGAAATCTCGGAGATGGATTATCCGAAACAAAGAATCGAATGGATTTAGATTCAGTATGTTAATGGCTAATCCTTGATATGTGCTATAGATATAGTTGTAAAGAATACGTTAAAATTTCATCACGATCGGTTCAGTAATTTTGAAGATTTTATCAACAAGCCGTCGAAAAACGTTGTTTCGAGAAAAACGCGTTTAAAGTCAGTTTGGGCTACATAAATGCATTAAAATTTTTTTTAAATGTATTTCGCAAGTGTATTTTTAAGTGTAATAACTTTTGTATCAATATCTTTAATGTAAACCTATCAAAAAAATTAACGAAAATAGCATCCTTTAGCGTCTAAAGTAAGAAGACCCCTTGAATATGTATAAGTACTTCGAGAAAATGAAAAAAAAAAAAAAAAAAACAATTTTTTTGACTCATCACAATCGTGTCCCGTCTTAAAGGCTCAATTAAGGCTTTAGGCCACTCTAGAGGCCGCAAAAATAGGCTTTTTGAGATTTTTTTCAGAAAAACTACAAAATAAATCGAGATTACAAAAAAGGGTATTTATCATACATATCAGTGACTGTATACGATAATTTTTTTGAAACGAATAATTTCAAAATGGCGGCTGTGCAGCGTTTATCTCAAAACTGCATTTTTTATGTTGGCCGGAAACATAACTCATTGTCAGACAATTTTCAACGGATTCATTTGAAATGTTGAATATATCTTGAAAAATACATTGACTATGGAAGTACGTAGGATTTTTTTTTTATAATCCATAGTTCATTTGTTATTAACAATTATCTGACGATTTTTAGGCAAATGCTTCACTTTTCAAAAATTTGCCTAAAAAATCATCAGATAATTGTATGTACTATAAACACCCTTTTTGTAATCTCGATTTATTTTGTAGTTTTTCTGAAAAAAATCCCCAAAAAGCCTATTTTTTCGGCCTCTAGAGTAGCCTAACCCCATAAACGAGGCTTAGGGCTCGCACACAATTTCGCGGCTAGCGGAATCACTCGATGTCAATACTCCGTTGAACAACCAAAGTCCACGATTTCACGGATGCAGAGACGATGGTACATCTTCCTTTTCTGATACTCGCATGCGTGTATGCGTACTTTTTTTCTTCATTATTTTATTTAACGTACTTTTTCTCGAAGTGTTTTGTGTGCGTCGATCTAGCACCTCGATGCTCGCTAGAGCGACGATTTATAGTGGCGAGCATGTCGAAAAAGGCAATCCGCCTTTCCATTCCGTTTCTCACTCACTCTCTCTCTCCCTCTCTCTTTCTCTCCTTCGCTCTTCTCGCGGTATCTTCATCTCGAACTCTGCGGGCGGAGGATTCGAGGCATCCACGCCTCCCGCGTGTTCTCCACCGACAGAAAAGGTGCGAGAGCGCGATGTGCAACGCCAAAATAAAAAAAAAACCTTGCAGTCCTGAGCCACTAATTAATAAAGGTGCGCGAGCGAACCACCTCTCTCTCTCTCTCTCTCTCTCTCTCTCTCTCTCTCTCTCTCTCTCTCGCACTACGGTGTTCAGCGCCTCTGGGATATATTCCATAAGAGCAGATCCGAGACGCATTGCATATAACTAACTATACAATACCGATAGTAATGATAATATAATTGAAAAAAAAAAATTAAAATGATAAAAATAATAGTTTAATAAATAATATAATTATAGAACAATCGCAATAATAATCATGATATTATTATTTTTACTGTTATCTTATTCTTTATTATTATTACTAACATTATCACTAATATTATTAAATTATATTAATAATATCAGTATTGATATAGTAATTCTTAATAGTAATATTATCAATATGAATGGTATTCATTATTATAGTATTTATTATTATTAACTTTTCGTTGACGCACTTATATTTGGCCACGGCTTTGACACACTGGGTCAATTTGACCCGGATAGTACTTTATCTACTTGCCCCTAACATCCCTTCGATCGGTTTTTATTGAAGAAAATCCGGGATACACTTTGAACATTTCTTAATATGTCTGCATAATTAAAATTCGGAAAGTATAAAATTGAATTGTTGTAAAAAATTATTGTAAATTTTCGGTTTTAGTGGGCATTTTATTTCAAATTCATCCGGGTCAAAAAGATCCGGTGTGTCAAGGAAGGGTTAACATTGATGGTATAATTATTATTGATGTATAACTTGTACGCCAATCATAACAATAATATCAATGATAATATTAATGGTAATAATAGTAATTTGAAAAATAATAATAATCAATACTATTAAATATCGTGATTTTTCAGAACTACTATGTCTCCGATAATAATAATAATAGCAGTAACGCAAAAGTCGATTTGTAGTCTCTGGCGATCTAAATGTTTTCCCAAGGATTTTTCCCGCGATACCGCGGAAACATATACTTTTTTTTAACACGAATGTGACTTGTTGTTAGGCGGGACATTATATTATCGCGAGGTAAAAATCGATATGTACATTATACCTTGCCTATAATAATAATACCGATAGCTCGTGGGTGGGTGACGGTGTCGCGTGGTGTATCGCTATAGAGGATATACATAAATGTTGCTCGAACGCGACAATATCAGACCTACGACATTAATCGTCGATTTAATCGGCTCTGACCTACTTTCGCGTGAATATATGACGCTCGTCAGGCCCTCGAGTCTCCATTACTACGGATATATCGCCCGTTTGACAAAGCTCAAATCCCACAGCTCTGTTTCACTCGGGCACTTTGTGCTGTTTTTAATGTATTTATGTGGATGAATGGGTAAATATTTAAAATCCAAAAACACTCAAACACACACACACACACATATATATATATATATATATATATATATATATATATATATATATCCAGGGCGAGGCGACAACTATTAGCATTAGAAATATCTTTACGGGGTTAGGCTACTGTGACAACCCGGAAATTAGGGTTATTTAAAAAAAAAAATTTGATGAAATAGGTAAGATGGTTGAACAATTTTTTGGACATTTATTTGCATGTACATTAAAAAAGTTGTGTACAAATTTCATTTTATAATATTAATAATTAAAGAACTTATAAACAATGTCGTGAATAAGCGTTGAACGTGAGGAGCTGAACGGTGTACTTGATTTTGGCCACCCGGTTGATCTGAAACAAATAAACCAGTATTTTTCTCAAAATAGACAACATTGGCTAAGTCTTGACCAAGATTTTTTTTCACTATCGTGTTCCAATCGCAAAAAAAATTGTTTAATTTTTATTTGTATTTTTCTAGAAAAAATTACTTCACTATTGTTAATAATTGATGAAAAAAAATGTTAACAAGAAAAAACATCGGTCAAGACTAAACAACTGCTATACTAAATAAGTGTATCGAATTTCAAGTCAATCCGTTGACTAGGTTTCGAGAAATCGTGTACACCGTTTTGGGACACACAGTTTCGAGAAAAACGCGTTGAAAGTTTCACTAGCAGTTCTATCGTTGTAATAATAAGTTTACCTTCAATGCTCCTGCACCATATGTTGGACCTTCCTCTTCAATTTGAGTTGCCTCAAGCGACGAACGATATTTTGAAATTTCGACAGTAGCCTAACCCTTTAAACCTATTGGAGTTAGGAGAAGAAATTTTCTACAACCGTTGTGAAGTTCGAAGGGGATCATTCAGTGGTGACGACGAGGTTCATCCAGGTGGAGGCGCTTCGGAAATTTCAAGTTCATCGCCATTCTTGTAAAGGGGACCACTGTTGTTTTTCAGAATTTTACCGAGAAACGGAATATAAGTTCACAACCAACTTTCAAGATGATTGATCGAGATTTAACACAAACAATGGGTAACTTTGAAATACATCGTGTACAAAAATGTGCTGACTACTCCGCAAGATATGGAAGAAATAATTATTAGAGCCTGTTCGTTAATACATGATGACATGATTGACAAGACGATACGATCGATACGAGTCAAATTGCAAGCGTGCATCGAACGTGGTGGCCATCACTTTGAACACCTTTTACACGCTTTTTAGATATAGCTATTTTTCGATTTTACATTTAGGTATTTAGACAATATTTGAAAGTGTTTGCCCCTTTTTACATCGATTTAGGCTGTAAAAACATTGAAATTCCTCTTTTTAGATTTTTTGTATTCAGTCTTGATCGACCATCTTGAAATTTGGAGTATGATCTAATTGTTGGTTCCTCGGTAAAGTTCCGCGAAAAAAATGGTGGTCCCCTTTTAAAAAAATAGCGATGACCTTGAAATCTCCGAAGCGCGTCCACCTGGATGAGCCTCGTTGTTAGCACACCTCGTTGTTTAAACTGTGCAACTTTTGTGGAAAAAGTTTTCTCCCAAGTCTGATAAGTTTGAAAATATGTCTACTAATATTTCTATGATAAACGTCATCCGAAGTCTTCAAAAATGTGCCGAGGTTAATGGCCATCACTACGAACATTTGTTACAATAAATTTTCTGCTCAAAAAAAATTCAATTACCTTATTCGGATATTCTTATTGTCATCATCATTTCAAAGTCACAATCATTTCGAATCATTTCAAAGTCATGATATCATAGGTCGTTGGATTCGTCTGAATATCAGCGTCTTAATATTCGTCTCAATAAAAAAAACATGTTCCCATTTGAAAAACCATTCATAACCTTGAGAATGCAAAAACGATGACCTTGACAAAAATGAATTTTTCACCACTGTATCAGCCCTTCGAAATCAATCAAATTGCCTTCTGACATTTTTTTCGTCAGTCCAAAGGCAACGGAGATATTTGGGGTGGCATATGTATTACGGTGGTTAAAAAACATCGATTTTGATCTCAACGGAAAATTGAAGTATGTTAAGAAAAAGAAAATTTTGCAAAATTTGAGGGTTCGAAACAATTTTTTTGTTAGTGCTCAAACGCCTTTTTCATGTTTTTTTTTCATTGGAGTATTAATTTTTTTTATCTCGATGCAGAAAATATTCGGGCGTGATCCGATGTAAGTCTTGATTCAATTTTTTCTGTAACAATACACAATGTTTATTTAAATATTTTTTTACCACAAACAATTTGTGTTTGCAGATTAAGAATCAATATATTTAATTTGGTTGTGGAAATTATATCAACCACTTGATGAACAAGAACACCGTGTTTACATCACTGAACGTTTAACAAGTATGCGTGTTTTTTTTTAGTAATATGTTGTTTTGGAGTAAGAATACAAAGTCATACGTTTTCGAAAAAAAATTAAAAGTCGTTTGACCGCTACCTAAAAAAATGTTTAGACCTCTCAAATTTTTTCATAACGTAGTAACATTTTCCGTTGAGTACCGCGAAAAAGAAATTAATTTTTTTAACCACCCTAATATATATATATATATATATATATATATATATATATATATATATATATATATATATATATATATATATACACACACACACACGAATATACATTCTCGTTGTTAATAAATGTCACAAATAAGCAAAGTTCGCAACAATGTCAATTACAAAAGTACTGTCCTCCAAACAGCTGCCATTTGTATATATAAATTATGAAAACATGAAACCTCTAATTTCCTAAATAATTCTAATTATATTATTTTCCTATTTTGGGGACTCATTTTGCCTATAATTCGAAGTAAGACGAAAGTCAGGTGTAAACGAGTTTCCGAAAAAGACAAAAAATAAATATTCCATTAGCTCTCAAAGTACGCTGAACCGATTTCCCACTCATGGTACCGAAATATCGCGACTCCTTCCTGTACTGCTGTTACCCGTCGTGGACATGTGGGACGCTGTTTGCTGTCCGATAGCCTGAATATTGAAGCGCCTTTGGAGTTTAAGACCTAGATACATTTCCTGAAGAAAAAAAGAATACATGCTGAAGTCCAATTGCCGGTAGATTCGTCAGCAAAATGCATATATTCTTCGGAATAACCGCGACACTTCGATCTTTTCTTCTTACGCTTTAATTTATATATATATACATATGTGTATATACATGCATATATCTCGAGGTCTGATAAATATAATCTCGTTGGTTATAAATCAGCGGGGCTAAACCATCCCTGACTAAATCGACTTTGTATAACCAAAAGTGAGAGCGTGAGGGTTGTAAGAAACGAGGGAGGGGTCGTGAATCGACAAAGAGGGTTGCGGTGGTTACCGGTGTGAAATGTTCCCATGGGGGGTCTCTCTCCGCTCATCCGGGACTTTAAGGGAGACGAGCGCTAGTCCACCATCGCCATCGGGACCAAACCCCGTAACCTATACGTACATCGATCTATATATATATATATATATATATATATATATATATATATATATATATATACACGTTCGTATGTGCTAGTTTTACCACCCTTGTACCGAGCTGATTCAAACAGGACAATATGTTAGCCGTCTTCCGGTTGCGAGAGCCGGACGAGGGAGCCCACTTATTATCTCGTTAGCTCTTATATCGATTACGCGCGGTGTACATGTACATACATTGTTGCAATGAATCTAAAAAGAATATTATTCGCATATTTCAATATTCAAAAGCATACTTGTTATCGAACAACTGACTGAGAAATACGAAAAACAGCACGAAGAGCGATAGATATTTTTTTCAAACTAACACCAAAGAATTTTATACGCGTGTATACGTTTTGGCCTGAATCCTACAGGGGTATGCAAATTTTGGTAGCATGTAAATGTCTCTCTTTCACTCTCCTCTTTCTCACTGCTCGAGCTGGCATAGGTAATAAAAAAGGGAGCATCGCCCTAATGACTGCACGCGAGAGAGGTGGGCCGATAAGTTCATAAATCAGCGTGTACTCTGCTCTCTCGTGTCATTCCCGAATCGCAACTCAAACGGTAATAACATATCCTAGCGAGAAGTCCGCGAGGTTTCACCTGTGCTCTGTTATTTGGGTGGATTTTTGCCCTCCGGTCCTGCGATCACACTTTTCTCTCACTTTTTTATCCTCCTCCTCTGTCGTTCTTCTCTACCTCTCTCTCTCCCTCACTCACTTTCTCTTCACTTACGTTTCTCTTATTTTTCGGCAACTCAAGCCCGGGAGGGTCAATTCATTTTCAAGAGAACCCTTTCTGGGCGCACCAACTGCCGAAAACCAATACAACCGGCGCAGGAATAAACAGATTCAATATTCCCTTGTCCCTCGAGAGGAGAAAAAAAACAACGAAATAAAAAAAATACGATGGAATAAAATAGCATTTTAGTAATATTAATATTATCATTATTATTATTATTATTTTAAATAATAATTATTTTAATACATACGAGCAATATTTCTTTCACACACATTCTTCTTCGCACTCTTATTGAAATTCAATGTACGTACAGCACGAGCCATGATGATAGGTGGAGCAGTCCCTCCTTACGCATAGCGCACCAGAGTGTACAGCTATGATTCGGAGCACCAATGCAGAGAGGGTATTATCGTTGACGGGCCACAAAAGTCACCCTCGAGTAGCGGGATTAGAGATTAAATAACCGGAGAGTCATACGAGGGATGATATGCGGGGAGCGGATCGAGCTCGAGTAAGCGACGAAATCGAATGAACCAACGTGTCCTTAACGGTTGACCGGGTCTTTCATAGATTTTCGGCGAGCCATCGCACCCCCGCTCGCGCGGATCGATCCACGTATATAAGCAAGTACTTGATTCAACCGAGGCGGGAATAAAATAGACGGGGGTGCGACAATCCGTAGAATGTTAGTAATCACCCTGGGAAACGCTAATTCTCCGTTGTTCATGCACCATGGAAGCTTTTTTTTCTTCACACGATGTCGCGGTATATCTATATTGACGATATATGTGTGTGTGTGTGTGTGTGTGTGTGTGTGTGTGTGTGTGTGTGTGTGTGTGTGTGTGTGTGTGTGTGTGTGTGTGTGTGTGTGTGTGTGTTTGTGTGTGCATATGTATATGTACATATAATGCAGTATATAATATATATTATAATATGAGGTTGGCAAGAAGGTCTTTGCGTTTTATCACCAAAAATAAAATAAAAAAGCAGTCTTGAAACGAATGATTAATTTTATACTATGTATCCACCATCGGATTCTAAATATAATCCGATAGTGGATACATAGGTAAATATTCGGAAGTGGGGCTCCTGCTAGAATCAGGCTAATTTTGTTAATTTTGTGTGGTTTTATTCGTTAACCGAAACAAACCCAAACAAACCTAAAAAAAAATTAGCTTGATTTCAGCAGGAGCCCCGCTTCCGAATATGTACCGATACATACAATAAAGTTAATCATTAAGACTTTACGATTAAGACTTTCCTGCCAACCTAATAATATATACTATCTGTAATATATGATTTATTAATATTGCGTATATACAGGATGGCCTGAAAAGTAACGTATAAAAGGAAATTCTAGATGGAATTATTAATACCTATCCGAGTCACTCCAATGTATGTGGCAAGATATTTTTTAGTTTTCGAGAAAAAGTAGTATTTAAACTTTTTCATGGGTACAGGTAATGGGGGAAGTATATCTTCGTCTGGCATTATTTATGAATAGATGAATACCATCACCATGGTAAGGGTCATGCGTTTTGTGAATTGTTGCTGACAAGGAACATCACTTCGGGGTTCGCCTTTGATCTTGTTGAAACTCATCTATATGGTATTAGTTGAAACGCATCATATGGGCATTAAAAACTATTAGATACGCAGAACTTTCTTATATAGATTTTAATTTTGTAATAAAAATTAGCCGACTATCTTCTATTTTTTAACGACTTATCCCCCTAATTATCGCTCGCGTACCGAGAGAGTACCGAGCGACGGTGAGGGGATGCAAGGGAAGGCGATGGATAGCGAGGGAAAGTGAGGAAGGGTCGCGTGGGAAGGAGAGGGACGACTAGGGATAGCGAGGGAGGGCGAGGGACGGCAAGGGTTAGCGAGGGAGGGCGAGGGATAACGAGGGAGGGCGATGGATAGTGAGGGAGGGCGATGGATAGCGAGGGAAAGTGAGGAAGGGTGCGGGTGGGCGAGGGGTCGCGTGGGAAGGAGAGGGACGACGAGGGATAGCGAGGGAGGGCGAGGGAAGGCGAGGGATAGCGAAGGAGGGCGATGGATAGCGAGAGAGGGCGATGGATAGCGAGGGAAAGTGAGGAAGGGTGCGGGTTGGCGAGGGGTCGCGTGGGAAGGAGAGGGACGACGGATAGCGAGGGAAGGCGAGGGACAGCTAAGGAGGGCGAGAGGAGGCGAGGGATAGCGAGGGAAGGCCTAGGATAGCGAGGGAAGGCGCGAGACGGCGAGGATTAGCGAAAGAAGGCCACCGATAGCGAGGGAGGGCGAGGGACAGCGAGGGATAGCGAGTGGATACGAGGGGTGGCTCTTCTAATCTCTATGACTTACTTAACGCGGTCCTCTAGTTTCTCGGCTGTTTTTTTACGGCTTTTTCAATCATTTTTTACGGACAAAGCATCGAAATAATCAATCTCATTGTTTTTGCATAATCTTTATTAACATTTAAATAAGCTTTACAAATTTTTTGAAGTCAAAATATATAATAGAATAAAAGTTATAGTGGCCGACAGGAAGACATCAAGTAAAAGAGGTGCTTGACGGTGACCAAGATTGCGGCTGTTCTGCTTATCTGAAATCAAAAAACCAAACGGCATTTTAATCTTCATATTTAAGACTAGCGATTGAACTAGAGTGAATTCTAAATTACAAAAATTGACTTTTTTATACACTTTTGAAAATTACCTTCCATTTTTTACTCATTTTTTCTTAAGTTTTTCGCTCGTACAAAAAAAACTATCGAAGCAATCATAATAATCCTAGCTCAATCGCTGGCTTATAACATATTAAAGATGCTGTATAAATTGGAACAAGATCGGTGCAGTAGTTTCTGAAATATCGTGGTCACCGTTTCGAAAAATGGTGTTTCGAGAAAAACGCGTTTCAAAGTATACCTGCTCCGTATACCTGCTCCGTTCCAGGGCCGTAACTTGTGAACCACTTCGAATATCGAAAAATCCTTTGCCACACATTTTCTACACATGTTGTAGATGTGATTCATGAAGAAAAAAAATCGATTTTTTCGGCCCGAGAAACTAGAGGACCGCTTAAGAAATGGTAATTTTGCATTCAACATTAAGGTAGTCCTATCGCTTTACACTAGTCGTACCACTGATCATACTGCAGACTTGTACAATTTATATTTTTAACATATGTAAAAAAAAATTTGTAATAACTACAATTTTCCATGTGTAAACTGTTTGACGAATATTCACATTTAATTGGAAAAATGGAAAAATTGTTATTCCAACGATTCGCGCAGTATTTCTAGGTTTGATCTTTGGTTCCAACATTGGCAACATTGGTTCCATCTCCGTCTCTTTTTACTCAACCCGGCAAGTTCAACTTCCATGCTTTTCAACGTCGGTCTGTCAAATCAATGTCAGGTGCGAAAAATATAAAGCATTGTATTCTGACTGGTAAAAAGCGTGGAAAATTTGTGTCGGCGAAATATGTCGGTTAAAAATTAAATATGTGTAGAAATTCAAATGGGTGGAGATGAGGTTAGGAATACCGTCAGCTGTTGCCTTGCTGCCACGTCTCTTTATCGCAGCAATTTGCAATAAATCCAATACCAGAAGTTCAAATTGAACTTGATATTACATAAAAATTAGGTCAATGAGCGTAATTTTTTCTGAGAGCATTGGATTACTACAAGTGTTAAGTATATAAATCTGATTATTTTTAAGAATCTGAGGGATTCCCACTATTATATACACTTTCGTAGCGACCGGAAATTGGGTTTGTGTATGTCGTCTTGGAATTCCTTCACAAAAAACACGCAATTTTAATCATTTTTACTCTGTAATTAGGTCGATAACCGACCCTGCGATTTTACAGAGACGATTAATAACATATTTAGTGGAGCTCGCAAAAAATGATGAAAATCCTATTGATCGAAGCCTGGCGATAGGATTACCTTGATTGACTGTCTCGATAATTACTAGAAGTAATTATCGGCTTATTAATCATTTTAATGCTTAATATTATGCACACAATGCCTACCTTTATTTTTAATCTTATTCGAATGTAATACATTCCCGTGCAAGTCTATTACATTTTTAGCCATCCTCCCAAACACTTCGAAGCGTTCATCGATGAAGTCCTCATCATAACCCCTATACAAAATTGTAAGTCAGGTCCAGCACCGATTTGTACATTTGTGTCTAAAAATATATCAGGACCGTCACCTCACGTGACAAATGTCCCCATATGTACCATAAGCGTTCAGAATTCATCCCGATATGAACCCCTTCACAAATATGCACCAGTTAAAATTTATCGATCACTTTCCATAATTGCGAAATTTTATTAGACCAATGTGATTCATTTTATAGAGCTACATAGTAGCTTTGTACAATAAGGAATCAAATGAATTATATTATTATAATATAATTCTGCAATTACCCAAAGTGGTCGATAACTTCTGACCCATACTGTATATAGTATGCGCACACCCATATGAAAACTCACAATGATGCGTTATTTGAGCATCACCAAGATAATTCCAGGTAATTTCCCTTGAAAACAGACATTAAAATCTTGTTACGACTCATCGCTCCGGTAAAAAGTGAAGTTTACGTAAAGTTTGTAATTTGCCGGGTGATTACGTGTAATTTTGTAAAAAGTCGATATTAATGTCTCACCTTGAGTGTTTGAACGCTTGTTTTTAAATACATGCTTAGGGTACGAGAGCGACGAGCAATTATCGTAACCAGCGTTGATAAGAAGGTAATATGTAAAAAGAGAAAAGTTTTCGAGATCGCGCTACATCCCTCTCTCTCTCTCTCTCTCCGTATGTCTCCCGTACTGCTGTCAATATTTCTCCGTCATTTAATATACTATCGTTTTTGATCGTGAGTTGTCGCGAAGAGAGCATCCGGCAATTAAGGCCGTCACGAGCAAAACGTGGGCACGTGAAACGAGGCATTTATGTACAGGGTGTCCCTCTCATCTCTGCCACCCGAAATAACTCGGTAATTATCGACGTCACAAAAACATGTTTCAGACAAAAGTTGTACGGTGTGAAGGGGACCATCGAATGCGATCAATTTTTTTTTCGGTGGAGGCACTGACGCACAGTGAAGGTCACCTCCACTTGTTTAAATGGAATGGTACATTTTTTTCAACCATCTTGTGGTGCACCTCAAGCCGCATAAAAAACATTAGGAGCTCAAAGTCGTTAAAGGTCATTTCGAACACCTATTAAAATGAAATACAAATCTAAATATCTCGGGTCACTACCAAATATATGGTAGTGATCCGAGATATTTATATTTGTATTTCATTTTAATAGGTGTCCTTGAATGACCTTGAACGACTTTGACACCCTAATGTTTTTTATGCGGCTTGAGGTGCTCCACAAAATGTTTGGAAAAAATGTATCGTTCCATTTAAAAAAGTGGAGGTGACCTTCACTGTGCGTCAGCGCCGCCACCGCGATAAAAGAAAATTGGTCGCATTTGATGGCCTCCTTCACACTGTACAACTTTTGTGTAGAACATTGTTTTGTGACGTCGATAATTACCGAGTTATTTTGGGTGGCAGAGATACGAGGGACACCCTGTATATGTTGCATACACGAAGCTCGTGGTTGCCTTGCTGGTCTCGTCTCTCAGCCATGGAAGATAGGGAATAAGCCGGATATACATTGCGACGAACGTACGTATTGGTATACACGGTAGCTCGATGTACGTCGCGATTATGTAAAAGATTCGAAAGGGCCCGTCACGAAATTCTGAATCGCGTTAACACACATGGAACACGGCTGTACGCCTTTCGATCGTCGCGTCATATGCTAGAAGTGAGATCTTGTATATAAATATATATTGACACAGTATTAGGTGCGCTCTCGGCAGCTCGCCCAATATATTTATAATTGGCCAGTGGCTTTAATCTCTTCATAATAATCGCGAGTCGTGTGTCTCCTCCTCGAAACGCACCGGCATCTGTTTCCTGTTCGCCGAGTATCCAAATACGTACGCGTACACATATATACACACACACACGTATATTCAAGTTCATCGATATGTCGGCCTGTGAGAAATGTTGCGTCCCGAGACTTCAAACGAGATTCTCACGTATGGGTCAGTCCAACTCCTTTGGTGTAAATTCCAATCTTCATGCACCTTCCGCTAGATAGATTCAATTCGTGACCAAACAATTCTGAGAATATTCTGAACAATTCTGAAAATTGCGGAAAAGTTTTGTAATTGAAGTTCGGGATATTGATTCCCGTGCGGAAATTGTCAATTGGATTCTCACACTCGTCCCCACTGTCCAATAGGGATCCAATGGGTCATCCATTGGATCCCTATGATCAAACGTCACGCTCGCACACTAGATTCTAATCGGGATTCCTCATTGGAATCCAATGTACGAATCCAATTTGAATCTTCAAGGTTTCCCATATTATCGAACAGAATCCGATACGGATCTTAATGGATGCTATCGCATTCTGTACGTTGAATTTTTCAAACAAAATATATTGATATACAAAATAAGTGAATCTCATTGAGTGGATGGAAAAGTCTGAATCGGATCTCAAAAAGTATAAATCGCTCAAAAAATATACCTCAATAATCGATTTGAACCAAATCACTGCAAATTAACTGTAATGATCGTTTTTTTATTTATTTTCACGCTCACGAAGCTCGCAGGTGTTGAGAAGCTTCGAAAGTGTTGAGAATTCTCAAACGGCGTTTATCGCGGAACAGCGCAGAATCCAATTGGGTCCCAATTTGTTTTTAGAGATCCAACGAATTCCGATTGAGGATTTCAAACAAAAAATCCTCAAACGACGTCAACCCGTATGTCTTTTACTCCCCTCGGGTCTCGTAGATTCTGCATGAAACGGTCCGTGCACCTGAGTAACTATATATAATTTATACACGTATACAAGTGCGCGTATGTGTTGGGGTGTACGTCATAAGGATGGCAACGCGCACGAAACGTCGAGCGAGCATAATGTAATCCATTAAACTCGCGCTGGTCATTTTCCCAACGAGAGCGAGAGAGAGAAGGGGCGAGGGAGAGAGAGCGAGATCGAGACAGGAGCAGCTCGGTTACACCCAACGACCCGAACGTCCGCTCGTCTCACTTTATCTGCATTCAAGATACGCGCTCGCACTCTGTCCCTTGACTGTATAATATTACATATGGAGTATCTCGCTGTCCGGTGAGCTCGCGAATCACCTGCTCCTGAATTACTTGTACTTGATATATATATACACTTATATGCATACGTGGATATGTGCGAGTATACATTCGCTGAAGAATTGAGAGAAGTCGAGAGGCGTCGGAAACAGGTAGCGATAAAGTGACGATCCATAGGGACTCGAGGTATAAAAAAAAACGAATAAGTATATAAGTAATGATGTATACGCTCGCTACAAGAGATTGAGCAAGCCATCGCAAATTTTGTTGGTGGCACTTTTACATCATATATATATATATATATATATATATATATATATATATATATATATATATATATATATATATATATATATATATATATATATATATATATATATATATATATATATATATATATATATATATATATATATATATATATATATATATATATATATATATATATATATATATATATATATATATATATATATATACAGGGTGTCCCAGAACTCAATGTCAAGCTGAAACGGGGTGACAGAATTGATTGTAACCATCATGAGAAAAATCAGAAAAAAATCTGGGCATTTACGAAAAACCTAGAAATTTGGTCAACCTGTAACCATTTTTCGGTTATTGTGGTTAATTTTTATTATTTTTGTTCATTTAAACTTTGGAACCGTAACCCTAAATAACATTTCTAGAATCACAGTCAAAAATAATGACACAATTGCCCCAAGTTTCCTAGAATTAAGACTGTTTTTTGTTAAACTATGAATTTAAAATTTTCAAAATAGATTTTTTTTCTGATTTTTCTCATGATGGTTACAATCAATCCTGTCACCCCGTTTCGGCTTGACGTTGAATTCTGGGACACCCTGTATATATATATATATATATATATGCGTACGTGGGGATATGGGAAAAGGTGGTTTTAAACACTTTCGACTTCGGAAACCATCTTCTGCCTATAATCAACGGTACGCACAAAGAAAAATACAGAATCTTTTCTCGAAGTAGCCCGATTTACCCGTGCAGGTATTTGTCAGGAAGTCTACTATCAAATCCCTATAGGGATTTCATAGAATACCTATAGGGATTCTATCAAATTTCCCGATTGACGTCGTTTGAGATTTTTTTTTAGAAATTGTCAACCGGAATCTGTTGGATCTTCGAAAAAAAAACAATATCCTTTCGTAATCCCGTGCATAAATTTCTCGGGGAATCTGAAGATGTACCCTTATCTCTACAGGAATTTGTTAGGGGCACCGCACATAAGGAGTCCTCATTGAGATCCAATTGGATTCTGTACTGCTCCGCGATAAACGCCGTTTGAGAATTCTTACCACGCTCGGATCGGAAATATGTGAAAAGTCTGAGACAAAACCAGTGAGCTTTGTGAGCGTGTAAGTGGGTAGTGATATTATGTCAAAGTGCAGTAAAATAAATTTAAAAAACGATAATTTCAGAGAATTTTCAGTCATGTGATTTAAATCGATTTTTAGAATTTCATGCTTTTTCATGCGATTTTTGCTTTTTTGAAAGATAGCATCTATACTTTTTTAAGATCCACTTATTTTTGTATCTACATATTTTGTTTAACAAAATCCGACGTACAAAATGCGATAGGATTCAAAAAGAATCGTATTGGATTCTGTTCGATAATGTGGGAATCCTTAAGGATTGACATTGGATTCTAATGGGGACTCCAATTGGATCCCTATGACAATTTCTGCAAGGGTATTGGTAGTCAGCACTTTATAGATCTGAAGGGTTCAGAATTTTCTTATATTGCTTATATTTTCCATATTAGAAAGTACATTCACTGCTGTGAACTAAATAGTGTATTGTGGAAATCACATTTTTCTTTTTATAGCGAGACCTTGCTGAATCTCTGCTTGTTATTTGTGTTTATAAAAATCGAGGATCAAAGAGCGAGAGTTCCCTTAGAATTTTTTAACAAATGAAATTTATTTAAATAAGGCAACGTTGATAACGATCGCGAATTGATCGCAAATGAATTCGCTCGCGTCTCTTTCCGAACACCTTTTTTCTCGTCTCCTTTTTTCCAAATTTTTCAAACAATTTCTCCCGGGCGACCATTATCCAGCACTCTCAGACTTTCCACTCGTTCCTCTGTCAGACTAAACCCCATTTCTTGTTCCTTCATTCTTTTTTTTCGTTTTTGGTATCTTAGATTCCACATCCATATATATATATAGACACCGCAGCACACACAGGCACACGCTTATAATTTCGTTGAAAAAAAATCTATAGCAAGAAAGTATCTAAAACACCACTGAACGGAATATCAATGTACCAATTAAAAAAAACAACCCTGATCAGAGGTGCAGTGACAGCATTGACGGTATCAATAAATAATAGTTACCGTTAATGCTCTCACTGCGCATTTATTGGTTCTAAACTTAATTCCCGCTGTTTTTTTATGTGGTAACCTGCTGTCACTGCGCATATATTGGTTCTAAATTTAATTCCCGCTGTTTGTTTATGTGGTAACCTACTGTCACTCCGCATTTATTGAGTTCTAAACTTAATTCCCGCTGTTTTTCGATGTGGTAACCAATTTCCCGTTTTTTGAATCAGTCCAAGATTATGTAAAT
Source organism: Ophion slaviceki (assembly GCA_944452715.1). Taxonomy (NCBI): domain Eukaryota; kingdom Metazoa; phylum Arthropoda; class Insecta; order Hymenoptera; family Ichneumonidae; genus Ophion; species Ophion slaviceki. The sequence continues at coordinate 19,972,505 of OX101785.1, read as the reverse complement.
GTTTGCTAACAGCCATTTCAGTAACGCTTAACATATCAGACAATTATTTAAGGTTGTTATGTGGTTTAGCCGTCGGGGTGAAGTACGAGGGGAGCGCCCTATGCTTATGCACGGAGCCGATTGACTGTTACCAACTTAGCTTTCAAATAATCGCCAAATTAAACGTGCGTTTTAGATCTATTTTTCTACATCTATTTGTAAAAATGTGCTTTTTCGAACATTCGGCGATTGCATTAAGTGTTTTCATTACTTTGTATAATTTTTTTCTATAACTTTTTCTCGCTCAATTAACGCGAAACGAATTGGCAACGTCGAAAATCGTGTCATATCACAATAACCAGGTTGGCAGAAGTGTCGCGAAGTTAGAGACATATGCGCCCCGTTCGTAACCTCAATATCGACTCAAGGAGCTGTCAAAAATGAATATCGGTCCGAGTAAAAAAAAATCGCTGGGAAGAAAGAGTGTGTACTAAAGCTGTCTGTAATCTCGAAGAAATCAAAAACTTTAATAATTTTCCGATATTCTGAAAAAAAATGTATGTATAAAAAAAAATCAGCGTTATTTAGTCTTTGCCTAGAAATGTCTAGAAATGTATAATTTCTGAACATAGTTATCAAATTAATATTAAGTAATTATTACTAATTACGAGAATAAGTACCAATAATATTCGTTGTTAGTTATCCTGACCGAGTAGTTTGAGGTTCCCGGACATAATTACCGAATACCGATAAGATAGGTAGCATTTGTGCCGTCTACGACGTTACCATGATTGCACAGTTTAATATTTTGTGTGCTTGATTTTCGCACAAATTCCCTGCCAAAAACATTAAGGCGTTCCCCCACTTGTAGCGCAAAAAAAGGCCTTTTTCATGATTTTTTTTAAAGAAAACTACAAAACTTTTTTAATCGATCAATATACCATCTTAAAGAACACATCTTGAAGAACTTTAGGTAATTTTTTTATTGAAAAATATTACATTGTTTAGTGGTAAATGGCCGTCAATGAAATAATGTTTTTATATACACGGTTTGCGGTGACCAACATTGCGGCGAAGTGGATCATCTGAAAAAAAAATGCGGATGGATTTAGTCAAATATAAGTATAAACTAGTCTTTAATCGAAGGATTTTAAAAAATATTCATTTTTTACAAAATGGCGGACAGTCAAAGTTAATGGTTCGATTTTAACGAAAAAAAACGGCCGTTTTTTGGCTATAAAACGGCCATTTTTTTTCGAAAAAAAAATCGAACCATTAAAGACTACATTTTTATGTATTAAATAAGCCTGCAAAATTTCAAGAAGATCGGTTCATTAGTGTTCGAGTAATCTTGGTCACCGACTTCAGAAATGCCATTTTGAGAAAAACGCGTTTAAAGTTTCAATTTCAGTTTACACGAAGAAAATATTTTTTTTTGTCAACTTACATAGAGTCATCTATTCCGGGCATAAAAAAACTGCACTTCAAATTGCACTCCAAAAAAATGCAATAAAAAAATCGATTTTTTCAAAATCGCAAGTGGGGGTAACCCCTTAATAATTTTATAAAGGATCTTCATCGAGTAAGGCCTCCAATTCTTGAACTCACTCTCGAATACTGAATATTGTAGGTCATGTCGAATACTTCGACACAGTATAGTTTTAGTGTCACTTCGATGAAAATAATACTAGTTACGCCATCTGATATAAAACAGCGGGAATTAACTTTAAAACCAAGTAAGAGTACAGTCACCGTAGCAACGTTGTGGTGCAACGTGTGCTCTTCCCGTCTCTCACCCTCCCTTACGTGCATCTCTCTTTCTCGAGCTACCGTACATGTCCGTGCATTATCCGGCAAAGTCAAAAGTCCTGCGGCAGGGGGTGACGAAGAGTGTGTAAATCATGGGCCAAGTGCGGTCACCGAAGAGCGGGAGATCTACTTCGTCGTAATCATCATGGGAACACTTTTGGGGGGGTTCAGCGAGGCGACCGTTAATAATGTAAGGGGATCATGGTGAACACGAAATTCCGTAAATCCCGTTTGATCCTTTGACATAAAACAAACACTCCCACCGACATCGACGCGCGGCGTATGTATGGGCATATATAGGACGGGGGAAGTATGTGCTGCAAGCGTTGGGAGCCCAACAGGGATTATCTTAATTCCTCGTGCGAGTTACAAAACAAATCGAACTGTCTGCGCTGGCAACGTATGATGCATCGTTGTGAATTGGTCGGAACATCAGATTTTTCAAAATATGCTGCGCAATATTTATCAAAATAATGAAAATTCTCTTACCAGATGATAAGTCACCACGGATCATGATATGGAAGTTTGCACCGTTAGAATGCGATAAAACTTAAGGGGCCAGTTCACTTTGGAGCCACGAAAAAAGCCTATTTTCGCGATTTTTTTGCAGGATCTTATAAAAGATATGAATACAAAAGTTGTTGGGCTTGATAAATAAAGTCTTGAAATACATTTAAAAAGAATTTAATTCATTTTTAATCACAAAATCTATAGTTTAACGTAACGCCTCAAAAATAGGTGGGCTAGGTAGCTCCATCACAACTCGGCAACGGCTTGTCTGAAACAAAAAAATCAAAGTCCATTAGATTCAGTATGACACCAGCTACAAAATGACCCTCAGATATAAAGTTTTATCAAAAAATAAAAAAAATGGCAGATGAAAAACGAAAAAAGTTAAAAAAAACGCGTTTTTTCGCAGTATTTCGCAAAAAAAGAGTAACAATAAAAATTTTATAACCATCGAGGGTCATTTTGTTGCGAATCGTGTTTACAATATGTGGTTCAAATTTCAAGAGAATCGGTTTATTAGTTTTAGAGAAACGATGGAACTCGATTTTGAAAACGTGGTTTCGAGAAAAACGCGTTTGAATTTTATACTATGAAAAACTCTTACCTGAACTCAATCGGCAATTCCTGCACCGTACAAAATCCGTTCTGATTGCTCATCATCGTCGATTTCTTCAAGTCTTGCTTGCTTTCGATTTTTTGAAATTTTCAAAGTGGACTGGCCCCTTAAGGTAATCCTATCGCCGGGCTTCAATACATAGTATTTTCATTTTTTTTTGAGCTTCACTAAATATATTAATAATCGTTTCTGTAAAATTTCAGGGTCGGTTATCGACCTAATTACAGAGAAAAAAATATTAAAATTGTGTATTTTTGTGAAGGAATTCCGAGACGACATTCAAAAACCCAGTTTCGGGTTGTTACAAAAGTATATCTAATAGTGAGAATCCGTCAGATTCTTCAAAACAATCAGATTTACATACTTAACACTTGTAGTAATCCAATGCTTTTAGGAAAAAATTACGCTTATTGACCTAATTATTAGCACTTGCTACGATAACGTGACAGCAAGGCAACAGCTGACTGTAGTCCTAACCGCATCTCACTCATTTGAATTTTCACGCATATTTCATTTTTAACCGTCATATTTCGCCGACACAAATTTTCCACGCTTTTTACCTTTAGGTTAAACTCGCCTGGTTGAGTTTGCCGAATGTTGCCGAATATCAAACCTAAAAATACTGCCCGAATCGTTAGAATAACTGTTTTTTATTTTTCTAATTAATTGTGAACATTCATGCAACTGTTTACACATGGCAAATTTTCGTTATTACATTTTTTTTCGCATATGTTAAAAATGTGAATTGTACAAGTCTCAAGTATGATCAGTGGTATGACTAGTGTCAAGCGATAGAAGTACCTTAATTTGTCTGAATTTCTTTGATTTCTATTGGCAGATTCTGCCGAAAAAAAAACCCTCAACTATTTTTTAAGATGCTTATTCCGTGATCAACAATCTAAATCTACAAAATAATATTTTTGCATGGTAAGGGGGAATAAGAAGATCAAAATAGGAAAAAGAACTCTCGTTGCATTCTGGCAATGCACACTTCAATACTATCACGAATCATATAGCAATATTCGAGTTGACAAATTGATTAGAATCGGAGTTAGTAAAAACATAGCGTTTTTTTTTCAAAAATCCCCAATTCGATATTATCTTTGAATACGCGTTATAGAAAAATACGTTTGTGTTTTAAAATTTTTTATGTTGTCTACTTTGTTTTTATGATGCCCAAAGTTTATATGTTTTCTGAGCGGCCTGATTTTGTATTTTTTTTCAGATGGGGTTGAAGTTTGCATCGTTGGAATGCACCGAAAATCTTTTCTAAGTATTTCTTATTTTCAATATTAATGCAATCCATATTTTCCAAATTTCTTGTATATTGCTACATAAGAATCGTAAAAAACCTTTCCGTGATTTTCTTAGCTCCAATCGCCATAGGAAATTTAGGAAATGAAAAAAATCGATTCCGTTGCATTCCAGCTATGCAAACTTCAACTTCATATTTTCTGATAATATTTTACGAGTAGTTTTAATTACAATGAGCGTACAATGTAAAAAGCAATGAAATTCATAAGAATACATTGCATAATTTTTTTATACTAAAAAGTGTTATTAGATTTTTACTTTTTTTTCTACAGCAAGAGAGAGTAAGCAATCGAAATTTAGAGTTGTCGAGAACCTTAGTAATTAGATCCGAAAGATGTGAGCACAGTGACCACTTGTGCGGCAATCGTTTCAATTGGTTGAAAATTGTTGGCACACGCGTGGCCATAACTACTCGAGAAATGATTTTGTATTTTATTTTTTTCGTTTCTTTTTTCATGCGTCTCTCTCCCCTTTCGGGCCGGCCGAAACAATGTGTTTCTCACTCACAAATGTACGTGTACTCGTCTATACAAACGCGTTCGAACGAACGACTCTCGTTTTGTACAAGTGAGAATATCGTTGAAAAGTGGGCTGCGCGTTTAATGCGCGCTCACGATGGATTTATTCGTGCTACAATGGCAGCCGTTTTTGCAGTACTCTCGCCACGCTCTTTTTCTGGGCTGGGAAAGGGTCCTTCGGCAGCCCCTTTAGTCCTCACGGAGATGTAAAGTGTACCCTTGACCATTTTATTCGTTTGCATTTCGAAGCAGTATACATGAGCATATTAGTGAACGTAAATTCGGACCGATTTGGAATAATCAAAAAAAATTAATAGCTCGGTATTAAGGGGTTACACCGAGTTGGAATTAAAAAAAAAAATCCAAACAAACCCAAACGAAAAAATCGATTTTTCGTTTTCGACGGATTCTTATAATGTAAGCTTTCAAAAATATTCTCTGAAAATTTCAAGTCGGTCCGCTGAAAATCGGGGGAGTTATGAGCGTTTACGGGTAGGCCCGCTTACCGCTTTACCTTCACAGGTAAAAACTATTAACGCCTTTTTCTTGGAATGACTTTTTCAGAATCGGTGGCCAAAATATCTCAAAAACACCTGAACCGATCTGCTTCAAATTAAATAAACATTTTTTTGTATATCAAAAGGCGATCCTCAATAGAAGGAATTTTTTTCAATGCATACTTTTTTTTATATCAAGGAAAATAGAGTGTTTTTTCACCGAAATTTCGACGATCACTTTCGATCGGCGCCCATTTTTTTCAAAAATCATTATTTCATTGAATCCTTCGATTAAAGACTAGACAATACTGTACAAAAACTAAATTCATTTGGTTTTTTGATTTCTGATGATTTGTTCCCGAGCAGGACCGCGAAGAACCTTTTCTGCACAGCGGTCTGTACAATTTACTGTATCTCCGTCGTTTATAAATATTTCCGAATAAAAAAATTGTCAAAGATACTTGAAATGATACTCTTTACTATAAAGAAAAAGTTAAAAACCTGCACCCAATTCCCAAAAAAAAATGCACGAAAACACCACTTTTTCCGGCCACCAACTAGGTGTAACCTGTTAATGGTCCACGGAGATGAATCTGACGTTTGCATCGACAGGACGAATTTTTTTTTTTCAATTTTTCAATTTATTATAATTTCCCGTACCTTTGAGCTCCAGTTTCTTAAAAAATATCGCAGTGTGTTGCATGTTTTCGACCACCGGGACCCACCCTTATCGAGGGCTGAATGTTGAAAATCCTATCTCCCGCGGGTTGGAGATAATCATTTTTTTATTTGCGTTGTATAGACCGTGGCCCGAAAGAAGCCTTTAAAAATGTCAGCGATTTTCATTCTCTGGAACCCACCCTTAGCAGGGGGTGAAAGTTGGAAAAAGTCCTATCTCCCGCGGTTTGGAGATAATCATTTTTTTTATTGGCGTTGCATGTACCGTGGCCCGAAAGGAGCCTCCAAAAAACTCAGCTGTTTTCATTCTCGGCAACCCACCCTTATCGGGGGTTGAAGGTTGAAAAAAATCTAGTGGAACCGAAGTGTATTTTTCAAGTGAACGTAAAAAATTGGTAGTGACCTTCGATAGACTTAAACTTATCGCATTTTCCTTTAAAGAATCGAAAAAGTTCCTTTTTTGTCAAGTCCGTTCCATAGCTCCGTAGAAATGATTTCGTTTCAAAGAAATGCGTGGGTGGTGATTTGCCTGATCATGCATGGGGCCGTGAAAATAAGTGGCCGCACAACTTCAGGGTTAATTATGAATAAATGGTCAATTTTATACGCTATTGTGATTGGTTTGCTTGTCAAGAACCGGCATTGAGCCAATCTGCATTCATTGTCGTATTTGTAATTAAAAAATTAACCCATTTAAGCACAATTCATTGCAATGATGCAAACATTCAATTCATATCCCTTTGATTAATAATTTAGTGTTCTCATGAGATTATGAAGGTTGGCATAAAGCTTATATTCCATCATACTATGCCTAACGCTTCATAGCGACAGAAAAATGTAATTTTTAGAAGAGCATTTTGGAAAAGCGGGACTATCGTGCAATTGGTCATGTTTTGAACAATTATGTGAGTAATTAAATAATATAACCTCTCCCAATGACTTCACTTGCCACAATTGTCCCACCAGTTATCAACGTTTAGAAACAAAAAGATTTCCGGTCCAACGAAAAGTAGTCACCCCAACTAGAAATATTCTTGCTTTTACCTGACCGCAGATCCAATCCACAAAACAATTTTCCTTCCGTTGAACATCCACCACTTTCTGTGCGTCTTGGTGCCTGATGGAAGTGACAGAACAACCTGCGAATTGCGTGTGCAACTATGCAGGGTGTCCTGTTATGAATGGATAACCCTTCAGTTTAGTAAAAGTCCCACGGTTCTCGAGATAAAGATCATCTGCTTTTGGTTTTTCGCATGTCATTTCTATCAGGTTGATAAAAAAGTTTTGTCGCAATAATTTCAATATAATTTATTTATTTATATATCTTATACCAAAAATTTCTAATCAACAATATATTCGCCATCGGTTTCTATGACACTCGACCATCTAGTTGGCAACTCATTTATTCCCTTTGCCCAAAATTGCGGCGGCTGGAACTCAAAGAAATTTGAAATATCCCTTCTGAGATCGTCGACGTTTTCGAAAGTTTTGTTTCTCAAATATGCCTTCAAATGTCTAAACAAATGGTGGTCAGATGGCGCGATGTCGGGAGAGTATGGTGGATGAGGAACGGTATTCCAGTGAAGCTCAGTGATTGTTTTGTGGGTTTCCTTTGCGGCATGGGGTCTCGCGTTGTCGTGGAGAAGGTGCACAGTCGCGCGTCTTGGCCGTTTTTTTTCTTATAGCTTTTGCCAATTCCTGGAGATTTTCGATGTATCGTGTAGAGGAGATCGTCTTACCTACAGGGAGAAAATTGTGAAACAGCATTCCCTTTGCGTTCCAGAAACAGCACAACAAAACCTTTTGTGAGTGACGATCAAATTTCGGTTGGTATGGCGGTTTTTCTCCGATAGGAAGCCAGTAGGCTAAACGCGTTCTGTTATCATACAAGACCCAGCTTTCATCTCCCGTCACAAGATCTTCTAAAAACTCCTTGCGATGTTGGCGAAGCAGGAGAGACTGGCAGATGGTTACGCGACAGTTCTTATTGTCGTCGGTGAGACGGTGTGGTATCCATTTTGCTAGAACCTTCCTGTATCCCAAGTTGTGTAAGTGATTGACTATTGACGGTTGGGTGCAGCCAAGTTCTCTTGCTAGCTCGTGCGTACTTGCTTCCGGTTTTTCTTTGATGCAGCGGAGTAATGCTACATCATCGATGGTCGACGGTCGTCCGGAACGTTCCTTATCTTCAAGGCTTTTGTCTCCAGATGTAAAACGATTGAACCAACGCTGGACTATTCGATGAGAAACTACGTTCTCGCTGAATGCATCCTGTATATTTTTAGCAGTTGTGCTCGCGTTCGTGCCGCGCCGCCACTCGTAAAAAAATGATCACTCGAAGTTGCTCCTGCGAGATCGAAGCCATTTCTGTCCACTAGAACGCGCGCTCGCCCTTTTATACCCTGTCACGCGGAAGAGTAGAAAACATTCTAGAATATTCTCGACATAGCTCGATTTCATATTGCGTCAATACGTAAAAAGACATTTTTAAAATTTTTGCGACAAAACTTTTTTATCAACCTGATACAAATGATAATTTTTTTACGCGGTTTTTCAAAAATACTCTTGGTTATTTGTCTGATCAAACAATAAAAAACAAATTTCGGAATTCAAACCCAGCCCCATCTTGAATTTCGGAACATTAAAATTCGGAATTTCAAGCCGTCTGAGCATTCGAAGTTCGGAATGTCAACCCGGCCCCTCGAAAACGTGATCTGCCCGAAGCTTCCTGCTTTTTCCGCACTGCACAACTCAATCGCCGTCGTCTCGTCAATGGAGGCGGGCTAAAAGTTCCTACATCGGGAATGACGATCGAAACTGTTCGAGATTCGAGTTTTCCACACATATAGGTGTACGATACAGAGAACGAGAGTAAAAGGATGTAAAAGGCATATGCGCGCGGTAGAAATGCCTCTCGTTATCTGTTTAATGGAGTGAGAATGGGTAAAGGCTGTTTCTCATCGCGTATGGTTAAGCCTCGCGCATAGAGCCCGCTCTGCTCACTTCCCATGTCCGCGAAACAATAAGAGCTAACCGCGTTTATTTGCGCGCCGTCATCGCTCGTCGCCTCGGCCCCGCTCCATTTATTCATCCCCGCAACGACCATCTCACCACGTATGTATATACATATACATACGTATACACGTGTTTCAGAACTTGCATTTTCCTATGGCTGTAACATTGCGGTGTCCGCAATCCATACACGCGATACGCGATACGGATGAACAACCCCCTCGAGTTCTCGCATCACTTTTATACATCCATCCTCGACAATCGTATAGCCAACTCCTCCCTATCTCTACACATATACGTATGGTAGTCCAGTCCGGTATGTATACTTTATATACACCCCGCTATAGTGCTCATTCCACGTGGATATACTTTGCAGAATAACGTGCCGGGCTGTCATTCGATTCGGTAGTTGATCCAGTCTCTGCCTATCGAAGACTAATCAAGCAAGTTCCATTAGTATTGTTCGTGATGCAGAGTCATATGTAACTGCGACTTTGTACGCTCTTTGGAAGGGATATTCAAAATATCGGTAAATATTCGGTAGTGGGGCTCCTGCTAGAATCAGGTTAATCTTGTTAAGTTCGTTTGGGTTTGTTGGTTAATCCAAACAAACTCAAACTAAAATAAGCCTGATTCTGGCAGGGGCCCCGCTTCCGAATGTTTACCAAAATATCTTCGCTTGGATGGGATGAATAGGTAATTTGATGTGGAGCTTCCATGTGTTCGGAGATGTGGGATCGTATAATCGTTTTGTGGTACTATAATGTGGGCCTAGAGGAATTGGAGAATGATCATTGGTACGGGGATAATCTTCGGGCTTTAGGTTTAGGATAATCAATTTTCTTGGACATTTTTTTTTAAGGGAACACACCACTGTGACGGGCCGATAAAGGTAGTTTTTCCCGATTTTATTTGTGTGGGGGCGTACACGAATTACGTAACGCAAATGTCTCGTATTTCCCCCCCCCCCCGTCCTCTCTATTCCGTTACGTAACGGGTGCTTTGTCGCCAATAATTGCGTTTTTTTTGTAGACATAACTAATTATGAAAGGGTCGAGTTTATAGTTATTTTATTAAGTATATATTCGTCTAGTTTTATACCAATTTTCTTGAAAAAAATCTTTTAAATTAACCGAGATATATGCCTTGATTTGACGACGAAAAAAAAAATTCTCTTCGTTGTCCTATCGATATCTTTATGAAAGGTTATTTGTAAATAAAAATTCAAAAATCTATCGATAGGTGTACAAATGTAGCTATCTTTATGCCTGGCCGTTTTTTATTTTGTTTTTTTTTTTTACAAAATACCGACGGTTTGGACATTTTTTCTATTTTCAAGGCCCTTTTTTGTATTTAAGCAGTCTTTAAATATAGTAATTATTAAAATTTAAATAATCGGCTACGTACAACCTTAGTCACTGCGATTTAAAAAATGTAAAAAAAAATTGAAAATCGGTTGAAATTTGAGTATTCGCTAGGACAAGGTCGAAAAAAGTGGTTTCGAGAAAAACGGGTTGAAAGTTTTGGTTCCGTTTTTCTTGATATAAAGTTATGTTTTTTCTAGCATATTGATACCGACAATAAAGTATCTAGTCCTGGGCGATATGATGGTTCTTCATCTTCATTATGTTTCACAAAATAATAAGAGACTGCACTTCATCTATTGTGAACGATGCCACACCTGTAGGGACTCAGGGCACTAACCGGTCGCGCTACCTGTTTTCACTTAAGTGACTGTAACTCCGTCAATTTTTGGACTTGTGACTAAAAATGTTGCCAACATATTTTTGAATATATGTACTTTAATGAGTTATAAAACACAAAATAAATGGTCTTCAAATTTTGCTTGGGGCAAGGGGGAAAGCTACTGTGCAAGGTCTTGCACACTGCCTTCCCCCCTTAATTCACATTTCATACGGAAAGCTGTCAACTTTCCGCGGTAAAATTGCGTGCGAGTTTTAAATTTAAAACTCGAACATGCAGAAGATATGCTATTTCTGGCAGTTCTAAAATCGTGACGTAACGCAACCCCCCCCCCCCAATTGCGTTACGTAATTTGCGTACGCCCCCTGTACTAGATTATCTATTTGGGATTTGAAAAAGGTATGTTATTAAGCATACATTGAACTTATTTCGTGTACGTTTTTATGAAAAAGAAATTAAAAATTAACAACGTTATTGAGATATAATAGAGCCTCTTTATAAAAAATGTCGTCCAACGGCTGAATAGTTCACTTGACAATGGTTGTTCTAGAAATTAAAATAAAGTTCTATAATCTAAATAAATATGGTTCTTGTTGTACGCAGCCGTTCTTTCAAAAAAAAAGTTTTTACAAAATAGCGGGTGTTAAAAAAGTGTAATTTTTACGGAATTTTTACTTGTATTGGGGGCTTAAGAAATACTAAATTTTGGATTTTTTAAATTGAAAATCGGACACTTATAGCTAGATAGATTATGATTCCGGCTGGGTCGAGAAAAGTCGTATCGAGGCAAACGCGATTGAGAGATCAAGAAACGCGGCAGTTTCTTGACGCCAAGTAATAAAAAAAAGAAAACGTTTACCCCACTGATTATACACTAAAATGGGATTTTATCCGTCACTTTTGAACTTCGAATCGACGCCACGCGAAATCTCGTCGACGTATCGAAAATCTGATGACATTTGAAAAGTGTAATGTGATTAAGTATACTTACGTCGATCCTTGCGCTACCTACTCTCACTAAATCGTCTGTAACTTGGTCAATTTTAAATATTTTGACTTAACATTTTTTCACATATTATTAAATATGTATACTTTGAGAAATTTTGAAAAAAATCAATTTCTGTCACCCCTCACAGTGGTTTGAGAAAATCATTTCTGAGGTACCACTCCAAATTTACCTTTGTAGGGCCTCGCGGACTGTATGCAAAGTATTGGACCCACTAAATTCCTCTTTAACTCACAATCAGACTTTATCAATATATTTTGCCATGATGATTATTTTCCGTCTTTATTTCTGAAAATGTGATGTTCCTTTCGCGTACACCGGAAATGAATATCCATGACAATTGCACAATTGATTGGCTCAGTCATAACTTAATTGGCTAAAATTCTTTAACGGTATTATCATTAATCCCTATCACATTATACATTTTCAGATACTCAGAGCGACAATACGTTCGGACGAAAAATATAATCAAAGAATTCGCGAAAGAAAAAAAAAGTGAATTATTTGATTTACTCAGACTATTCCCACTTTATCTACTTCAACGACTTCATTAATCTCAGCGTTCAAACTTAATTGAAAAGTAGGAAAAGGGCACCGCTGATCTAGACAAGCCTGTGCTCTGGTAGTCGCAAATATTCTCCCACGTGGGTGTGGAACAAAAAAACTAGCTTCACACCCACAAACATATGTCGAGGCCCGGGCGAATCGATGCTGGTCCAATAAATAAGTAACTCAATCCCCCGGTCACGCAACCCTTTCGCAGTTTAAAATTTTATAGAGCAGCTAAGGGGGCGCGGACGAGTGTGTGAAAGTGACCCTCGACCTAAAATACTTACAATTTAATTTTCAGCTATGAAACGTCTGTGTGTGTGTATATTTCGAATGGAGTGAAAAGTACCTACGTATTCGCGTAGGCTTTGCTTGTGGACGTAAGGGTGTACATATAAGTTTACGTATTTATTTATATAAATTACGCTTTCCTGCTCATTACGGAGGGTGGAGCGGTCCAGTTGAGTCAAATTACGGTTTATGATTTTCTTTTTTCAACGAACCTCAAAAAAATGCCTACGAGGTACAGATTTATTCTGCAGATGCTAATTTTTCATAAAATATATAATTAAAAAGCAAAATTATGCATTTTTGTATTTTTATCATGCGAATAAGAAAAACTTTTGGGTTACTACCAACTTGAGAAAGTATAACATTATCGATAATTATTGTGAAAAAAATGCGTCGGTCAATTTGTTATACAATTCAGAATGAAAATATGAGTCATTTATATTGATGCTGATACAGCAACAATGATCTTCATTCAACTGCAAAGATTCGTAGTCTTTTGTCAAACCTTGATGGATCATTATTGAATAAACATGATTTACGATGGGCAAGATGGGCTTTTGTGTAAATGTTTACAAAGGTTTAGAAATTAAAAGTCTAAAATAAAGGCCCAAAATCTCTTACGATGAATGAAACTGAAAATGACAGCAAAGCGATAAGTAGTTGTGTGTGTGTGTGTGAACCCGTCATGTTGATGATGAGTTCAGCAGGCGGTCCTTCCAATGATCTTCATATAAATATCCTTTCGTTTACCGATAAGTGATTTTGAAAGCATTAGGGCTTGCACAATGTTGAGTAAGGATGATGAAGACGTTTGCATCTTTAAAATGCAATAAAAAATAATTTTTTTTGATACCTTACAGTTTTTCGCGAATTCCTGCCATGGAAACCACTCAAAGGTTTTTTTTAGCCTAATAAAGACCTACGTACCCAAATCCGCAAAGAAGGATTTTAGATAACGACAGAAACAAATCAGCGAATTGAACGAAATTTGAGTTGCGTTCTGACGATGCAACACTTCAATGGTGAGTATTCATTGGCTGCTATGAGGACGGTCCTCGAAGACGAATGCTTCAAAATCACTTTTCCGCGTATGATTTATATAGCCGCATTTCAAATAATCGTTCGCGTGTCGGAACTTGGTGCGTGAAACGTCGAAGTGCCGAAGCCAAGGGTATGTGTATGTACATGTGTGTATCTATAAGAATTGCTCTGTATGAGTATAAAACGCGTTTTGTATGTGTATATAGAGGCTGAAAGAAATACTGACGAGATCCTCAATGACAGGGAGGCGTGCACCGCATCCGGCCCCTCTTTACCATTTCAATAGTGCCAATCGGCGGTGACAGCAGCAAACTGTAACATCACTTATGGGCGCACACACACGTACAAAATTATCCGATACCCATGGGAGTCTTGTCAAGCCTTATTCTATGGGATTCTTTTTATATGTGCTTTTTAGTATACTTGAAGGTATGAACAAAAACGGCACTAAGAACCATTTATTACACATAAAAGTGAGTTTATTGATCGTTTTGCGCGATATTTTTGGGCGCCTGTGTCCGAAATTAAAAAGACGTGGGGAGCGCACCTTTTGTAGGGTAATTTAAGGCGGACCTCTAATTTCTCGGGTCGAAAAAATCGATTTTTTTCCATAAATCACATCTACAACATGTGTAGAAAATGTGTGCCAAAGGATTTTTCGATATTCGAAGTGGTTCACAAGTTACGGCCCTGGAACGGAGCAGGTATACGGAGCTTTCAAACGCGTTTTTCTCGAAATATCATTTTTCGAAACGGTGACCACGATATTTCAGAAACTACTGCACCGATCTTGTTCAAATTTATGCAGCGTCTTTAATATGTTTTAAGCCAGCGGTTGAACTAGGATTATCATGATTGCTTCGATAGTTTTTTTTTGTACGAGCGAAAAACTTAAGAAAAAATGAGTAAAAAATAGAATGTAATTTTCAAAAGTGTATAAAAAAGTCAATTTTTGTAATTTAGAATTCACTCTAGTTCAATCGCTAGTCTTAAATATGAAGATTAAAATGCCGTTTGGTTTTTTTATTTCAGATAAGCAGAACAGCCGCAATCTTGGTCACCGTCAAGCACCTCTTTTACTTGATGTCTTCCTGTCGGCCACTATAACTTTTATTCTATTATATATTTTGACTTCAAAAAATTTGTAAAGCTTATTTAAATGTTAATAAAGATTATGCAAAAACAATGAGATTGATTATTTCGATGCTTTGCCCGTAAAAAATTATTGAAAAAGCCGTAAAAAAACAGCCGAGAAACTAGAGGACCGCGTTAAGGGCCAGAGGGTCTGGAGTTGATGAAGCAGTTGGATGTACTGATACAAATTGCGTGCAAGTTACGCGGAGACGTTTTTCCTTCGAAACCAACGATTTTTGTTTCATCCCAACAGCTCCGACTTGTGCTTTAAGGGGTTAGGCCACTGTGACGACCTGAAAATCAGGGTTGTTTAGAAGAATCCATTTTGAAAGAATATGTAAAATGATTTTTCAATCATATTTCAATCGTTTTGACATTTATGTACATTATGGACAATTGTGTGTACATTAACCAAGTTGTGTACAAAATTTCACACAAAAAATTAATAATTAAAGAAGCTATAAACAATCTCGCTAAGCACCTTTGAACGTAAAAGGCTCACCGGTGTACTTGATTTTAGCCACCCGGTTGAATTGGAAAAACAGAGTTATTTTGTTTAAATAGATGAAATTGGCTAACATTTGACCGAGCTTTTTCGTTATCTTGTTTTAATCATCAAAAAAAGTTTTTATTATTTTTTTCGATTTTTCGAGGAAAAATTTCATCATTATTGTTAATAACAAATTAAAAAATGTTAAGAAGAAAAACTTCCGTCAAGATTAAACTACTATTACACTAAATAAGTGTGCCAAATTTCAAGTCAATCCGTTCAGTAGATGTCGAAAAATCGTGTACACCGTTTTATAAAATATAGTTCCGAGAGAAACGCGGTTAAAATTTTACTATTCTTTCGTTGTACATAAGTTTACGTACAATCTCCGATTCCTGCATCATATGTTGGACCTTCCTCTTCAATTCAAAACGCCTCAAGCGGCGAGCCATTTATTGACATTTTCACAGCCTAACCCCTTAAGACAGACTACCAGTCTAGAACCCGGAAAAAACGTGAATTGCGACAATTTTTAATGGATACCCAGTTCACAAAATGAAAATTCCGTTTAGTGATCGTTATTCTACACATCTTCGACCATCTTTAGCATTTTTTACAAGATTTCGTAACAAAATGGCGCCGCTGAAGCTGAATGAAACGAATCGCCATTATATGATAGTCCCATGCGGCCGGCAAGAGTTTTCCAATTTTTTACGTGGACTGGAAATGAATAATTTGAGTTCTAAATGAGATTTGCTTTCGCACTACGAGAGAAATCGAAAAATATCCATTTTTGAAACAAAATATTGCATGTTTGAAAAAAAATTGTTTTCGATAAAAAAAATCGCCATCAATACGTTTTATCAAAAAAAGTTTTCAACATATAAAAAATCCTCTAAATACTTCGCTGTAAAGGGTCGTTGTAAGGATCCAAAAAAATACAATAATGTCAATCGGTGAAAAATTGGTGACGTAATATTGCCGGCCGCAGGACACTATCAGATAATGACATTGAAGTTTGCATCGTTGGAACGCAACGAAAGTTCGCTAACTCGAACTTTTTTTGGCAAATTTGGGCTACGAAAATCCCTCGAACATGTTTTAAGATCCTTTTTCAAAATCTACAGCCCAAATTTGCAGGATAGGATTTTGGACGTTGAAATAAATTGAGAAATAAGAAAATAATGAAAAATGTTCATTTAAGGGCTCTGTCTACTTTAAAACTTTCAAAAAAGCTAATTCGCAAGAAATTGAGTTACAAAAAGAGGCAGAAGGAATTATGTATGGTCCAGGCATTGCTGATTAAGTGTAAGACAGATTTTTTTTACGATTTTTCATAAATTAGAACTTTAAACGCGTTTCTCTCGAATCAGCGTTTTCGGACCACTTATTCAAAAAATCTCAGAAACTACTGAACTGATCCTTATGAAATTTCAACCACATATGCTGTACACTTATCGCTATATGCCGTACCGGAATTATTGCAAATTTTTTATTTTTACTATTTTTTTGGCAAAAAACAAGCAAAAGAAACACTTTTTTTTATTTTTTGTCCGCCATTTTGTTATTTTTGCATATAAATTAATATTAGAGGTACGGGATATAGCCACTGTCACACTAAGCCTAAAACCATTCAATTTTTTTGTTTTAGATGGGCCGTTGTTCAGATTTTTAAAAAATCAATACATTTTCAATACGTTTTTTTTGTTTGTAATTTACGAATGTTTTTATTAAGCCTAACAAGTTTTATATCAATAAACATGACAGTATTCTTTAAAAAAATAGCGTTTTTTTCATGCATCCAAAGTAGACAGAGCCCTTAATAAAGAATAGATAGTAAGAATAGATAATAAAGAATTATTGAATAATAAAAAAAACTCGCTTCATCCAGCTTCAGCTTTTAGCTTCGCTTGTGAAAAAATGTGTAACGATACTCGAAGATATGTAGAATAAAGGCCACTAAACGGCATCTTCATTCTACAAACTGGATATCCATAAAAATGGTCGAAATTCACCTTTTCTCGAGCTCTAGACTGGTAGTCCCCCTTAAATACCTCTAATACCTTTCATCGTAGATTAACTCTGGAATTTACGATTGTGGTATAAATCGCTTTCCCATTCACTCGTATAAGTATATAGCGCTCCCCGATTTGTACTTTCACGAAATAAAAAAAACTTATTTGCCTGCATTTATTACGGTCACGCGGTGAACGATTTATAACGTTATTACGTCGTTCTCCAGTCTCCACGAACGTGAGAGAGAAAATGTCGATTGAGAATTTTTTTTCACACGATTACTAGTGAGCTAGGATTTTTTTTCGATTGAAATATCACAGAGTTTGAAGAAAGTATAAAGTTGCTCGGGTCACGTTTTCCCACTCCGCCCATCCGGACGCTTTTTTAAAGCGTCACCCCTTTTTTCCGGTGGCTCGCGAGGGATAATTCAAAATTTGTACATCCATCATCCCTTTTGGCGTCATCCCCCTTCCCCCGTCGGTATCATTCCCGCCCCACCTTAAACTCTTGGTATACACAGTGTAGACTCGTGGCTCCACTCGGACAAAAATCATCGTGTTGATGGCTCAAAAAACGGGGCTGTCGTGCCTTCTTATAAGAATAGATTATAGGCCCTTTTGCTTGTTGAGAATCACTGTGCGTATTTATATATATATATATATATATTTAGTGGCCCTTTCACACACGGCACGCGCCGTCATAATGCCCGAACCCTCCCATATCAACGCCTCGAAAACGCTCGCGCACTTTACATTTAACTACCCCCTTTGAAATTTCGAGTTTCAACTTTTTTACGAGCAGTCTTAAAATTCAAAGTCTTCTGAAGCTTGCCTACATCATAAAGAGTATACGCGTCGACACACGCTCATCTATATATGTATGTAGCAAAATGGGAACACTACGATGTATACGGTCACCCTTACCGGCAAATTTTCTGATTAAAATTGAAATTCAATAAAAATTGAAATCCAATTAAAACTAAAATTCAATCAAAACTAGAATTCAATTTAAACTAAAATTCAACTAAAACTAAAATTCAATCAAAACTCAAATTCGATTAAACCGAAAATTCAATTTAAACTAAAATTCAAATAAAACTAGAATTCAATTATAAAACTGAAAAATTGACAGCCAGCTCCCCGCACAGATATTTTTTCACATTCGTGTGCATTCTATCTTGAAGGTGCTGACAATAAAATGAATTGATATTTCCATTATTTGCAATGTTTGCTGATATGTATACATAGACGGTCTTGATATAATCCAAAAAAAGATTCTCCACACTTAGTGTCGTTCAACTTAATTTTACGTTCAACTTGCCTCTTACTGCTGGTTCAAAGTCTCGACCCTATTTAACGATAGCTCCTTATAAAATCGTCTACAGCATGCCCTTATCAATGTCCGTCCGCGTTGAATGGAGAATATAGAAGCGGTGAAAGAAATTACAATAATCCGAACTCCGACTGGTGCCTATAGGATTACTTACGTATAGTGGGTAAAAATGGTCTATGCAGACTCTACAAGCGCGAGGATCAGATTGCACGCGTATTTTCCTGCGCTCGTTGCAAAAGCGCAACAAGCGGACCACTTGCATTTCGTCCAGATACGGAATACAAGGCTCGAGCTGAATATGCTTCGAAACGCAACGGGAAGAGGTGTTTGATAATATACGAAGACGAGCGCGAAAATCGAATCAGGGCGCGCCCCCGTCACCGCACAGGAATTGCATTAAATACGCTCCCGCCTACACGACGAATATGGAGGTACGCGCGCTCATATACAAACAAAAATACGTCGCTAAAGATTAAATGCAGCTTTCGAGGTTTTGGAAAATAGATTCCAACTTCAGGTTCTTCCACGTGACGAACTCAAAAATGATCTGTAAATGAAACAAAAAGTTAAAACCAAATGTAGTCTTCAATTAACCGGTTAATCAATCGATGTCAATTCAACTAATGAGTTTCAAGTGATGCCGTAACCAAGGTGATTTTAAAACATGATCAAAAACTCGCAATTCACGCACTTAATCTGTGTTGCTTTTCCCGTGTTGTTTTTCCTCGTGTGTTGCTATCAACGTGTGTTGTTTAGTCCAATGTGTGTGAATATGCGTCTTGTATGTTGATTCTACACGCTTTATGTGTGTTCGAATAAGCGTGTTATTGATGGGGACAACTACGTAGGTGTGTAATGGTAACGCATTACGTGTTATCAAATGCATAAGTGTGCAGAATCAACATGGCGACGCGTGCCTAGCCTTCATGTTGTGTTACTTCTACGTACTTTGAACACACGTCAAACAAGTCTAGTTTTTGCAGTGTATGTGTAAAGATTCATATACGAGGGCTAATGTGAATTGCTATATGGATTCATTAGGAACGACGCACATAGGGAGTCCCCATTGGGATCCATTTGGATTCTGCACTGTTCCTCGATGAACGCTGTTTGAGAATTCTTACCATGTTCGAATCGAAAATGGGTGAAAAGTCACCAGAAAAAACTTGATGTGTTAAAACATAACCTACACGCTTCGTGAGTGTATACGTGTGTGGTGATATGATGTCAGAGTGTACTAAAATGAATAACAAATGATAATTGCAGTGGATTATCAGTACTGTGATTCAAATCAATTTTCAAGATATACTTCATTAAGCGATTCATACTTTTTTTTACAATTCCACCCATTGTGTATATGTATATATATTTTGTATAGAAATGTCAAGGTACAGAATGCGATGGTATCCATTACGGATCGCATCGGATTCTGTTCGACACTGTGAGAATCCGTCAGGATTCGAATTGGATCCGTACATTCCAATAGAGAATTTCGATGAGAATCCATTGTACGCGCGTGATGTTTTCGTATAGAGATCTAATGGGTCATATGACCCATTGGAACCCTGTCAGGAAGTAGTGCCAAGTATGGAAATCCAATTGGATCCCTACGACTATTTCTGCACGGGCAATTGATACGGGGCCGAACCTTCATGATTGCTCAAACGATATAATGACAGATTCCGATCCTCTCTCCGATCGACACGACGCTGTCATTACACGAGAGCATCGAATATGCCGACAAAAATACACCTGCGCGGATCTAACGCTCCCGCAACCCTCGATGCGAATCGGTATAACGCACTTGAGTGTATCGCAGCTGCATTAATTCTTGACTGCACCTGCGCATTGACAACGATCATCTTCCATTTTTTTTTCTCACCGGATATACCTACGATCGGCCCCAATCGATGCACCCCTTCAATTTTGCTAAGCGACGCGACTCGCGGCATCTCTTCGATCTCTGTCCTCCCCATACGTATACATTACACACGTGAGATGCAATTTACGATGTAACGATATCGCGGATGTCTACACACATATATATATATATCTTCGCTTATTATTCATGATGGAAATTTGGCTCGATGTTGCTTCTCTCGTATGTCATCATTATCATCATCATCACCATCAAGTCGCACATCGTTCTCTTTCTGGTTCTCTGTTGATCTGCCGAGTGCCTCTTCAATTCCATCCGAAAATAATAAGGCTTGGCGGGATTTATAGGATGGATGGAAATCGTATAAGAAAGAGAGAAAGAGAGAGAGAGAGAGAGAGAGAGAGAGAGAGAGAGAGAGAGAGAGAGAGAAAGGAGTATGCGGCACACTGTCTCATAACTCGATGAGAAATATCTTGGCTATCTTTCACCAGACAAGTAGCAAAAGACAGAGAGTGAGAGAGCAAGAGAAAATGGCGGTAGGAAGAGTCTACGGAGTGAGCGATCGTCTTTTAGTATCACGACGTCGACTAGCTAACGTTTGGACTCCAAACGCCCTCCCCCGCGAACATCTTGCCATTTTCCCTGCTGGTGGTGCTCCACCAACGCCCACCCCTGCCTCCTGCCTCCGTTCCCGCGTTCCCTTGGCGAAAACCGGAAATTACGTCTGGGGTTCCATCTCCGGTGTTGTGCCAAGTTGCGCCTTGCAAACTCTCGGCGCCTGGCCGCGCTCTCACGACTCGGCAACGTGAGCGAGATGAAAAGTTTGCCGAGAGACCACTAATGTGCGAGGGAGTAAGAGAAAAGAGTCTGCGCAGAGTGGTTGTACGTACGCGAAATCACGACGTTGAGGTTGGTATGGGCGACCTATAGAAGACGGTTGGACGAACCCGCAGCACCAATCCCACCTCCTGCGCTCCAAGTTATTAAAGTTGTAATGCGCCCGAGCCGCGCACACACGTACACACAGATGACGCCACGATATTTCCTTGTGTTTATAATAATAAAGTTTCCTTCGGTAACGCCGATAACGGAGAAGTAAAAGTTTTCCGCGCAACATGCTGCAGCTTCCTGCTACACCCTATGCTCCCACTACCCAAAATGCGCGAAGGTGTGTTCATCCATATGTACGTGTACACGTACGTAAGATGCTTGCGCTTTAAACGAGTCGGCTCGAATAACTTTTCGTATTATCCACCGGGTAACATCGATATACGTTCTGCGCACTTGGCGACGTTTATATGTGTATACATGTATACATATATACAGAATACACCAACCGACATTGGTGGATGGGCGGTCGGGGCCCTGCGTTAAGGGGTTATAAAGGGTTTCTCAAAATTACCTGACATTTTAAAGTGCGCGCTATTATTTTTGGCGAACATAGAGTACTCATTTTTGACAACTGCACTGCAAAAACTGTGTTGTTTTTACACACTTTAGGTGTGTAAATGGCTGTAGACACTTTTTACACGTTTAACGTGTGTGAAAAATAAGGGTGTAAAAATAACACGGCAGATGCGTTCGAACAACACACTTACGTGTGTTATTTTCTTACACACGTTAAAACGTGTAAAAAGTGTTTACAGCCATTTACATACTCGAAGTGTGTAAAAACAACACACTTATTTTTGCAGTACTGTATATACATGGGATGCGTCGGAATAATAGATTGAATAACAAAAGCTTTTTATCGTCGAAATATATGCATTTATTGAACTGAACTCAACAGTACTTATATATTACTCGGTAGTACGCAAGAGACGTGTCAATGTTTTTCTTGTCTTCGCATAGGCAGGTTCTCATACAGCTTCACGATGATGGTCGCTTTTTGCTTGTCAGCGATGGCCTCCAAACAAAAATACGTCCCTAAAGATTCAATGCAGGCATCGAAGTTTTGGAAAATAGATTCCAATTTCAGGTTCTACCACGTGACAATCTCAAAAATGATCTATAAATGAAACAAAAAAGTTAAGACCAAGTATGGTCTTCAATTAACCGGTTGATCAATCGATGTCAAATCAACTAATGAGTTTCACGTGATGCCGTAACCAAGATGATTTTTAAAACATATGATCTATGACTCGCAATTAAGGGGAGATATACACCTAGATGGTCGAGGTCGAGGATTCAGAAGCTATGAACATTCCGTCGACCGTAGAAGACCTACACTATGGGCCTGGTATCGATGATTCCATGTAAGTTGACAAATTTCATGATTTATTCATTCCCAAATTTTCAAACGCCTTTTTCTCAAAACCACGTTTTTCAAATCGGTACCCAAAATTTCTCGAAAACCAATGGACCGATTGCCTTGAGGTTTTTTGTGGTTATTCTATACACCGTTATCTAGTACTTGTCATAGGATTTTTTTGTCCGTTACTTAGTTTTTGTTTTATAGGCAAAATGATAACTAATTTTTGACCCAAAAATCACTTTATGTTTAAACGTCGGCCATTTTGTCATAAATCGATATTTTCAAAATCGGCTATGACAAGTACTAGATTATAGTATCTAATTTAATAATCTTTTTGGTTTTTGTTTCAGATGGTTTTTGATAAAACGCCGGTGAGTACCGTATACGCAGATTTTTTTACGTCGCTCCAAGGATCATACAATATCCTTGTATATTTTTGATATTTTTAAATAAAGAAAATTGAACACATTTTTGAACGTGTATACTTTTAGATAATTGAAACCCCAATCCGAAATTTCAAATAGTTTTCGTTGAAAAAATTCAAAAAATGGCCTTTTTCCGGCTCCTAGGTGTATATCTCCCCTTAACACACTTAAACTGGGTTGGTTTTTTCCGTGTTATTTTTGCTGGTACGTTACTATTAACATGTGTTGTTTAGTCCAATGTGTGTAGATATGCGTCTTGTATGTTGATTCTACACACTGTGTGATTTTGACGCATTACCTGTTACCAAATGCATAAGTATGTAGAATCAACATGGTAACGCGTGTCTAGCCTTCATGTTGTGTTACTTCTACATACTTTGAACACACATCAAACACGCCTAGTTTTTGCAGTGTGGCATCAGGAGGTATTGAGGTTTAGGCACGGAGAATTGCACGATCGAGCAACGCATCGAAACTGTAAAAATGCACAAAAACAATGCAGTTGTTGCAGACGAAGTTTCATGGTTGTGTTATCTCGCGCCGCGGTGATGAGTATTGGCCACCAGGATCGTGCGATTTGATGCCATTGGACTTCTTTCTTTGAGGTTTTCTCAAAGGAAAAGTGTATGCCATTAATCCACAGACCATTCCGGCGCCCAAGGAAGCAATTGGACGCACCATTAATTAAATTAGTCCGCAATGATACCAAAACGTTATTGAAAATTTCGTGAAAAGAATGAATGTTTGCAACGAGGCGGCCATTTATCGGTTTTTGTGTTCCACACATAACCTCCATGTTTGTACCTTGTATTAAAATAAAAATCTTTGTACTTTTCAAATAAATAATCCGTTTTATTATCAAATTAAAATGTCAGGTGATTTTGAGACACCCTTTACGTAGTTGTAAAAGTCGAAAAATCACTCCTTTCAAAACCAATAAATTTTGACAGGATATTATCGTACAAATGTTCTCTGAAAATATCAAGATGATCGGATCAGAATTCACAAGTTTATAAGCTGTTGTGTTGACGCCCGTCGGAACGCTCGAAGCGTCGCTTTAAACTTTAAACGCTTTTTTTTCTCGAAAGAACGTTTTCAAAGTCGGCGAGCAAAGCATCAAAAAGTAATTTTCGATCTTTCGGAAGTTTTTATGGCTTTTTTCCAGATGTAAAAATATAGTATTTGAACGAAGGATCTTTTTTTCGCTCTATACTTCCGATTTGATGAATGAAAAATGTCCATTTTGTTCGCAAGAATCAAGACTCACTTTTAACGGAGCCATTTTTTTGTTGATATTTCAGAAATTCCTTCGATTAATCATAAGATAAACTAATATACCAACGAAACCTATTTGATTTTTTAACATTAGATTACCTGGTTCAGATGGCATTGCTCACCGCAAACGATGTTTTCAAGAGGTGCTTCCCAGCTTTAAATAGATAATAATTGAATATTATTACACAAAAAAATTACAGCCCGTTCTTCAGATGACACTTTTTCGAATACCTAATTTTTGTAGAAATTTATCATCGCAATTTTCTATTTGTGAATTCCGAAATATAAGCTGTTGCAACTAGGCGTAACACGTTAAACAGCGTTGTGCATGGCCGAGTCTCGGACCAGTTGACTTTACTAGAACTTATAACCCTTCGCCCTGAATATTCCTGATAGTTTCAATCAAGTTTCAAGCACAGCGATCTCCGCAGGTGCATTTGCATTCCCATCAATGATTCATTTGCAATACGTTATTCGCTATTCCCGAGTTACCACGACTTCCCAAAGCGCTTTATCTACCGATAATAGATACGTACACCCCAGAGTACGACACTCTGATCCCATGCTCCATACAAAGTTTCATATTCTTGATCACCCGAAATATTGCGATCTCGAGATGGAACAAGCGCGTCTCGTATACGGTGTTTACACGTCGCCCACGGTGGATCACACGTATCTGTGTGCTCCGCGCGCGTAATATTAGCGAGACGATAAATCCCAAGGTGTATTTCCAGGCCTCGTGTACAGAGAGCGAGACAGAGAGAGGGAGAGATGGTCAGACAGACAGAGGGAGGAAGAGAGAGGCAGGGTGGGTCCGATAGGTAAACTAGGAACACGAGGATTCTCCGGTTTCGCTAGCATTGGATACTAAGTTGCGGCCAACACATAGGGAGCGAAACCGGCAGCAACGCCCAAGTCATTTCCTACGGCGACAAGCTGCAGCTCCTGTGTGTGCTTTATTATACGGAATCCAGAGGCTGCGCTTGGCATATACCGCAAACATCCCGCTCGACCTCTTGTTCATCAAGAGAAACTGCTGCCGTTCCTTGACTCCGGTTAAACAGGGACAGAGAAAGAGAGAGAGGGTCATCCCAAAATCTAGAGCTGTACAGTGCGGTGGAGTCTGCATACAACGCCGAATGTTGGGTTGCCTCGCGTCAGGCGACCCCTGCGCCGTAGATGGGGATGGCAAGGGCCGGGGAAAGCGACGATAGAAGAGTCTCCTCCGGGTCTATGCTCGCGCGAGGGTAATAAAGCCATCTTGCCCGTTCCAAGTTCGCGAGAGGCGCGCTCGCGCACGGCCCAAATCAAGCCAGGGGGTTCGGCACACAAAACCTCCCTGCAACACCCGCATATGTGTGTGTGTGTGGGTTTATATGTATTCTTATATACGCTACTGGGTGAAGGCGACGGAGAGGGTGCGGCAGTTCCAGAAGAGGGTGGAGAGGATAGCGATCTATACTGCTTCGGTGCACCCCCTCTCGTCGTTGCCAGGCAACCCGTCGTGTTCAACCCCTTCCGCGCCACCGTTCTCCTTCCATCGTATCCTCGCAAAAGCGCAGAGATAAGGGAGCAATTTCTCCCTTCCTTCACTCCAGACTACCTTCGTCGTTTCCCCTTGCCTCGGTAGGGCCTTTTGCTCCCTTTCTCCCTCCGTACGATCTTCCGTAGCTTAGCGATGTATCCTCTACGGCTTGAGGCTCTCTCTCTCTCTCTCTCTCTCTCTCTCTCTCTCTCTCTCTCTCTCTCTCTCTCTCTCTGTCGGGCTGAGAGGGTTATGTGTATGCAGTGATAGCTATTTTCCAGATATTTCTGTGTGGAAGACGCTCCCTCGCTTTTCCTCCCGGTTAGAGACTGGAGAGGGTCTTGACTCTTGTCTTCGCGTTTCACGGGAACGGAGCAGCCTCCATCTTGTCCTCGCACGCCCGCAGGCTATGTACCAGAGAATATGAGAGACAGTATTGGTAGGCATGGATGTGAGCCGCCATGTACGTGCGTGCAAGATTACCAAGCAATTCGACTGTATACGGCTGATTCGTATCACTACCATAGAGCGCGATTTCTAGTTAACGCAGTATCCTACACCGGGAATACGGTCAAGGCATGCGAGAAGTGGAAAATAAAACGTTGAGGAAAGTACGTTTCGATCCTCCGGAGATTTTCCTTGGGTTTAATGATCATTTGCCGCGGGTCTACATTGGCAGCAAACTCCTATCTGGATCTGCATACTGGTCCGGGTGAGAAAGTCATGTCTATGGAAACAGGAAATTTGTCGCACAAGGTGTCTTGACTTTTCTTACCGATGTGTAATTCAGAATGAATCTCTACCTTTCGGGAAGCCATTGAGCTGGTTCGAAGATATTGCGATCAAAGAACCAGCTTGATCTGAATGTTGCCTGATGATCGATATGCTAATACCCAGTGAAGGTTCGTTGTTAACGTCCGAGATGACGGAGTGTCTGATCAAAATGGCGGAATACGTCTGCTAGCTGCTTTTCCTATTTTCTTAGTACCTTCCTAAAAGCTCTTTGGAGTTCCTGCCACTGCTCTGTAGTATGTCCTCCATCCCCGCATTTTCTGTCTCCCTAACTCTCATTCTCTCTCTACACCCATACACTGTTACCGCAGGGCGATGGCATAAATCAAAATCTCTCGTACAATCCAATTTACGCTGAGGTTAAAGAAAACCATCTTCCCTCAACGTTTCGCTGCTGTCTCCCTCTTACTCGTGATCTCTCTTTCGATCTGATTTTTCCCTCTCCCTTGATTCTCTCCTTACTTGAGCTCGCTCTGCCCCCCTTCTCCCCTGCCGAAGCGGCAAAAGCTCGCTTCCTTTTTCCCTGCAAAGTTGCCTCGCGGTCTCTCTTGTGCTTTTCTTCCTTCGTATTTCTCTGCTCCCGCTTCTTCTCTTCCTCCCTTCACCCTCTCTGGGAGTACGCGCGGAGAGAGGCAGCCCGGCGAACTGATAACGGTTTGATGTATGGCCCAGTGACGTCACTGGTCGAGGGGAAACCCGGGGCCAAGAACAGATTACACAAATCGATAGGGTTACGAACAAAGGAGAGCTGCTGCTGCTGCTGGGCCGTCGGCGAACTTGCGCCTCCTTCACGACGAAGAGACCAAGCCGTCTATATCTTTGGCTTTCTCTCTCTCTCTCTCTCTCTCTCTCTCTCTCTCTCTCTCTCTCTCTCTCTCTCTTTTTCTCTATGTACTTCGAGCAGCAGCCCCTGTTTATACTTGTCCGTACCGACGACTTCCTTCAATGTATGCTTTTTAAAGAGCTGGACGGGAGAAAGGACGGGGCGAACGAACTCTTACTGTGGATTTCATCAACAGTCACTGCGCGGCCTCTGTAATGAGCCAGCGCCAAGTCGTGAATGAACGTGATCTCGATCCGTATCTGCTACCACGCTGATACCTACCTTTGGTATGTTAAACCTGGGGACGTTGATACTATTAGGAAAACTCCGTACACCTCATTCGTGGCGGGATAATATTTTGTAAGGAAAATTCACATACCTGGAGTATTTGAGTAAAATTACATAGATTACAGGATCCAAACATTATTTTAAAATAATGTTTGGATCCTGTAATTTTTCGTCGTAGGCACAATACCCTGTGTGCAAATTGCGCGTTATAGCGTTAGGCCACAGTAACGGGTATAAAATCATGTGCGAATTAAACAATTTTTTTTCGTATGAAAAAGTGATTCACTCATAAAATTAATTACACATCTATTTAGTATGAAGGTCAAGCTGTTAGAAAATATATGTATATATATATTTTCGATGTACGCAGTGGCCGACTACTAATATTATCTGTTGTTATCTTTTTTTAGGCCCTCCGCAGCGTGGCGTTTAGCATCCACCATTTTTTACCTAGAGAAGTACGTACGGAATTTAAAAAATATTGTTTTATTCCAAAGTTGTAGGTATTTGAACTTAAGAAATGAATTTTCAGTGAAAAATTTCGTTATAACTGCTCATAAACTGCTCATAAAATGAAAAGTTTTCGATTAATCAGAAATTCCGTACGTAGTTCTCTGCGAAATGCAATTAAGGACATAAATTTAAAATTTGAAGTAAATGGAATGAAAATTGTTGAAGTTATTTGTCACGCCAATTGGAAAACAGCTGTTTCGAGAAGTTTCGAGTAGTCGGCCACTTTGTACATCGAAAAAAAATCTAACAGCTTGATATTCATACTAAATAGATGTGTAATTACTGTTGTGAGTGAATCACTTTTTCATACGAAGAAAAATTGTTAAATTCGCACATGATTTTATATCCGTTACTGTAGCCTAACCCCTTATACTGATGGTCTTGAGCATGAAAAAAAATCGGCCAAGTGCGAGAACACGCCAGACGTACGGTTAGGTAGTTATTTGTTGGTGCAATTATTTGAAGCATCAAAGTCCAACTAATATATCGTCATTGTTATCGTGTATATTTTTTTCACAATCTTGTGTTACATACTAATTTCGGTTTTATTTAGTAACCCACCAATCATGACATTCCAATGGCACAGGCGGAGTGAAGAGGAAGATACCCTCTTTTGATATTTAATCATTTATTAACGAGGCTTCAAACATCGTGCAACAAAGTTATCGCGACAGTACTCTTACGTTTACATGAAGTTACCAAGCGATAATTAGGTTGTCCATATCTGATGACATAGTGTGTCATCTTACAGCGACGTCTGGTATGGCAACTTACCCATAAGTGAATGCAGATTGTGTTTATTGGTTGTGACAAAAACTTTGGAGTTAGAATATTCGTTATGCAGTATTCGTTAAGTACAATGACCCTGAGTTTCGAATAAATTAGTTCAACTAAAGAAAATCTGACTCGACGGATATTTTTAGCACCAGATAATAACGTGGTCAATTTTTTTCATTAAAAAATCACGAAAATATTTACTACTTAAAAGCTTGCGTTCCCTGACGGCTATACTAAATTTCATTGCTAGCAACCCTTATTGGCCGACCATAGAACGCCATCGTTACTCCTATAACGCGAATATTTGAAAATATTAGGGTGGAACATAAGTAATGAGCTGTAGTATAGGTAGACGAACCGCTCATTACTTACGTGCCAAAATATATTAACAGTGTGTCGTCTTATCTAGCTAAGTCATCTTGAGCACAACTTCTCTATCCGTTAAAAACTGTAAAAACTTTGAGCCTGTGACAGACGGACATGACGACGTTACAAGAATTCCTTATTTCACCACGGAACCCTAAAAACTACGCCTACGTCTTCAGGGCATTGATTCAACGCAGCCATTTTCCACCGGCACATCCGCTTAAAGTTGGCGGAAAATACAAATTCCGAGCTCACCGAAACAAAACAAAAACGACAATGCGAACGGAATATTTTGTCGCAATCGGCTGTAAAAACTTGGCCGTAAAAGTCGCCAAGTTTTTTTCCCCCCGTAAGACGCGTAGCTCTACGTCTCCCCGGCGCGCGGCAGCGAGAATCTTTCAGGGAGATGAAGTGCAGAGCGAGAGAGGACGAGAGCTTCAAAGACAGAGAGAAAAAAGTATCCCAGGAGTTTGCCCCGCTTGTGTAAGAAGAGTGCGGCGTACACAGTGGCCCGCGAGAGAGGAGGGGCGTGCGGCGAGAAAGGAGGCAAAAGAGTGGAGCAGCCACGAGGGATTTTAAAAGAGGGTGAGAGATAGAGAGAGAGAGAGAGCAGCCGAGAGTTCGCGCCGAAGAACGAGAAAGGTCGACCGGACACGAGATAGGGGAGGAAATAAAAAGGTGGCGGAGTCGAGCGCAAAGAAAGAGCGGGAGAGAGAGAGAGAGAGAGAGAGAGAGGAGAGAGAGAGAGAGAGAGAGAGAGAGAGGAGAGAGAGAGAGAGAGAGAGAGAGAGAGAGAGAGGAGAGAGAGAGAGAGAGAGAGAGAGAGAGAGAGAGAGAGAGAGAGGAGAGAGAGAGAGAGAGAGAGAGAGAGAGAGAGAGAGAGAGAGAGAGAGAGAGAGAGACGAAAACAAAGAATCTTCGCGAGAGTCGCCAGGAGGATTTAAGACAAGGATGGAGAATAGAAAAAGAGGATGAGGAAGGTGGAGGAAGGAAGATCGAAGCTGTGTAAAGGAGCCCGCGGCGTCCTGCCGGCACGTCATTCTACTCCTGGAGGAATTAAATTTTTATATCTTTCGTTGAGAGTTTGAGCGATAGAAGGACGAAGCGAGATAACGAAAAAGGGAGCTACAAAAGTAGCCGAGAAAGATGGAGTGAGGGAGTACGCGAACAGCATCACTAGAATCAAGGGGAAACTGTGTCCGACGATAAATATATTACGAACGAGCAAGAATGAACAAAGAAAAAGATACGGATATACACACCTTGGGAAGCATAAAAGTCATCTGTAATTTGCAGGCTGCGAATTTTAATACACCTTACTACCTATAGATAAGAATAGTAACGATGATAACGATGCTGATAAAATAATGATAATTTTTCATTTTCATCGTCTAGATTATATCTTATTGGCTATCGAAGGAATTCTTTCTCCCTGGCAAAGCGACCCCCGGAATTTTCCACTTTTCGCGCTCCATGTCTCCTTTTCTCTCTTCGTTCATCAGAAGCTTCTTCAATAAAACCGGGCAAAGAGAATCCGCCTTTTTTCACGTAACGAAGAAACCTAGCTGGGTAAAGCTTTTGGACGGGGAAACAAGTGGAAACAGACAGTACGTAACGGGACAGGGTGCTGTGCAAAGAGGAAAAATGGCGGTAAGACTGATCCGCGAGAAGAATAGGAGAGGTTTTCGAGGTGATGGTAAAATTCGGACGAAAATATATATACGGGAGACCTCGGTTCCATAAAACGTTCGAGGCCGAAGGATATCTATGTGGAGCACTATTACACGACGTACCAGAGAAGGTAAGCGTTACCAGTGGGTTAAGGGAAATAGGAGAGGGAGGGGGAGGGAAACGGGCGAAGCTTCTGTGGTACAAGCATCACCGAGCACGGGAGATAAAAATGAAGATGGAATGATAAAAGGGAGAGGAGACCTCGGGTAGGAGAATGAGATGAATAGCGAGAGGAAAGAGGGTGGACTATAAACCACGTAATCCGCACTAAAATGCTCCATACCAACGTAGAGACTCGGTACGTTTCGTATACACCCTCAACGCAAACCGGACACACACATGGCGACCGTGATGGGGAGAGAATCCGCGATGGACCCTGCCAAAATGTACTCGAGAGAAAATGACCCCCAGGGGGACGTATATATGCCATATTAAGTTATAGCACGAATATACTCACGGTTGAGCTTTGGTCAGGCGACCCTCGGAACTTTGCCTCGATAGTAAAACGTTTTTTTTTTATTCCCGGGGAACAAGGAACTCGAGAATTTTCATCCCCGAGCTAGGAGGTCGAAGATTCTTCGCCGGAAGTTTAGATTGTAGAGATCGCGCTCGAGTTTTTACGTACGCCATATTGTGCAGCGGAAAAACGTTGAAGGACCGTTGCCAAAAAATGAGCTGAATCGTCAGCAGACTAACTAACGCTTGGAATTGATGCGGTATGCATTGCATTGGACTGAGAAAATGCAGTTTTTGTGGGAATCGCGAACGCCTAAGGTAAAGAATAGTATAGTCAAACGATTTGACAGCTATTTGACCATTTGACAGCTATTTGACCATTTGACAGCTATTTGACCATTTGACAGCTATTTGACCATTTGACAGCTTGTTGACTATATTATAATTGCCCTGCCAATGAACTCTGGTCAGTAGCCATATTGTGATTGCCCTGCCAATGAACTCTAGTCAGCAACCATATTATGATTGCCCTGCCAATGAACTCTAGTCAGTTGTACTTTCCTATCATCTGCCATTGGCTTTTGTAAATACCACGAGGACCCTTCCTCAATGCGTTGCTGCACAATCATACGTTTACCGAAAACCGCATTTTTTACTCCACTGCTTATTCGTGGAGAATAACTCATTGCAACTCATTCTGCTCGTGACAAAAATAACTTCAATACCACGGAATTTGGTGCAACACTGCAGAGCAAAAGATACAAATCGCTTAAGGGGTTAGGCCACTCTAGAGGCCGAAAAATATGCTTTTTGGGGATTTTTTTTTTTCAGAAAAACTACAAAATAAATCGAGATTACAAAAAGGGGTGTTTATCATGCATATCAGCAACTGTATACAATAACTTTTTTGAAGCGATTCATCTCAAAATGGCGGCTGTGCAGCTTTTATCTCAAAACTGCATTTTTTAAGTTGGCCGGAAACATAACTCAGACAATTTTCAACCGATTCACTTGGAATGTTGATTCTATCTTGAAAAATAAATTGTCTATGGAAGTACGTAGGATTTTTTTTTTATATTCCATAGTTCATTTGTTATTAATAATTATCTGACGATAATTTTTCACTTTCCAAACGTTGCCTAAAAAATCGTCAGATAATTGTTAATAACAAATTAACTATGCAATATAAAAAAAATCCTCCGTACTTCCATAGACAATGTATTTTTCAAGATATATGCAACATTTCAAGTGAATCGGTTGAAAATTGTCTGAGTTATGTTTCCGGCCAACTTAAAAAATGCAGTTTTGAGAATAACGCTTCACATCCGCCATTTCGAAATGAATCGCTTCAAAAAAATGATTGTATACAGTTACTGATATGTATGATAAACACCCTTTTTCGTAATCTCAATTTATTTTGTAGTTTTTCTGAGAAAACATCCCCAAAAAGCCTATTTTTTCGGCCTCTTGAGTGGCCTAAGGCCTTAAAATAAGTTTGTAAGTTTACGTCCAGTGGGGGAAATTGTTCGTACTAATTGCCGCAGAGTCGGCTAGAACGAAACACCATGTTAATATGATTGGATCGGAAAAACTCCCTGCCCACATCAAACTTTCGATCCGTGCGTTTGATATTATGGCTTATCACGTGTTCCAAATTCCATTGCGAAGTTTTGATATGCGATGACGGTGACATAATTGTACCCTTCTATTTTATTCAATCGACGCCCCTGCCTAATCTTTTTCATAATACTAGTGTACACCTTCATGACGGAGAAAAAAATATGAGGAATCAGGTCTAGTTTAAAATAGGGGAGATAAGGGCTACAAGTAACAGGGGTAAGAAGTAAAAGCGAGTTGCCGCCACACTATAAACATTATATAGTAGCTACATATTAAATTGTCCAACTCTTTAAGTAGTAGCGGACGCGCACATAAAGGCTAGGAAGTTGCGTTACTGCGGCCCATTTTACCAGGTAAACGAACTTTTTGACTATCGCAATGTTTTTATTTATGGTTTAATTAAAGTTATTAAGAAATGTTGATATTTTTTATTCGATGCTTTGTTTAATTAGCTGCGATATCACCTTGAGTTGGTTACCGTAAAACTAATACATAGTTAAATAAAAATACAAATATGAAAAATGGAGGCATGGGAAAGTAACAAACTGACGGGGTAACAAGTAACTTGTTAATACTTGCCCCGCAGCGATGGCAGCCGGGTTTCTCGGTTTTAGCTTTAAAAAAATAACGCATAGAAAGACAGTTTCATACACAGTAGTATAGTGGCATACCGAGCCATTGTAATTTCGTTTTAAGGGCTTACACCACTGTAAACGTCTAAAATAATGTGATTGTTCGCGATTTTTTTTTGGTGGAAGGACAAGTGAGAGTATACTAATATTCAAGGATGTTAGTCCTATAACATATAACTGTTATTGTCATATAACTTCAAGTGCACAAAAAAAATGTTTATTAAAAAATGATACAAAATGGTGACGCTGGAGCCATTTTCGCGAAGCATGTTGAATTTGAGACGCTCTGCGGCACGCAGTATAACTGACGCAAATTTGGATTTAGAAAAAAAAAATATGACCTATCAATTTACATGAGTATAGCTGAAGAAATACGTAGGGGATTTTGAAAATATGAATATTTGTGTAATTGACAAGCATTCAAACTAAAAACTCAATTTTCGACAAAAAAAAGGACAATCATTTGTTAATAACTAATGTTATAATAAACTCATGAAAAATCCCGTACGTATTTCTCTTCGGAATGTTGTTTGAAAATGTGTTCATAATTTGGAGTGAAACGAATTAAAATTGTTGGAATAATGCTGCGTGCTATTTGGAAAAATTGTGTTACGAGAAAAACGGTTGACGTCTCGCACACGGGCTTGTGAACTTTGTTTCACAATTACCAAACTTGTTCCCCCTTATTATAGATGGTTCAAAGCATCTGCTAAACCAATTTAAAAAAATGTTTTTTTTTGAAAATTTTCCAGTGTTGTTACCTCTTAATTGCCTCACATTTCGTGCGCATACGTACTCGGTTTCTATGCGTTATTACAATAACATCGTATAATAACATTACAACATAGTAACATTACAAAAACACGCGTTATCACAATAACATCGTAAAGTAACATTACGTATGGTAACAATACAAAAACATCGTATAGTAACAACCTAAATACACTAAGGTTGTATAGCAACAACCTTAGTACACTAAGCTTGTTAATACGATGTTTTTCTTTACCGTACGGGCATTAGTTACTTTACTACCTTATAAACAACTTCTGTGTTGCAGTATGAGGGCTCATAAGAGAGCTACTGAAAGAGGCACCACTTCGAAAGAGCTATATGAGTTGGCTGCAAAAGAAGTTTTGGAAAAAAACCGTAAATACAGATCAGTTGTTCGTGAATACATTTCCCACGTCACTCTTTTTAAATTCGTGAAGAAACCGAAAAAAGGTGTTCCAGCAGAAACCATAGAAGTTGAAAATGTGACTGATGTGCCTCAATAATAAATACTTAACTTAAATAAAGAATTTAGAAAAATATTTATTAGTTTAAATCGATTGAAAACTAGATGTATTTAATGCTGTTAAATCATGCCCCTCCTGTTACAACCTGCCCCGAAACCGGGCTTCAAAGTAACACCGGATTTTTTTTAAGCAGCGCTGTTAATTATCTACTCACGTTTGGTACATGTTTTTTTCTTAAATGTAGCGAGATAAATTTCCTTCAACATGGGCTAATAATCATTTTTATACAACCATCCTTTTCAAAGATACGAGATCTTAATTAAAATTTGCTACGTTTGACCCCTGCCCCCCGCCCTCCTACTGATCAGTTGTTGATTTACGAGTTTTGTCGGTATCGATTTTTTGCATGACCAATCACTTTTGTAGAACCGGAAATACGATATCGGTGCCTTTAATGTTATCCTCAATCCATCGATCGATCTTCGCTTCGAATTCCGGTGTTACAATCTCGTGCCATCCGCCCACTCGACCTTTGCCGATAAACGTCGAGGTGTGCTTCTCAAAGCCGGGTAATTCGTTGACCATTGGATTCTTGCGAAACGTATCAATGTGCAAATGCGCCGCGAGTTGCGCAATTTGCTCTTCACTGTAACTCTTGCCCAAGAATTTGGCCACTTTCCTTATCGAGCCCGGCAAATCCTAAAGTGGAAAAAAAGTATCTCGTTTTTTGAACTCTCAAATGGTTCGTCCATTGTGATGAGTGTGTGAACGTACGTTTCTCAGATCTTCGTAAAAGAGGAACAAGAGGTTCGGATGATGGCGAAGGGCCCAGGCTTCCTTGATGTGCTCCCAGTAGGGACCGTAAGGTAGGACTATAAGACGCAAAACTTTACGTTTATAAACAACTAGCTTTCTGTAAGTAATTTAATAAAATGGAAAGAAGATTCGAATAGCTGTGCAAAGTAATCAGAGAGCTAATTATCTAATTGCGTTAGGTCGTCATTTACGTTGCAACGATGTTTTTCGTATTGCAAGCAACCTTGCGGGTGAGGTAACGTACGTATAGATTTTCGAAAGTTCTTGAATTTCTGACGTGACGGACGTCGAAAATTCTAGAACTTATTGCCGCGGCTATAAAAGTACCGTGAGAGGATCATATTATTAGTCTTTGGCGAATATGCCCACGGATCTGTTGCGCGACGACAGCGGACGAATAAAAATGAAAAATATCCCTTAAGGGGTCTTCTCACTTTAGACGCTGAAAAGACTATTTTCATGATCTTTTAAAATAGGTTTATATTGTAGATATTGATACAAAAGTTGTTACACTTAATAAATACACTTTCGAAAAACATTTTAAAAAATGTCCAAAAAAATTGTAGGTCTGCGCTGTTGATGAAATCTCGGAGATGGATCATCGGAAACAAAAATCAAACGGCTTTAGATTCAGTATGTTAATGGCTATAGCGCATATCATACGATTTTTGATATATGCAAAAATAACAAAATGGCGGACATTTTAAGAAAAAAAAACAAAAAAAACGTTTTTTTCGTCATTTTTAAGAAAAAATAGTATATATTGACATTTTTTTCAATCCTTGATATGCGCTATAGCTATAATTTTAAAGAATATGTGGTTCAAATTTCATAAGGATCGGTTCAGTAGTTTCGAAGATTTACGAACAAGCCGTCGAAAAACGATATTTCGACATAAAAGCGTTTAAAGTTTGTTCGGGTTACATAAATGCATGAAATGTTGTTTGAAATGTATTTCGAAAGTGTATTCATTAAGCCTAAGAACTTTACGTCAATATCTATAATATAAGCCTATCAAAAAAATTGATGAAAATAGCCTTTATTAGTGTCTAAAGTGAGAAGACTCCTTAAATTTATCACTGTAAATCTAATTTATATGTTCTCATCATTAACTTGGTTTTTATTTGTAGTATGTCATTAATTGAAATATCATTACTTTTCGATTCTACACAAAAGTACACGACGGTAAATGGCATATTTTTACAGTCGTCGTCACACATTGACCCTTCGTGTGTACACTACATTTTTCGAGACATGGTCGAGCAGATGGGTTTTGAAGTTTTGTAAGGCTTAAAAAAAATCTACAATATTCAGGGTTACTTGTCAAAGGATCTACTATATGGCCCAGAAATTGCCAAAGTCAAAAGTTCAAAACCGTTGTTAATGAAAATAGAAGTATAGTAATAAATGCGGAAAAATGGGACATTTAAAATGTTGACTGCGACTTTAAGGTTGTTGCTAAATCATTTTCGAAGGGTGGGGGGAGAAACGAAGTTCGTGTGCTAATGCATTATGTGACGTCACCAGTACCAACTTATTGTAACAAAATATTAATGACGTGTTCAACTGATTGTGAATATCGCGAAAATGTTCAAATATACGGCAGATAATCGTAATTATTATTTACGTATTTGGTATTTTGAAGGAGTTAGGATCATCATAAAATTAAATGTTGGTGTTTCAAAATCCTATTAAAATAGACACGAGCTTTGGCAACGTCGCACGGTTCTGTCGATATTCAAGGATGTTAGGTTGACTGCAGTAACTGTTACAGGTCGCAGCTGTGTTACGCGCATTTCGTACCGGTCGGCGTTTTCAGTGGTTATGTTAGAGCAAAAGGAGGCAACAAATGGTTTAAAAAAAAAAGATTAGTGCCCCGCAAAGTTGCCGATGGAAAAGACGATTTGTCAGTGCTCGTGTCCACAAGCATCGTACTATGCTCACCGCAGTTGAAAAAAAGGAAATACACCATAATAAATAAATGAATAAGCCCATTAGTCCAGTAAAAGAGACGAAAACCCAGCACTTTTTAGCGTAGAATATGAATTTTTGCCTGAAGGTAGATGGCTGCATACTGAATAAAATGTTGACCCTTAACTCGCACCAACCCTAAGAAATAGGGGTTGAAAACTTAAGGGAGACTTTGTCCTTGAAATTTTCAAAAAATCAATTTGCGCTCAACATGAGCAGCTAGAAGAAGAGGAGGGATGCCTCTATGGACCAGGCATTGCCGATTAGCGGTAATTATAAACACATTTGTGTAAACACATTACAAAACTTTAAACGCGTTTTTCTGGAAAACACATTTTTAAAAATGGCTGACATTCTCCTGACCGCTGTAATTAACATATCGACCTGAAATTTGGAGAGCATACTCAGAAAATATGTCTTCACGGAATGACGGATCATTTTTTCGATAGATACATTTTTGCATTAATTATTTATCTTTTTATACGAAAAAAAACGCGAAAATTCGATTTTTTTTAAATTGCCGCCATTTTCCGAAATTTGTACTAAACGAAAAACCCATCCGTCATTCCATGACCAAAGGGTCACAGATTGATAATATGCTTTGAATTTGTGTTTCAGATCAACAAAGAGGGGGCAGTGATGTCAAAACAATTTTTTAACGTTCTGTATATCATGAATAAAAGCAAGAAAAAAACCGCACTCAAAAAGCTTTACTCGTTTCCTTTAAAAAAAATAAAATGTAAACACCTGAAATATGGCACTCCAAGGACAAAGTCTCCGTTAAAAATCGCCGTATCTCGATAATTAATAGCCCGATCGAAAAAAGTTTCGAACAAAAGTTGTTTGGAATAATAAAATTTATATAAAGTTATCCGACGTCCAATCCCCTATCTTTGAAAATAGCAGCACAAAAACCATAAGACTGGTTTGAAACATTTTTTGATCGGGCTATTAATTATCGAGATACGGCGATTTTTAAGTTTTCAACCCCTATTTCTTAGAGTTGGGAGTTGAGGGGCAACATTCATTGGGGTTACCACCCAGCTTCAGTCAAAAATTCATATTCTACTCTAAAAGGTGCTGGGTTTTCGTCTCTTTTACTGAACTGTTAGTCGCATTTAGCTTTAACGTTTTTGAAATTGCCGCGCTAATTTCTCGATTGGTTCTGCTATTTCCATAGTTCCAACGTGGCCACATTTTAATACATACTCCTCAACAAGCCTCACTTTTTCGTAAACCGGTCGCGTATCTTTGATACATTTTTATTAATTAGATCGATACTTTAATTAGATGCGGTTCTGTATACCATTCTGCCCACATATTCGTTTTTGGGACACTTTCTTCTTAAATACGTAAGGTATACGCGTGAAACTGAAATAGTAAGGACGTTGCCCCGTACAACCAATGCGACCAAATGGAGATTGAAGTAAACTTAAGGCGGTCCTCTAGTTTCTCGGGTCCAAAAAATCGATTTTTTGTTCATAAATCACATCTACAACATGTGTAGAAAATGTGTGCCAAAGGATTTTTCGATATTCGGATATATTAACCCTGGAACGAAGCAGGTATACTTTCAAACGCGTTTTTCTCGAAACACCATTTTTCGAAACGGTGACCACGATATTTCAGAAACTACTACACCGATCTTGTTCAAATTTATACAGCACCTTTAATATGTTAAAGGATTATCATGATTGCTTCGATAGTTTTTTTTGTACGAGCGAAAAACTTAAGAAAAAATGAGTAAAAAATAGAATGTAATTTTCAAAAGTGTATAAAAAAGTCAATTTTTGTAATTTAGAATTCAGTCTAGTTCAATCGCTGGTCTTAAATATGAAGATGAAAATGCCGTTTGGTTTTTTGATTTCAGATAAGCAGAACAGCCGCAATCTTGGTCACCGTCAAGCACCTCTTTTACTTGATGTCTTCCTGTCGGCCACTATAACTTTTATTCTATTATATATTTTGACTTCAAAAAATTTGTAAAGCTTATTTAAATGTTAATAAAGATTATGCAAAAACAATGAGATTGATTATTTCGATGCTTTGCCCGTAAAAAATTATTGAAAAAAGCCGTAAAAAAACAGCCGAGAAACTAGAGGACCGCGTTAAAAATGTAATATTTAATAAACGAGTGCAATA
This sequence comes from Ophion slaviceki, assembly GCA_944452715.1. Lineage (NCBI taxonomy): Eukaryota > Metazoa > Arthropoda > Insecta > Hymenoptera > Ichneumonidae > Ophion > Ophion slaviceki. The sequence goes on along the minus strand of OX101785.1, from coordinate 19,932,489 downwards.
AACCTGCGATCTCCTTTTGCCAGTATATTCAGAAAATATACCATAACGATTACGCAAATTTTCATTAAGGGGAGGGTAGGGCTTTCAGCGTGAAAAAGAAACACTTTTTTGCGATTTTTTTTCATCTATATGGATAGAGTAAATTTATTGAAACATTTTGTACATTGTTACGTGTCATTTCAAGAACATTCCGTGAAATTTGTACGTGAAAATATCCACAATCAAGCCGGTGCCGCGTTTTTCTCGAAACCACTTTTTCAAAGTCCGTGTTCAATGCCATTTGAAAACTACAAGACCGATTTATTTCAAACTTGGTACACACTTTCTACATATAAAATACCTCCCCCCAACGGTTAGTTTGAGATTTCTTTTTTACATTAAGGGGGTTTTCCACCCCCAAAATTGCGGAATTTTTCGTGAAAAATAGCACTTTTCACTTTACATGACCACCAAAAATTTAGAAATGAAAAAAAATTATCAAAGACCGTTGGGGGCAGGATTTGATGATACTTTAGCTAAATTTCAATGGTACTTGATTTCAGATAATGTCTAGCTGAGATACAGTGAACACTGCAAATCATATTTTTCCAAAGGCGTTCTTGGAAAAGCTTTGTCACCGGCTTGTTTGTGGATATTTTCGCGTACAAATTTCACGGAATGTTCTTGAAATGATACTTAACAATGCAAAAAAGGTTTCAATACATTTACTCTATCCATATAGATGAAAAATAATCGCAAAAAAGTGTTTTTTTTTCACGCTGAAACCCCTACCCTTTCCTTAATATCTGTTTACCCCAATATTTTTAAGCAACAACCTCAAGGAACCAGTGTACACACCCACGGCTAGAAGTGAAAAAAAAATGATTGAGTAATCAAAGGTAGGACAATGATTTTAGAAATAATACAATGTTTCGTCACTGCAATTTGAACGCCGAAACGATGAAATAATCGGGAATTCTATTTAAAAAAAAAGAAAAATATTTTTCATTAAAAGATGTATGATTTCGTTTCACCATTAGCAATGTAATCCTCCATACACTTCTGCAACCCATGTGGGTATACGGGAATGAGTCCGCTAGTAAGGAAACGTGCCAGCGAGACTAAGGTATCTTTAGGATTCCGAGCAACGTACACTATCTGAAATCGTTAAGTATTGTGAAATTCAATTGTTTATTGTGATCCTTGGAAATATAAACGCGTAATTGTATACCTTGCATCCGGAATCTAAAACATTTTTGTGCACCGATAAGGCGAGATGTGTTTTCAAGATTCTCGGAGACGTCATCTCCTCGTAGACCTCGTAAGAGTGCTTGCTCGTGTCGACCGGAACGGCTTCCAAAACTTTAGGATCTTCGCGACTCGGTCGTAAAAGCCGACAATGTTGCCATATAACAGGGAACAAACTCACCCTTAAACAATGCACTTTATTCATTATTCTCTTATTTATAAACATGCACCGTGTAAATTGTATTCGTTATTTGCGGATGATCCAACTCACGGAAACTCGGGTGATCTGTCTGCTAAGTGAAACTTCTTTGCAGTCTCAAAATCCAAATTGTTAGCGAGTAACCATACGAGTTCTTGAGTGAATGTCGTGCCTAGACATATATTTTCTTCTTATAAGATTATGTTTTATCGTAGACTTCATTGTACGAGGTCTTCCTCCTTATTACATGCCCTACCATATTTCACTATTTAGTTCCACCTTTTCTATTTTTTTTCTCGTGTCATTCTGTTTGAACATTCGACTTACCCTAATCTCCATATAATGTGACTTTAAGGGGTTACCCCCACTTGCGATTTTGAAAAAATCGATTTTTTTTATTGCATTTTTTTGAAGTGCGATTTGAAGTGCAGTTTTTTTTGATGCCCGGAATGGATGACTCTATGTAAGTTTACAAAAAAAATATTTTCTTCGTGTAAACTGAAATTGAAACTTTAAACGCGTTTTTCTCAAAATGGCATTTCTGAAGGCGGTGACCAAGATTACTCGAACACTAATGAACCGATCTTCTTGAAATTTTGCAAGCTTATTTAATACATAAAAATGTAGTCTTTAATCGTTCGATTTTTTTTCGAAAAAAATAGCCGTTTTATAGCCAAAAAAAACGGCCTTTTTTTCGTTAAAATCGAACCATTAACTTTGACTGTCCACCATTTTGTGAAAAATGAATATTTTTTAAAATCCTTCGATTAAAGACTAGTTTATACTTATATTTGACTAAATCCATCCGCATTTGTTTTTCAGATGATCCACTTCGCCGCAATGTTGGTCACCGCAAACCGTGTATATAAAAACATTATTTCATTGACGGCCATTTGCCACTAAACAATGTAATATTTATCAATAAAAAAATTACTGAAAGTTCTTCAAGATGCGTTCTTTAAGATGGTATATTGATCGATTAAAAAAGTTTTGTAGTTTTCTTTAAAAAAAATCATGAAAAAGGCCTTTTTTGCGCTACAAGTGGGGGTAACGCCTTAAACCGAAATTCAAGGGCTTCTAAATTCAATTTTTATTGAGTCACGTTTCAAACTCTCATTCTACTTTCATTCGCTATTCATTTATCATTTTTTCAATTGTAAATCAGCCGAGAATCAAATTTGTGATAATTACTTTTTAATTATATGTTTATCATAGCATACATTTGTAAGTATCTCTTACATAGCAGTATTGCAAACGATAAACGTAGACGAAAAAATATACGGAAAAATTTAGTATCAGTCAATGACAAAGCTTCGCTATATGCGATAAATGTTTTTGGTATCTTACCTGATCGTGGCTGCGTCACTATCCACACGTCATCCGGTCTTACTTTATAATCGCGGAAAGCTTCGCCATGTTGAGCCCATGTCAATGGTAATAACCATCTTTTCCCATCGACCTCAAAATCTTTGAAGAAATTGTCTTCCTCAAACTCGTTGATAGTCTCGTAACTTGCCATAATTCAAGTAACCGATGATCACTGACAAACGACGAAATCGGCTTTGAGTATAATGCCGCAAAAGGCGACTGTTATACGAGAAATGAAGTACCGGGTGGACTTTTTCATTATGCGCTGCTCGTGATAACGCATTCGTTATCGCTTGATAAGATATCCTCATGTGTATTTGTGAATAATTTACGATTGATCGTTGCATATCGATAATCAATGTGGATCGAATTATCGGAAATCTCGTCTCCTTCAAGATGCTGCAAGGAAAACATTCCAGAAGAAATGGAAAGGTATCCTCTTATCGGTTTTTTGCACGAATCATGCCATCGGCGCTCCTTACCTGCCAATTTCACACGATCTCACCAAACGGAATTTATAATTGTACGGCAAGTATAATTGTCGATCGTGATTATACGAAGCGTCTCGTTCGAAGATAATTAAGTGTAGCATAATTAAGTGTAGAATTTTGGCATGCTTGTCATGCCAAAATTCACAACGTTCCAGAACCTAGGGACTTTTTAAAAGTAACTAGGAGCACCCCTGTGTGTTGCTATGGTCACGCCGCACTTTGACTTACCTTTATGATGTTTAGAATATGCTACTGGAGTAATTACATATTTTGAAGTTTATTCCTGATTTCGGGAGTGACATTCGTCTGATCGTTCTCTTACCAATAGTTCAGTACCGCAGTTTGAAGGGTATCCAGTTGCTGTTCCCATTTCTGGATCATTTCCTCCGATCCTTTTTCCTCTCGTTTGCTCTATCTCGATCTCGAGCGAGAAGGCTTCTTTTTTTTCTCTTTTGGCATATTTTTCTTCGTTTTTTCCGAAGTTTTAAATTCCTTTATCTTTCCAGTGAGATATTCTGCGCGTGTTCGGTTTTTCGAACAATGAAACAGTATGAAGATAAGTCAAAGCGCGCCGTGATCATAACAACACCCAGGGGCGCCACTAGTTATCTTTAAAAAGTCCCTAGGCTGTGAAACGTTGTGAAGTTTGACATAACAAGCATTACTACAGTTAATCATCGAGAACGAAACGCGTAGTATGGTTGAAACCACTAGATATAAATACATTATATATAAAGTAACGTAAAAGTGGCAAGAGTTTGTTGGCAGGTCACTCGTAATATATATATATATTAGGGTGATTCGTTTCAGGGTAACTTTTTTTTCTGACCCATCGTGCCCGAAAACCTTTAGTTGGTACCCAAAAACGAAGTTTCGTGAAAGGGGGGTGTTGTCAAAAAATATTTAGAGGTCGCGAATCAAAATTGAAGGTTTCCCATTTGATTAACATTGAAAAAAATGTTTTTCTCATTATTAGTGTTACCATTCCGCGAATTTTGATATCGCGATATTTTCCAAGTGGGTTCTCATAGGAAATATGATACTTTACAATAAAGTTCATTCCGCCATGTCCGTAAATTAAACCGTTTCAGCGGTATCATTATTTCAAGTGAATATTGTATGAAAATATCTATTCAAACGGCTGTAACGCCTAAGCTATTAGATATATCGAAAAAAATTGAAATGAGAACTATGTAGAGAAAGTAATTTGCTACAAAAAAGTCTTATAAGCCGAGCCCGTAAATTCAACTCTTTCTCAGCTATAGGTGGATGAAGTAAAAAAAATAGATTTGTTTTTGTTAAATTCACACATTGTAATACGCTGTACAGATAAACAATAATAACAAAATACAGAAATTAAGTCAATGTTTTTTTTCGTTGCGGAAGCACTGAAAAACAAAATTCATTTATAAACACAAGAAAATTCATAAAAATGTTGAATCCAGACAAAACTTTTACAAATTATCACACATCATATTCAAATGTTGTGAAACACTTTACACATAAATCGATCTTACAGTTTTTATTTTTTCCTATTGTCTTTCGTTTTAATTTTTCTTGCATTATTATTTTCGTTAACCGAACGCGCTAGGTCCTCTCATGAGAAAATAGTTTATCACTCTCACAAAATTCATAAGAATTTTGAATCTAGACGAAACATCTACAAATAATCACACATTATCATACGCTGTATAGACAAAGAATAATAACGAAATACAGAAATTAAGTCAATATGTTTTTTTCGTTGCGGTAAAACTTTTGTCTGGATTCAAAATTATTATGAATTTTCTTGTGTCTATAAATAAATTCTGTTACTGCTTCCGCAACGAAAAAAAAAACATATCGACATAATTTCTGTATTTCGTTATTATCTGCACAGCGTATTATAATGTGTGAATATGATGTGTGTTCATTTGTGAAAGTTTTGTCTGGATTCAAAATTCTTATGAATTTTCTTCGGTCTAAAAATAAGTTTTGTTTGATACTGCTTCCGCAACGAAAAAAAACACATTGACTAAATTTCCGCATTTCGTTATTATTCTCCAAAACAATCTATATTATCTACGTAAGAATTCTATCTATCTAACATATAGAAAATTCCTCACCAACTGGTTTCACAATTAATGTTATCAAATTACCGTTCCATATGAAGTAGCAAAGGGTGCTTTCTGCATAATGTACGGCACTGGTTCGTTGCTGACTTCATTTCGGTTCGGTAGGAGAGTTGCGCCACCCTTCTCATCTGGATTTCCATGGACGTTTCTTCAACACTGCGTTCATACTCCTCACCTCTAGTCTTCTTGCCACGGATATTGCCAGAATTATGAAATGGCGGCCTGTGACAACTCAAGTCAAATCTGATTGCGATTTTACTACACTTTCCAAACTATAATACAAACAGTTATGACATGCACTTTCAAAGAATTATGTTCTGTATCATGTTTATTATTATACCCAAATACATTATATTTTGCTTTTTTCAGATTCGATAATTTATAGATTTTCTGTTGACTAGTCAATCCGCTAGTACTACCTTAATATAAGTTTGTAAGTTTAGGTCTCATGGGTAAAACCTTCGAATTTATTGCCGCAGAGTCTGCTAGAACTGTTCGAACACACAATGTCAATATGATTGGATAAAAAAATGCACAGCCCATAAAAATTTCGTATCGTGTATTTTATAATGGCTTATCACATGGTTCGAATTCCATTACGAAGGTTCGATTTCCAGCCTCCTATAAAACAATTTTAACCCTTTTTCTTATTAAATCGCCGGCCCTATGCAACATTCCTCACCATAAAGGTACACATCCACGACAACTACAAAAATATTATGAGAAAGCAGGTCCAGTCTTTTTTGACACTCAAATGGTGTTTAATCGCGTTTCGGTGAACGTACGGTTCTCAGATCTTCGTAAAAGAGGAACAGTAGATTGGGATGATCGCGAAGGCCTCCTTGATGTGCTCCCAATATGAGCCGTAAATTAGACCTATAAAAAGGTTCAAAACTTTACGTGACATTCGTAAAGAACAGAAGATTATCTTCTGTAAGTGATAAGAAACAAAATTAAACTCGAACAGGTGTGCAAAGTAGACACAAAGCTAATCAACTAATTATGTTGCTTCGAAATTTTATCTAAAACGATTCGTTTCGTATCATACAGTTCGTATCACGTTCGTATAGACTCTCGGACTCTTCGAATTTCTGACGGAACGTTAGTCGAATATTCTAGGACTCATTGCCGCAGCTATAAAAGTAACAACCATGCCCATGGACCAGCTGCGCCAGGAAGTATCTTGTTATTGAGTTTATCACTGATCGATCTTATTTATAGGTTCCCATTTTTAACCCGGTTTTCCTTTATCGTATGTCGTTGGTCGAAGAATCTTTTTTTTAATTCGCCCAAGGGTGTACAGCATTGAGTTACATATTTTGAAAATCGTAGGCACAAAACGTTAGAACTAAGCTTAAATAATGTTGGATTTAAACAAATTAAGTTAGAGCTTAAATAATAAAGTTAGGGTCTAAATAATGCAATTGTATAATAGAGAGACAACCATTTTTTAAATAAAGCAACGTTTAATATTTTCAATCCAAAAGTCAAAATAATAAAATTACATTAAATTCCATATGAAGGAAAGGAAATATTTCCATTAAAAACTGAACGTTTTCGAATTTATTTTGAAATATGACCGATTTAAATTTGGCCCTTACCATCAGTGGCAATAAAATCTTCCATACATTTCTGCACGCCATGTGGGTATAAGGGATACGGTCCATCGGCAATGAGGCGTACCCTCGAGACTAAGGTGTCTTTAGGATTTCGAGCAGTATAAACGATCTGAAATCGATAAGAATTATCAATACAGTTTTTCGTACTGTTCCTCGGAGATGTCAACCTTGGGTAAACGCTCACCTTGCATCCGGAATTTTAGAGATTTTTGTACAGGGACAAGGCCAACTGTGTTTTGAAGATTCTCGGAGATATAAGATCTGCATAGACCTCGTAAGATTGCTTACTCGTATCGATCGGAATGGCTGCCAAAACTTTCGGATCGTCACGACTTGGACGCAAAAGATCACAATGTTGCCACAAATTGGGGTACAAATTGGCACTGGAACAATCAATTTTCGTTTATTTCCTATTACATGCAGGGTGTTCGGAAGGTCGATGCAAAGTCTTAAGGGGGTAATAGGTCACCTCGTTAGGAACATATCTAACCTAGGTTACCGCAGTCCAAAGTCTAACAATTTCGAGTTATCATGATAAGTATAGTTTTTCGAAAAATTCCCAAAATTAGGTACTAACTCGTTTACCTCTTATGTTAATGCTATTTTTTAAAAATAGTATTAACATAAGATGTATTTTTATTTTTGACATGAACTCATCGTCTTTGGCGTTTTTCATCATATTTTACAAATATACGCTTCGACATGTTTTTAAAAAAAGTGCTTCATAAAAGTGTGACAACTTTTGTATCGTCGTCATATCTCTGAAGTGGTTTTTTCTTTCACTACATGTTGCATACCGTCAGCCAACTTTATGTGAAAATTTGAATTGCGGGCGTCCGGGTCTGTTGCCCTCCCCCCCCCCCCCCCCCCCCCCCGCTTTCTCAAATTAGGCCCTGTATAACATATTAATCGCATTCGTTATTTGTTAGTGAACCAACTTACGGAAACTTCGGCGATCTGTCAATTATGGGAAACTTCTTTGCAGTCTCAAAATCCAAATTGTTGGCGAGTAACCACACGAGTTCTTGAGTCAATGTCGTCCCTGTCGATATTTTAGCTTCTTCAATTACGTCAATTCAATAACTTTTGGGGGCAATCATCAGACGAAGAGCTTGCATTATATCTACATTAAGGTGAGTGGGGAAAAAGAAGGATAAACCGTTCCGTCCGTTACCCTTTCAAACACTTTTACTAATTAGTATAATAGTAGATAGTTACTAGAATACTAGCGTTGGATAATTTGGTTCCTTACTCGATTTACATAATAAATTCCCCCACATGTATCAACAACTTATGAATACTCATTGTCAAATCTAGTCCATGTTTGTAAAAGCCGCTCCTTTTAAAGTGCGTTTTCCTAACCGAAATATACTTATGCTTACAGAAATTACATCTTTTTGAATGCTTTGTATCACCGTGTGACAGTTCTGTAACAAACCATCTAAGTCCTCACAAAATCCCATATTGACATTTTATCTTTTTTTTTAATCAATGTCACTTTTTTGGTGTAATTCATGCAAGCTCGATGGCGTTAGTGGGATCCAAATTTGTTCGAAGCTCACATATCGCGAAATTGCAAGATTCATGTCTGTTACACTTCCTTAATTACGTCATAACTAGGCGCCTGATTAAATTGATCAAGAACTAAATAATACCTGTTTTTTTACTTCACTAAAGTCTACCATATAGTCACTATTATAAATATATTATAAATGTATTATAAATATTATAACTAATATACTAAATTATACCTGTTTTTTTACTTTACTAAAGTCGACCAAAAAGTCATTATTATAAATATATTATAACTATTATTAAATAAAGCCTTTTTTGTATTCGTCGAGAATACGTAAATTCTTCAAATAGTTGTGATTGTGTAAAAATAATGGAATTTGATGTAAAAAAAGATTTTCAGAGATGTAACAGTGAGCTTTGAGAATCTTCAAATAGATCTGAGAAATATTATTGAATTATTACATTATCCAAGCTTGCACGTAAAGCGTAAAAGATACTATGGTCTGAAAGGAATAAAAGGTGAACATTCTTCGTTAACGTACCCCAATACATATAACTTAACATCAAAGTGAAGTTCGAGGGCTTTAAAATTCTCTAGACAGCAATCTTTATACAATCTGTATTTATTTGCTTCTTATACTCTCATTCCACTTGAACTTGCTATTTAATTGTGCATTTTTCAACCCTAAGATATTCCTAGAATAGTACACCTTTTTTGCCTTCTCAAGGCACACTGGGCACAAATGTAGTTCACGCGTTAGACCCGATTATCGGGGTTATAAATAGTGAATAATTTTTTTGGTAGCACAGGTTTTCTTCGTTTTTTAACGAGGAAGACGATGGTATCATGTAAAAATTTCAGAAAATTCGAAAGTGTGTCGAAGTTTGATACGAAGTGAAAAAAAAAAATTTAATTGGTAAAATTGTGTACATTTACAAAATTCGTGGGGCACGAATGTGGGGTACATTCGTGCCATTTTACGGTTAATTACAAGTTATATATTTGTTATATTCCAAGTCCGGAAATATCAATAGAATTCGGCCACTCACATAGTTCCACACATCATTATTTGTCGCTGATGTTAAATCGTTTTACATCTCGAAATGCAAACGCCAGGATGTGCCAGCGTGGACAGTATATGCTAATCGTTGCTGTACAATGATAGTCATATCTCCTGAGTGATCGACAATGACCTAATGACGTACTCGAGCGCGCAGTACGTGCGACAGTCACCATCAACCATGCGCATTTATCCACACGTGTGTGCACACGGATAAACGAGCATCGATCAAACTAATCCAGTACACAAGACGATATGGGGTGTCCGTTCTCGATGCATGTTTAAGGCCTCGCGTTTGTTTGCTCACGATGGGGCTTTTTCGCTACGAGGTTTTAATCGCAACCAGGTGAGGCGAATAACTAATTCCACGGGCATGATCTCCAGTGATGATACGGAAGCAAACTGTGATTCTTCAACGACATATAAATGCGCTTAAGCCTACAGATCCATCAGCTTAAAACGCCTGAGGACTGAAGTGAATCCAATACATTCACCCTTTCTACATCAAATGATCTTCATTTCCAAATGAAGAAGTTCTCTAAAAAAACTCTGAAGACAGCTCATACAGCCTCTACCGTGATCCGTATAACTAATGACCAAAGCAAATGATTTCAATGATGAAACTAGGGGCGTTAAAGATCATAAGGACACAATTGTACAATTATAACGATGACACGAATAATGATCATGATAACAAAGGACATACGAGAAAGAAGAAATGATCGTCTTTCCCTTGGGCGAGTCATCGCGTTTGCATTAGTGACGACTGGCTTCTGCTAGGCGAAAAGAGAGAGAAACTACAGCAAAGGGTCCCTTGCGAAACGTTATAAAGATATATGTGTATATACGTACATGCATCACGACAGTTGAGCGAAACGTATGCAGAAGGTTCAAGATGAAGGCTGCTTTGTATAGGTGGTAATCGGTAAGCAGAAATCAGTTGTTGGGTGGCGCCTTAACCGTCCGCTTGGGGAGACTCCCTGATTTCTTTCAACGGCCGCTAGGGGCCTCCACTCCCCCCCCCTTCCCGGGCCGTCCTTCGTCGCGGGAGGACGCGAAGAAAGAAAGATGTATGTGCGACGAGAGGAAACGAAATGAGAAGAACAATCTCGTTCTCTCTTTCTGTGCTCCTTAGCACTCACGGATCGAGTCCTCTTCGCTCTCGCGCATTTACCGCAGTAATCAAAACAGCCGGCATTGTGGCCAGTGCGCTTGAGCGGAGTCGCGCGATGTTTCATGACGCCACCGCTGGTGGGCGCGCTTGGCATACTGTACCGAGAAATCTCTGCTGCTACTTCGCGGAGGCTGCCCATCTTCCTCATCAACGGGGCTCTGTTGGCTTCGACACGCAGCTGTGTCTCAAAACGCGCTTGTGAGGTTTAGTAGGCACCATAGTCCAGGAAAAGAGACGAAAACCCAGCACTTTTTAGCGTAGAATGTGAATTTTTGACTGAAGGTAGATGGTTGCATACCGAAAGTAACCCCAGTAAAATGTCGCCCCTCTACTCGCCCCAACCCTAATAAATCGGGGTTGAAAACTTTAAAAATCGCCGTATCTCGATAATTAAGGGGCTATACCTGTGTGAACGCCGAAAATTTGAGTGATTTTCGGGAATTTTTTGAAAGAAAAGTACTCAATTAAATGTTTCGGAAAATTAACAATATATTTGGCTATGTTTAGCCTATATTACATAATTTTTTCATAGAAAAATATTGAGATCTAAGCGACTTATGCGCTGCGTTCGGAGACGCCAAAAAAAAGTTCCTCCACTGTTGACATGATTCCGGCCGATTGAGTAGCTGAAATCGAAAAAGGAAAAAATGTCGTTAAATTGGAGGGTATGTCCTGTACAATGACGTAGGATTTTCGAAAAATATCAAAATTTAACAAAATGGCGTAGTTGTGAAAAATAGTCGGTTTTCTTGCCTATAAAATGGTCGTTTTTTTCAATGCCAAATCGTCCATTTTCATCCAATCAAAAATATCCTACATTGTAGAGTAAATATATTCAAGAGTACTCAGTTCACATTTCAAGTCAATCGGATAATTGTTCTTTGAGTTACAATGTTAGCAAATTTGAAAAATCTCATTCCATATTCGTGGAAGTATAAAAATCTTGAAAGTATAAAAATCTCATCTCATATTCTTGAAAGTATAAACTGTCGAAAAAGGCAAAAAAATCGTTTTGTTGAAAGTGTCACACTGGTATAGCCCCTTAATAATAGCCCGATCAAATAATGTCGACTCCGCTCGCACACGCATCAACCTCGAATTTTCGAATCGTTTTGTGGCGCTATTGTCAAAGACAGGGGGCTGGATGTCAGATAACTTTATACGAATTTTATGATTCCAAACAACTTTTGTTTGAAATCTTTTTTGATCGGGCTATTAATTATCGAGACACGGCGATTTTTAAGTGTTCACCCCCTAATTCATAGGGTTGGGGCGAGTTGAGGGGCAACATTTTATTAGGGTTACTTTCGGTATGCAACCATCTACCTTCAGTCAAAAGTTCATATTCTACGCTAAAAAGTGATGGGTTTTCGTCTCTTTTAGTGGACTACTAGGAACCCTCGCAACTTCGACATGTTCGCTCGTCCGTCCGTTACAGCAGAGCTTCCCTCCCTCTATTCGTGTAACTCTTTGATTAAAAAATCTAAGATAATTCGCGGAAATAGAATTTAGTGAACACTTTCCAGAAAAGTTAATGTCGTTAGGTCAGAACAACTGGTACCGGAAAAAAAAGAAAAACTATTTGTTATTGGACGAGGTTCTATCTACCGAACGTGTGGGGCTATTCGAAAGATTTTGCATGTAAAATGTCAATAATTGCCGGTGTTTTTAAAAGTAGTTCGATAAGCAACAGAGTAATTTGCTAATTGTTAAAAGTAATGAATAGAGTAATTGGCTAACTTTTCGAAAGTAATGAAGTTTTTATTCAATACTACAATTATGGGCGTACCCTATTAAGCTGCAGAGCCCTAATTTAAGGCAAAATAAAAGCTGTACTACGCGATACGAGTACCAGAGAGATAGGTGCAATTTTTGGAGAGAAATTTCGCGGTGATGGATAATATTTAGGACCAAAATAAAGCGTCTAGCTCTGCATTGATGAATTCTACAGAGCCCGATGCTTCGTTTTTCCTGAAAAGCTTAACCATCTATGAGAAGGCTCTGTCCGAAAATGGTAAGGTTGACCTCGTTCATGCACTTAAGGGGAAATATCTCTTTATCATTTTACAGTAATTATTCTACATGAATAAATGAATACATTATTTTATATAATTAAAATTTGATGTACCGTTGAAAGGGGTTGAATTGACCTTAAGGGTAGATTTGACAGTTTTTGGCGCTATTTCAACAGAGCGGCAAAATACGTTTCAAATGTGTGCGCATTGAAATGCGTTTAAATTTGCTGTTCAAGTTTATTATAATGTTGCTCAAGTTGATTTTGATCTCAATGGAATTATAAGACTGATTAAGTACCTATTATTATAGGCACTTAATCAATCTTATAATTATCATTGAGATCAAAACCAACTATTGTACCCTACGCACTTGATATTTTTATGTGAAATGTTTCCTTAATAAAGATGACAATTTGATTGTGAAAAATCGTTGTTTTTCTTTTAACTCCATGTATAACCCAAAAAAATATTGAATTTTTTTATCAAAATGATGTCGAAGTAACCCTTAATTTTTTACATAAGTTGCATTTCAATGTCTTGTCAATGAAACCCCGCACTCGAGATTACTTTGACACTTTTAAAAATATACAGAATTGTGGAGGGGGGGGGGGTTGACTTTCTTATACATTTGACAGGCAAAGGACACATTGTGTTATTGGAGCAAAAAAGTTGGAATTTAGCATGTTAAAAAAAGTAACCTACAAAAATCTTCCCAAAACCTATTCAAAGTAACCCTATTTTACGATATATAATATAAATTCTTCCAATTCTCAAAAAAAAAAATATATTTTTGAAAAATATGTTTAAATGTCAGCTGTACGATACTTGCTTCGGAGACCGTTGCCGTCTGAGTTGTTCCTCGATGTAGAATCTAGCGGCTGTTGCATTGATCTGAAACATCAGAGCCGAGATGTTTTAGATTTCTAAGTCCCACACTCTCCATGTGAACCTAAAAAATACGAAGAAAAGTGAAAATTCGAAAAATGGTATGTGTTTGAGGGGTTACGTGGCATTCGAAGCAAGAAAAGCACATTTTCCCTATTTTTTTGTAATATAATATATAAATTATTTTATTCAAAATGAGGAATTAAATAAATTGGCAAATAAATTATTTTAAATTATTTTAAATATTATATAAATTAAATCAAATATTATTAAAATTAAATAAAATAAATTATCTTATGGAAAAAGAGCAACATTTCAATAATATTTTTAAAAAATGTCACCCAAAATTTGGAAAATTCAGCCGGTGGGACCTGGTTTCCGGAGACCCCTAAAAAAGTGTCCTCGTGATGGCCAGGATAACTCATGATAGCTTCATCTGAAATTGAAAAACCAACTTTTTTCTGTTAGTAGATAAGTATAGCTCGTGATTGAAGGAAGGATTTTTTTTTAATTTTAAATTTAGATTTTTGGCAGAGTTGTATGCAAAATAATTCTTTTTTTGGTACAATTTACACTACGTATAGCCTTGTAAAATTAGTTGTAATCGATAAAAAACCTTCGTTCAATCACTAGTCAATGTTATTTTAAAGAAGTGTGCAAATTTTCAATAAGTCGGTGCATTGGTTTTTCAGTGATCGTGTCCACCGACTTCAAACATAGTATTTTGAGAAAAATGCGACATACCTGCGTCGCTCCCGGTCGGTTGTTCCGAACAGGAGGAATTCCCAAAGGCTCTCTATCCTAGACTTTTACTCGGATTGACTTAAAACTTTGGGAGAATATTCTAGACATATTGTACTATTGGATAACACAATTTTTTGAAATGTTTTTTTCTAAGTGTTAAAAATCACGTAACCCCTTAAGAAACGTTCTCTTTTCATGAAATTTTAATGGGAAAGTATTTTTTTAATCATTTTCAAAGAACTTCAGGTTCACATAGACGGTAATTATGTTATCTAAAAGGGTGCGGAATTTCGAAATAATCGATCGAATAGTTTTTGAGCTATCTTGTACGAGGTTCACGAGAAAGCGGTTGTCAGGAAAATTTTAAGTTTCAAGACCCAACGATTTTGTGACTAAATGACCTACCGATTAATCTACTACTCCGGGGCCGTAAAGTAGTCCCTCAGCTGTCCCGTGGAGTTCTTTTTTGGCTATGAAGTCTTCTTTGCGTTATAAAGGAATCTCCCCCCGTTACCGGGTAGTCCAACACTCACGTGATGTTTTTTTTTTCATTGTATTTGGAAATTGTGTGTATCGTCGAAAAGTGAATAAGAGAAAGGGACAGAAGGGAAAAGGAGAGAGAGCTAGCAATAGGCTGATATTTAGGGGTGGCTAGCAATAGGCTGATATTTCCTTTAAGGGGTTACCTGCGATTTTGAAAAAATCGATTTTTTTTATTGCATTTTTTTGAAGTATAAGTATGCAAACTTACATAGAGTCATCTATTCCGGGCCCATACAGAAGTATGGGCCCGGAATAGATGACTCTATGTAAGTTTGCAAAAAAAAATATTTTCTTCGTGTAAACTGAAATTGAAACTTTAAACGGGTTTTTCTCAAAATGGCATTTCTGAAGTCGGTGACCAAAATTACTCGAATACTAATGAACCGATCTTGAAATTTTGCAGGCTTATTTAATACATAAAAATGTAGTCTTTAATCGTTCGATTTTTTTTTTTCGAAAAAAATGGCCGTTTTATAGCCAAAAAACGGCCGTTTTTTTTCGTTAAAATCGAACCGCCATTTTGTGAAAAATTAATATTTTTTAAAATCCTTCGATTAAAGACTAGTTTGTACTTATATTTGACTAAATCCATCCGCATTTTTTTTCAGATGATCCACTTCGCCGCAATGTTGGTCACCGGAAACCGTGTATATAAAAACATTATTTCATTGACGGCCATTTGCCACTAAACAATGTAATATTTTTCAATAAAAAAATTACTGAAAGTTCTTCAAGATGTGTTCTTTAAGATGGTATATTGATCGATTAAAAAAGTTTTGTAGTTTTCTTTAAAAAAATTCATGAAAAAGGCCTTCTTTGCGCTACAAGTGGGGGTAACGCCTTAAAGTTGCGAATCTCAGAAAAAGATATTGTACCTTTAAATTTGATCGTGAAATATAACGGTGTGGTATTTGCGACGGAGGAATTGACGTTGCGGTAATTCGAGACGGGGATAAAGCTATGTCAGCGGTTCTATACCCATCATGAGATCCAAGAGAGAGAGAGAGAGAGAGAGAGAGAGAGAGGCGAGGGGGTGAAAGCAAGATGTTGCTCATGTTTAACGGGCTGTGACATACACAGTGTTTCATAGTAACACCGCTAACGGCAACGACAAGGACCACTCACGTCGTACGAGGAAGTTTGTGTCTCGGGCACTCGCCCCGTCTCGAGGCAACCCTCGCCGACGTTTTTTTGCTATCCCAAATCTAATTGAGCTCGTCGAAGCAAGTCTGCTCGTGCTCCCTCACGACGAAATGAATTACGGGGCGCCTCTCGCGATTCGCCCCATTTTTACTATACTCAGCATTCGGCCGTGCTTCTCGTTGTGTCGATTATTATTCCATATCCGGCTATATCTATATTTCGTGTGTTGAATTTCGATATCCAGTTTACGCACACCAAACCTTGCTCAATCGCTTCGGAGTGCTCGCATTTGCCGAAATACGACGCGAGTACAACCAAAAATGAACTCAATTGAAAGAGCGTTTTCGCTTATTTTTGTTGCTTTTATGTAGAACGCTTTCAGAATGGGCGACGGATAACAATTTTCTGAACATTGGTGCAGTATGGGAGGAGTTTGGTACTCCGTATGGAAGGGGAGTATGAGGGAGCTGGAATGGAAAGTAGAAAGAGGCATAAAAATCGGAAGCGAACAAGAGATACAATACGATTGGAACAAGATAGATGCATCGACATATTGCAAAGAATTAGAAATGAAGAAAGGGGGAATATACATGGAAACATATTGGGTGGACAAAGCGATCAGTGGAGAGACGAAGGAAACATGGGCAAGGATAAGGTGTGTGTGTGGTAATGTCGGGAGGGACGGAAAGAGGGTATATGAACCCTAAATGCAGAATATACCACGAGGAAAACGAAAATTTGAGACATATCTGCGCATGTGGGAAAGCGAAAAAAAAGATTAAGGCGTTACCCCCACTTGTAGCGCCAAAAAAGGCCTTTTTCATGAATTTTTTAAAAGAAAACTACAAAACTTTTTAATCGATCAATATACCATCTTGAAGAACTTTCAGTAATTTTTTTATTGAAAAATATTACAGTGTTTAGTGGCAAATGGCCGTCAATGAAATAATGTTTTTATATACACGGTTTGCGGTGACCAACATTGCGGCGAAGTGGATCATCTGAAAAACAAATGCGGATGGATTTAGTCAAATATAAGTATAAACTAGTCTTTAATCGAAGGATTTTAAAAAATATTCATTTTTCACTAAATGGCGGACAGTCAAAGTTAATGGTTCGATTTTAACGAAAAAAAACGGCCGTTTTTGGCTATAAAACGGCCATTTTTTTCGAAAAAAAAATCGAACGATTAAAGACTACATTTTTATGTATTAAATAAGCCTGTAAAATTTCAAGAAGATCGGTTCATTAGTGTTCGAGTAATCTTTGGTCACCGACTTCGGAAATGCCATTTTACGAAAAACGCGTTTAAAGTTTCAATTTCACAACGGATTCTTCTCTTTCAACGCTCATATCTCAGTCAATTTTGTTCGGATCGACTTGAAATTTTCAGGACATATTCTCAGATACTTATACTTCAAAAAAATGCAATAAAAAAAATCGATTTTTTCAAAATCGCAAGTGGGGGTAACCCCTTAATAAAGTAATAGTGGACCAACTGGAACAGTGGCTAGGGGATAGTAAGGGGGTGGAATTAGAACGCAACATTGAAGCACAACTAAAAAGGCAAACGGCAGAGGAACTATGCAATTATATACGACAATTTGAAAAACTAGGAACTTAAAATAGACATAAGAAGAGGAAGAGAAGGGCACTCATGTAAACATCCTCAAAAGGGCATACTCGGAATAAATACTAATACTACTTATACTAATACTACTACTACTGCATTGGTGCAGTATGACTAATTTCGCATATTCGTTTTTTCTTCTTTTTTTCATTTTTATCCTCAAAGGAGAGATATACACCTAGATGGTCAACGTCGAAGATTTAGAAGCTATGAACATTGCGTCTACCGTAGAAGACCTACACTATGGGCCTGGTATCGATGATTCCATGAAAGTTGACAAATTTCGTGATTTATTCATTCCCAAATTTCCAAACGCGTTTTTCTCAAAACCTCGTTTTTCAAATCGATACCCAAAATTTCTCGAAAACCAATGAACCGATTGCCTTGAGGTTTTTTGTGGTTATTTTATACACCATTATCTAGTACTTGTCATAGGATTTTTTTTCCGTTACTTAGTTTTTGTTTTATAGGCGAAATAATAACTAATTTTTGGCCCAAAAATCACTATTTATGTTCAAACGTCTGCCATTTTGTCATAAATCGATATTTTCAAAATCGGCTATGACAAGTACTAGATTATAGTATCTAATTTAATAATCTTTTTGGTTTTTTTTTTCAGATGATTTTGGAAGAAACGCCAGTGGGTACCGCATACGCAGATTTTTTTACGACGCTCCAAGGATCATACAATATCCTTGTATATTTTTGATATTTTTAAATAAAGGAAATTAAACATATTTTTGAATGTATATACTTTTAGATAATTAAAACCCCAATTCGAAATGTCAAACAGTTTTCCTTGAAAACATTCTCAAAAATGACCTTTTTTCGGCTCCTAGGTGTATATCGCCTCTTAACCAGGCTGCCGTCATATGGAAGCAGGCGGTATCTACAAAATCGAAAATGCGTTTTATTATACAGAACGATGAGAAATTTTGTACTGATTCCAACGGTACCAAAAACGAATTTTCGATTTTTTTTTGTAGAGGCCGCCTTCTTCCATATGACGGCAGCAGGGCCCAGCGTTTTTTTTGGCCATCTAGATAAGTCCGTTGAGTCAAACTTCGAAACTTTGCTACGTCGTTTTCGGTATTAATCAATATTGGAACCCAAAAAATTCAGTATGGTTCCTAATGAAAAATAGTGAATTTAGTAGCTGTTAATATCGCTCGCAGACATTGAGGCGTTAAATCTGTGTGGCTCACCGAAAGATGAGACGATTTGAGATTTTTTTTAGAGTACTAGAAGAGCGAACACAATGAGGTTAGAGGGTTTTTTTCTATATGTGTTGACATATACAAAAAAAGATTTTTTTTTTATTATTTTTAAAAAATATGGTTTTCTGTTCGCAAAATGATATAATTGTGAATAGAACAAAAAATCGCTACAAAGCTGGCCTTACTTTGTTGATGAAAACAAACATTGCTAATGAACCGTGAAAATCGTGTGAAATTCTTTAAATAATCTATCTAAGGAGCTACCATTAAAATTTCATTTCATACGTCATGTGTTGACGTATACAAAAAGGTTTTTTTTATGAAAAAAAATCCGTTGTTTACATTATTTTTGATGCAAAGTACGCAGGATTATCAAAAAATGTGGTTTTTTTTCGAAAAATGACATCGTTGTGAATCGAAAAAAATCGCTACAAAATCGGCCTTAAGAAACCAAAATTGTTGATGAACCGTAAAAATCGTGTGAAATTCTTTATATAATCTATCTAAGGAGCTATCTTAAAATTTTTAAGTCAATCGGATGAAAACTGCCGGCGTTATGCTTCCTGCTGATTTGAAAAACGTGCTTTCAAGCAAAACGCATTTCAAGTTTCAAAAGTGATTTAGGAGCTTGATGGTAGATCTTCTGTTCTTATATTATATATTTTTTGTACAACTACTGAACTACACGAGTCAAAATTGCTACTTTCACCATCCAGGCTGTTTCGTGCGTTTCGGAGCGCTCGGAAGCGCTTCGGAAAATGAGCTCTAATATTTCGTTTTCCAATTTTTTCGCGTTCAATTCGTTTGTGTATCATTCTTGTGATTTTTATACATCATTTAAGCCGGTAAAAAACAAGAACCAAAAATGATCGCCTTCTCAGATGTAACGCTTTGAGGGAGCAAGAGCACTAGTGGCAAGATAGTTTACATTGGTAATGAAAATGTGCGCAAACCCCTGTTTCAATATCGGAAGAAATCATAATATTATTCCATTAATAAAAAGTGTATTTGTTATATTATGATGTATTATATTACAAATAAAAATATTTTATCATTTACGATTCATCATATTAATCGTAATATGATAAAAAATGATTGCTCTTATATGAGTATGATTTATCGTATGACGATTTCTTCCGATTTTACACGCACATTACACTTTATATGCGTGTTAAAGTCGCGTTAATCTATCTCTAAAATCGCAACTCTAAATTTGTAGAAATAAAAACACGAACAAGTTTAACATGGACTGGAAGAAAAATTTCATACGAGAACACAACTCGTAGGATTTGAAAATAGCAACTTAGCCGCTATAATTTCGCGATAAACTATACATTTGAAAAAAAAAATTTCTCCCACGTCTATTATGCATTAATTTTTCAATTGTATTTTATATTCTTGCTCTTGCGTTCTCACATTACGACATAGCATTGCTAATGAATAAGTGGTGCGGAATTCATAGGGTCACCACCTTGATTCAGAATGAGACTTTTCGCGTGCAATATTCGCTATCGTTAAGGGATCAGTGTAAGATTTTCAAAAAATCGATTTTCCTTTGCATTATCTGATAGTATAGACGGTTATAAAAATGGGCCTGGCATCGCCGATTGATCGTAAGTAGACAATTTATATGAAAATTCCGGACTCGAAACTTTAAACGCGTTTTTCAAAACGGTGTACACTCTAAAAGGAAAAGTTTTCAAGCTATCCGTTTCAAATTTGGACACAAAATTCTTCACGCCATTCTTTATCTTGCTATGGAAGCTTTTTTATCTTCACATTTTTTTTAGCGAAAAACTGTCGAAAAATAGGCTGAATTTGATACTTTTTTCAAACCACCGCCATTTTGTCAATTTTGATTGTAAAAAAACGGTCATAGCAGGATAGCAGCTTATATGCTGATTAATAATCTTTTTACAAGTTTTGTTTCAGATAATATTTACGGCCACAACCGTGTACATGATGACTCGTTTAACGTTTTAAAATTTATTTTCTGTTCTTTCTGAGTGCTTTGATTTGACATAAAAAAATCAGCCTGATTAGCGTATTTGAACCATCGAACAAAAAATCGCGAAAATCAACTATTTTTCGACCCGTTACATTGTGATGATCCCTTAAGGGGCTATACCAGTGTGACACTTAAAAAAATCGATTTTTTTTGTTGCCTTTTTCGACGATTTATACTTTCAAGAATATCCTGTAAAAATTTAAAGGCCGTATCTCTAATCATTTTACCTTGCAAAAATCGATAGTTAAATCTTTAAATGCGTTTTCCTCGAAATGAGATTTTCAAATTTGCTGACATTGTAACTCAAAGAGCAATTATCCAATTGACTTGAAATTTGAACTGAGTACTCTTGAACATATTTACTCTACAATGACGTAGGATATTTTTGATTGGATGGAAATTGACGATTTGGCATTGAAAAAAAACGACTATTTTATAGGCAAGAAAACAGACTTTTTTCATAACTACGCAATTTCGTTAGATTCTGATATTTTTCGAAAATCCTACGTCATTGTACAGGAAATACCTTCCAGTTTAAGGGGTTACCCCCACTTGCGATTTTGAAAAAATCGATTTTTTTCATTGCATTTTTTTTAAGTATAAGTATCCGGGCCTATACTTCTGTATGGGCCCGGAATAGATGACTCTATGTAAGTTTACAAAAAAAAATATTTTCTTCGTGTAAACTGAAATTGAAACTTTGAACGCGTTTTTCTCAAAATGGCATTTCTGAAGTCGGTGACCAAGATTACTCGAACACTAATGAACCGATCTTCTTGAAATTTTGCAGGCTTATTTAATACATAAAAATGTAGTCTTTAATCGTTCGATTTTTTTTTCGTTAAAATCGAAGCATTAACTTTGACTGTCCGCCATTTTGTGAAAAATGAATATTTTTTAAAATCCTTCGATTAAAGACTAGTTTATACTTATATTTGACTAAATCCATCCGCATTTTTTTCAGATGATCCACTTCCCCGCAATGTTGGTCACCGCAAACCGTGTATATAAAAACATTATTTCATTGACAGCCATTTGTCACTAAACAATGTAATATTTTTCTATAAAAAAATTACTGAAAGTTCTTCAAGATGTGTTCTTTAAGATGGTATATTGATCGATTAAAAAAGTTTTGTAGTTTTCTTTAAAAAAATTCATGAAAAAGGCCTTTTTTGCGCTACAAGTGGGGGTAACCCGTTAACGACATTTTTCCTTCTTCGGTTTCAGCTACTAAATCGGCCGGAATCATGTCAGCAGTGGAGGAACTTTTTTGGCCCTTCCGAAGGCGCGCATAAGTCGCTTGGATATCAATATTTTTCTATGAAAAAATTATGTAATATAGGTCAAATATAGCCAAATATATTCTTAATTTTCCGAAACATTTAATTGAGTATCTTTCTTCCAAAAAAATCCCGAAAATCACCCAAATTCTCAGCGTTCACACTGGTATAGCCCCTTAACTACCAAAAGCTTATTGAAATGATCGGTAGGCGTTATTTTTCCAATATCCTTCGAACCCTCGAAATATGTTCTCGGCATTCATCTGATTCTGAAAAGCGAATGAGTCCATACGAAAAAAAAACAGTCGTGACTTTCCATAAGAGAGACGTGCTAAATGTGCGGAATTTCGTTTCATTCATTTCGCCCAAACAGCCGGTTATCTTGCTTCCGTTTTCAATCCCACGCGCGTGTTCGCATTGTCTTTAGTGTAGAAAGCAACATCAGCGGCGATGTAATAATCGGGTGCGTGTACGTATGAATTTAGCTACGATTATTGATACGATCGATTCTATGCAATGGTAGGAAATGTACGATACGGAATACGACTGACGGCCGCGATACAGAACCGTCTGTTGTAGCGCGTCTATCATGGTGGCGCCACCTAGTGTGAAAGTCTTGCGGCCAGATGAGACTTCGGAGCTTACCGAGCGAGAATGACATTACAATGGCATTTGCACTGATTGTTAAGAGTCGAAAAAAAAACGGCATTGTTAGAAAATCCTCAACCGATCCGTACTCCATCATTTTGCTTTTGTTCGACGTCTCCACCTCTAAGAGGGATCGACAGTAGTTTGACTTATCGACCGCTGGAATATTGCCATAAGCGAAGTGGAGTGCTGCGTCGATAACAAACTCGTTATTTTCTATGCAAAGCAGATTTTCTCTTTTCAACGATAAAGTATCCCAGCTAACCAAGTATCGGAAATGTACCGCTCATGTGGAGAGCGCCGTACCGCTACTGTTGCCACCTCGTACGTGCGCACGGTACTGGTACATGACCGGTACGCCGTACGGTTCGCTGTACCGCCAATGTGCTAATACGGTACCGGTACAGGATCGCCACCGTGGAGCCACCGTGCACTGCAGTACGGTGTAACTCCACGATAGCGATACCGTGGAGGTACGATTACGCTGGTATCCTGTACCCGTACATTACCGGTACTGTGGGGTACGGCGTACTCCACATTTGCGATACGCTGTACTAAAGGTACGCTTGGTTAACTGGGATCTTGGATAAAGTTTGAGGACATGCATCACACTTCCGGTCGGTAAAAATCCTTCGGCCAAGTTTTCTCGGCCGAAGATAGTCGATCTTCGTCTTCAAACAAAGCGGAGGGTGTTCATTTTCGTTTTCTGAATTATCAGTCATGTCGGACAACATTGAAAATTTTCAAATTATTCCTCTCGCACTCGTGGCCGCTCGGTTCATACGCGCCGTGCCCTCGAGACGATATGAGATACCAACCGAGTCGCAATGAGTGCGAGGCAGCAAGATCCCAGCTAACCAAGTATCGGAAATGTACCGCTCATGTGGAGAGGGCCGTACCGCTACTGTTGCCACCTCGTACGTGCGGACGGTACTGGTACATGACCGGTACGCCGTACGGTTCGCTGTACCGCCAATGTGCTAGTACGGTACCGGTCCAATATCGCCACCGTGGAGCCACCGTGCACTGCAGTACGGTGTAACTCCACGGTAGCGATACCGTGGAGGTACGACTACGCTGGTATCCTGTACCCGTACATTACCGGTACTGTGGGGTACGGCGTACTCCACATTTGCGATACGCTGTACTAAAGGTACGCTTGGTTAACTGGGATACTCGTTGTCGAATTGTCCCCCAAACAATTAATGTTTCGAAAAAACGGGACGAAGATCTTGTGCTTTATAAGCTGAACCTGATTATTCTCGTGTTTGTTTTCGAAACAACGATTATTCGGAAGAAAACTCGTGAACGCAATTCTTTACCGACTGATCGCGTTTCGCACCGCCTCAATGAGTTAAACAGCACCGACTGGAATATGCATTGCTTCCGGGGGAAACGTAGATCGACTCAGTCGGTAAAAAAGATCCCCTTATACGGAAATGCAAGTTATCAAAAAGTCGCAGTCTGTATTTCCAACAGTTTTACTACCGACCGCTGTACAAACTAATCCCAATCGAGAGTTGCGTAGGAACAATTCTATGGCGCCATCTATCCGAAACGTCGAGAACCCCTGCGGAACAAACACGTGCCAACCGCACGTAACCTCCCAAAAAAAATTTATTGACGGTGCAATCAAAGTGCTCGTCGTAACCGTGTAACAATTATTTCCCAAAGGAAGCACCGAATTGTCACGACAAAAATAATCGCGATGTTACGAAGACAGGCGCGTTTGAGGAGAGAGTATCTCTATCGAAAATCGCTTCAGGACAAGTTGAAGAGTATACAAGATAAGAAGGAACGCCTGAAACAAAGCTTGGAGGAGAATACACCGATTCATCCGGATCTACGTAAAACAGCGTTGCACTTGCAAAGGAAGATCGAGTGGGAAGATGCGGGACCACAGATGGCCGTGGCAATGGGCACGGAAATGGGTGGAACGACCGGCACGCACGAGGACGACGAGTATCGTTGGGCAGGTGTGGAAGACCCAAAGATCGTTATAACCACGTCGAGGGATCCAAGTTCGAGGCTGAAAATGTTTGCGAAAGAGTTGCGTCTCATATTTCCCAATTCTCAGCGTATGAATCGTGGTAATTACGAAATGAAACAATTGATACACGCTTGTCGAGCCAACGACGTCACAGACTTCATTATCGTACACGAGCATCGGGGAGTACCGGATTCCCTCATAATATGCCACTTGCCTTACGGGCCTACGGCTTATTTCACAATGACGGACGTCGTCATGAGGCATGATATACCCGACATTGGCACCATGTCCGAACAATTTCCGCATCTCATCTTCCACAATTTCAAGACAAAATTGGGTACCAGAACCATGAGCATACTCAAGTATCTCTTTCCCGTGCCCAAGGAGGACAGCAAGAGGGTCATTACTTTTGCCAATCACGACGATTACATATCCTTCAGACATCACACTTACAAGAGAGTCAACGGCAGGGAAATCGAGATGACCGAAGTCGGACCCAGATTTCAACTCAAATTGTACCAGATCAAATTGGGAACCCTCGACAGCGTTGCAGCCGCTGACACCGAATATGCCCTCAGGCCCTACATGAATACCAGCTACAAGAGACGATTCCTTTCGGACGACGACGGCTGGCAACAGGAGGACGATATATGAATTTTTTTGTACAACCTGCCATAACTGCAATCTCTGAGAAAATAGCCTTTCGGAAAAAAAAAATCGTAGTTTTATTTCGCATCCTGTATTATCCTAAATCTTAAAAAAATTGTAAGTTCCTCTGCGTGAAATAACCCTTTAAAATTGTTCACTAATGCAGACAGTCTGCAAGATTTATATATTTTTTATTGCACGGTCAATCTGTTTTACGTTCACTCTTAAGATTCTTGGTATCTAAAAAATTGATTTAAATTTGACATTTAATCGTTCGTGTAAGTACGAGCGGGAAAATTACTGAGAGAAGTGGATTTGAATTTCCCGCCTTTGGCCGCTGATTTGGTCCGCCATGCGCGCTAGTGTACTCCCATCCCATTGTCCGTGGCAGTTGTTATTAAAAACATCGTATAAACAATTGTTCATCGATCGTGAAGAGTGTAACAATCGTAAGCGCAAATTCCCGTTTTCGGCAGTACGATAACAGCGGTAAAATCCACTAGATATAAACTCGCGATGCAAGCTGACATTCGTAAGCCCGCGAAAACTGAGAAGACACCGCGGCGCAAAAAGCTTCCCGAGCAGCTGAGCGGCGCAATGGACTTGTTCGCGTCACCCCAACGTCCGAAAACAGACGGTGAGAGAAGTTCCCAATTTACGCACGAATGTTTTTCAGTGTTTAGGCAGACCCGGTCGATCGTTGGGTTTTATCAGTAAACGCCTTTTTCGCATGAATTGCTCGAGTATTTCGTTAAACACGACTTTTTTTCCTGTCAAAGTGCACAGCGTCGGTCATTGAGGCTAGTGCCCCGGCGACACGTTGCGGTTGTCCGCGGAACCTCCGCCGTACCCACGCCGAGTCTCCTCCCCGTTCCAAATGTAAACACATTTGAATGCAATTGCAATTTTGCCGAACGACGCGATTAACGATCGATTGAAAGACAAATCGGAATTGAGGTTCCTCAGAAAATCGTGAATTTCTATAGTGCTCGAAAGAAAAATAACTTTTCTCGCATCGCCACTGTGCGTACTTTTACGGAACTTTCGCAGCATGATATTGTTCTCGATACTGTATGAACTTGTAGTCACGCACTGTTTCTCGCAAAGCTTTTCGTACACGTTTTACCTCACATAGTTACTCGTCATTTTGAGTCGTATTTTCAATTTTGACACTCTATTTTATCCGACTCGACTATTCCGTCTTCTTTTCTCAGTGTGTTTCGGCGTTTTTACACGCAATGTGTATTGGCAGCGCAGCAGATTGAACCGCCACCCAAGCTCTCCGAGAGAGATCCGCACTTGTTTCAAACAACTTACTGTTCAGAGTCTATGCATAATTTTTCTACCCGGAACCTACAACATTTTTGATAGATTGCTATAGCCACGATAATCCATTCACGTTGCTTTACGAACGTGAGCAAAGCACGCATCTCCTTCCTCGAAATATCATTTTCAAGACGCAAGCACGTAATTCCGATAGCTCAATAAATTCGCCTGTTTTGGTACCTTACTTTGAATTCTTGTCACAGCCGTGTGGTAGTTCAGTTGACCGCAAGAGTAGTTAGGGATGACCCAAGTATTTTGGGCTCTGCAATTTTCTTGGCAAGGTGCAGTCCGCTCTATCTTTCAGATTTAGAGGTAACCGGAATATCGCGCAGCGGCAGAGTCAGGAAAAAATCCTCCAAGCTTATGGACTTTGAGTCGCCGGATGATTTGGCTGACAAGCACAAGCGACAGAGACAATTGCAGGCTCAGCAGTTGATAGATCGTTTCGACGCTCCGCTGACGTCGTCGCCGTTGGCTCAGACCAATACTCCCGGACATGGAGCCAGAAATCGAAAGAATTCGGGCTCTCAGGGCCTCGCGCACGGCATCAAGGTTGAACCGATGCCTAGCGTCTCGGACACAGAGGCGCAATTTTCCGACTCGGAGTCGGACGAGCACACCGGACTGAACGAGGATGAGAGATTCAGTTCGGAGTCGGCGAGCGACGACGAAGTGGACCCTCTGATGATCGACGATAAGGAGACCGGTTTCCGGAAATTGGAGCCGCCGGGACAGGAAACGCCGTCTCAAGCCAACAGTCTTTATATGCTCGAAAAATGCAAGAAGAAACTCGTTATCAAGGACGGCAAGATCATCGGCCGGATGAAGGCGCAACGCAAGGACAAGGGGGTGAGACTAGCCGCGCGAGCTTTGCACGATTTATTCCGTAATGAATAGTGTTGCACAAAGATAAACTGGATAAACGTTATCGAATCTTTTCAGAAAACGAGATTCACCGCGTACATGCTGTGGGCGAAACAAATCAGACAGGAATTGATAGAGCAGTGCCCATATATGGGTAAGACCATTGCCCTTTAAGCAAATAAACAAATTGCCGCGATAGGGCTCCTTATGGAGCCGGCATTGGGATCTCAGATCGCAAATGTTATTAGCTACGTGAAATACTCCAAAGGTATTGTTTCGTTGGTTCGTTAGATTTTGCTGCAATATCGAAACGTTTGGGCGAACTCTGGTCCACGGTACCAAATTTGGAGAAATATAATTGGCGTAGGCGGGCCAAACGCTTAGCTGCAAAGCCATACATTCAGCCGACGATGAAGACCGACGAGCCTATGTGGAAAACACCGGTGGCAACCTCGCGAAAAAAGTTTATCAACAAAATCGGTACGTAAAGAAGTCGAGAAGTTAATAGAGTTCCATTATCAATTTGGAGAAGTTCAATTTTAAGAATTCGTGATGTTTAAATATTTCAGGCATGTCATTTTAACCTGCCACTCAAGCTACGAAATTATATAGCTGTTATATTTGTGAAGAATCTTCTTGAAAGCAGTGACAGAGAATCAATTATCACGTGATGAGATGTGTATTAAATTTCAAGGAGAATGCTACTTGCAAACTATTCCAGACTAACCAAATATTTAACCCGCGAACGAGGCTCTAAGTAACTTTCAACGAAAAGAACCTATACAAATATCTCATTAATACGTGCCGAATTAAGGAGTTTCGGGACAATTGACAAAATATTACCATTAGATTTGAATTCATACAGTAAATTCTTTGTCATTTACGGAATGTACCCTCCAAATTTTGAATCGATCGTCTACACCGTTTTTACAAAATGTATAATTGAAAAAACGATCTTCAACATAGGGAAATGCCTACGCTTATCGCTGAATGGCAGTTTTAAGCATGAAAGAGTGTGAAAAAATGGTTAAAATGTTATGCAAAACCGTCAAATCATCCCTCAGCACATTATGACAATGTTCTCATCAGTGTCATAATGTACTCCTTATGTTATCTGATCATAGGCATCTCCCTGTGTTAAAAAGTGTTTTTTCAATTGTAAATTTTATCGAAGCGGTGTAGACGATCGATTCAAGGGATAATACTACTCTAGCGGCAAAAAATACGGCCTAACTTTGACCATTTATTTTGGGAGTATGAAAAAAAGAATAGCATTTCTTTTGAGAGGGTTTATTTAACACATTAAAGTATGAAAAAAAATTATAATTTTCATACAAAATGGCTGCGACAGAGCCCATCTTGAAAAACGTGTTTTTTACAAATAGCTTCACGGGAGGTACGTTTTCTCGTAAAGTGTAAGACCTGGAACAAACACCAAAACAAATTATAATCTACATATTATTAGCTATGGGACTAAGTAGGGATGTTTTAAATCAAATTTTCTAAATAAAATGCACTTTGAAAGAATTTATCGATTTTTTGCCCAAAAAATAAGCAGTCAATTGTTCACAAAAAAAGTTTACATTAAATAAAAAAAAAACCGCTACGTACTTCCATAGAGAATGTAATTGTGAAGCTACTGTCAAAATTTCAAATCAATCCATGTAAAGGTGTTCGAGTAATCCGTCCTCCCAATTTGAAAAAAGTGGTTTCGAGAAAAACGCGTTTAAAGTTGTACGAGGCGCCTGAAAGGAGTCCGAAGCGCTGCGGCAAAATCGATAACGGAACCTTTAAAAAAAAATCGCTACAGGACCAATTGAATATTGTTTTTATGACCCCAAAGTATTTTTTAAGCAAAAAAAAAAACGATCGTTCCAAAATCCTAGAGTGGTGTTATCCCTTAAAATTTGAAGAGTGCATTCAGCGTATGACAAAGAATTTACTGTATACATTTGAAGCAAATGGTAATATTTCGTAATTTGTCCCGAAACTTCGTAACATGCAGATTTATAATAAACAACGGATTTATTATAAATTGAAAACACTGCACGAAACTCGATCGAAATAACTCATTTTTCACAGGCTGCTTTCTTGAAAGTTATTTTTCCATTAATGTTTTTGTCGCAGTTATTTTTGTTAAAGTTATCCATTGCTATTCACGATTTCAACATGACTGTCCTCCAACATATATTTTTCCATCTCATTTCCATACGTGTGAAAACGAGCGAAGAACGAACAGCGTAGCTTGACGTTGAAAATATTGAAAAGAATATATATATATATATTTAATGTTGAAAATGATAAATACAAAACAATTGTAGGGAACGGAAAAGATCCAAAAGCGTCGCCAACGAAGAAGACAATACATTTAGGTGTACCGTCCATGGTCGGTAATGTTCCAATCTCGCCACCGTCTAGTCGCGCCGGCAAGGATTTGGTCAACGAGCCTATCATTGGCACCGGAATGTACAAAATCGTGGGAACCGAGCCCGTCGACGTTGCAGCGCACTTGAAACTTCTCGGCGAGAGTTTAACGATTATCGGGGAACGTTTGAAGGAGCACGAGGGACAGATAGCGGTATCCGGCAGTGTCTCGGTTCTTCTGGATTCGCTTCTTTGCGCTCTGGGACCTCTGACGTGTCTCACGCAGCAGATCGCCGAGGCGAACGGCGCGAATCCGGAAACCCTGGCACAACTGCTCGACAACATTGCGTACATAATGCCCGGCCTCTGAACATGACGCTCTGCCATCGACTCGGCACAATTCGTCTTGTTCCACACTTCGTGAAAAATCAACTCTACAATTGTCGTGCCGCAGCGTTCGTTGTACAAAATTCATTGAAAATCGACACACGATTCGCCGAGTACAACGTAGCGAAATTGTATAAGCGAGATGGGGGAAAAAACAAGTACAAAATGTAATGAGGGCGAGAATAAATATGTACATAGATAAGCTTTCTTGTAGGATGATAATGATGATGATGATGATGACGATGGTGGTGATGGAGAGGCGTACGACGACAACGATGATGAAGCTTATTGTTCGGGTAGAATCGGTGGACACGTGCAGAAGAGATTCTTGTCACCGTAGATATCGTCGATCCTTCCTACGCTTGGCCATATCTTTGGAATTCTCTTGAACGACTGAAAAAATCAATTTTAAAGTAAGCATATCATGCCTTGTTTTCCATACATTGCAGAAATATCGAGTAAATGCCGTGACCAAACTCACTACGGGAAATGCGGCTAACTCTCGCGAGTATGGCCTGTTCCATTCGGATTGAATGACCTGTTGTTGTGTGTGCGGTGCCATTTTTAGAGGATTCACGTTTATGTCCATCTTTCCAGTCTCTATGTCCTCAATTTCTTTTCTGATAGCTAGTTGGATTTTGAAGATAAATTACTTGCTTTTCACAGATTTATCACGATTATTTTGGGTTCGGTGTTTGGTACAATATGCAATATTTTTTGTTGTACTTTAGAATCCGATCTCCAGCGCCTTCCAGCAACGTTTTGATGACTTTTATAATAACCTTGAGTCGGTTGGAGACCAAATAACCGCATAATTTTTTCCCCCTATACTTTAAGGCGGGATATACATTTAGACAGGAAAAAAATAAGCAATATTGAGCGATTTTTTAAACTAAAAAATCATTATTCGAAGTTTATCAAACTTTAGGTATACTTTAATAGTATATTTAAGTATACGAAACAATTTATTCAAATTAATTCATCATCAATATGGCGGAGCTGTTCCCGTAGACTTTGATTTGCAATAAAGTTCAAACGTTTTATCAATTAGAACATGTATAGTTTCTATGTGACGGTAATTAAAATTGAGAAAATGAAAATTTGAGAAAATGGCAAGCATTTACAAAAAAAATCAACATTTCACGCAACATTTCTGTAAAATGTGGATTGAAAAATTAGTTTTTTTTTTTTCAATTATTCAAAAACGGTTTTTGTCGAGTAGAAGGTATCAATATTATCAATATTTCTACCAAGTTTCAACTCAATCGGCTTAATAGTTTCTGAGTAATCCTGCACGCCAATTTCGATAATGCAGTTTTGAGAAAAACGCGTTTGAAGTTCACGCCCGCTCCGAATCCGAGCGGTGAGGCACAGCGTTTACAGGCTGTAACGTTTGAAGTTTTTCGAATTTCGCTTTGAAATTTTAGGAAAATATTCTACATATACAGTTCTGTCGTTTAAAGAAAAAAAAAAGAAATCGATTTTTTTATCGTTGCAAATGTATATCCCGCCTTAAAGTCCTACTTCAACGCACCCACATCTTTCAAAAACTTTTTTGAAACATGCTTCCTCTTCTATACTTTAATTTCTGTAGGCATTGCGGAACGGCAAGGAACTGGTCGAAACAAGATATTCGCCCAATTTATCAGTGGAGTCCGGATCCTGAATAAGCGTCCTTTTTTTAAAGTGCATCCTTAGCGATATGCTTTGAAAACTACCAGGAATATTTTTTAAGATGATTTTTATGGAAAAAAGCCCGCATAGTCGCAGGAACGAACTGTGGAAACAAAATTAAAAAGCAAGTAATTGAGCGAAGAGCAAAGCTTACATATGAGAGCGTCGCAAAATCTGTCGAGTTCTACTTTATCCTCGGATTCCGTGGGTTCCGCCATGAGTGTGCCGGCTACTGGCCAGCTCATGGTCGGCGCGTGGAAACCGTAATCCATGAGCCTCTTCGCGATGTCGACAGCTTCGATGTTGGCAGTTTTCTTGAGATCCCGGATGTCCAGTATGAACTCGTGCGCCACGAGACCCGTTTCGCCCTTGTAGAGCGTCTTGTAATGCTTCTCCAATCGCTTGCTCATGTAATTGGCGTTTAGTATAGCGACTTGGGTGGCTCTGCGAAGACCCCGCGGTCCCATCATCTTTATATAGGCCCAAGAAATTGGCAAAATTCCGGAAGAACCGTACGGCGCTGCCGAGACAGCTCCCAGGCCGGAAGTCTCCTTCAACTTGCCGTTCGTCGAGTCCACTACCGGATGACCCGGAAGGAACGGTATCAGATGACGTTTCCTGCGATAAATAAGCCATAGGAAACTAAAAAATTGATCAAGTGTCTCCGACGAGCCACGCAGCAAATCCTCAAATATATGTTCTAGATGAGATTCTGTGCCATTTTCTCATAATGCTTTTAATTATATATGAAAGTAGAACGACGTTCTTCAAAGATTCAGGGTACTGTAATTTTTTGTTTAAATCGTTCGTAAGACAACTCAAATTAACGAGGGAGGTCTCAACATATGCTGCAGGAATAGCAGATTGATGGTAAACTTATGATTACAACGATAAAACTGCTAGAGAAACTTTAATACTTCGTCTGTAAACATTTTTCCGATACCATCCGTCGGTAAGCCTGGGTATTTCAAGTCTTGCCGTTTTTTCACCCAGTTAATACATTCGAAAAAAATTGAAAAAATGCCTGCTAGTGTTCGAAACATTCAATTTAATATATTAATCATAAAATTATGGCAAAATAATTTTGTTCATATATTTCTTTGTTAAGCAAATGAAGCAACTCAGTAGGAAAGTAGGTTTTGCTCAGACGCGAAAAACCCAGGTTTACAGACGAAGTGTCAATGCGTTTTTCTCGAAACTGTGTTTTTCAAAATGGTGTACACGATTTATCGACATCTAATGAACGGATTGACTTGAAATTCGGTACACTTATTCAGTGTAATATTAGTTTAGTCTTAACATTTGTTTTTTCATCAGTTATTAACATCAATGATGTTATTTTTAACCCGTAGTAGTCACACTTAGCTAGAATGACGTTTTAGTCGTACTGGGTCCATGGGACCCAGGCGTTTTAAAATTGTTATAAATAATGAAATAATGCATTGAGCGATATGCAAACAAATAGTGAGGTATAATTTGAACCTTGTTTAATACAAGGATATTGATTAGAAATCGAAAATTAAAATTTAAATATGCAAAAAAATTATGCATAAAAAAACGTGAAAAATGACTTACAAAAATGGCCGAAACTCTTGTAATTATTGACAAAAAAATGGTTTTATAATCTGAAAATAATGTACTTTGAAATAGACATAGCGGTTTCTGTGGACTTTTCGAAAAGTATATTTATTTTATCCAACGCAGGTGCGATTTAGAAGGAAAGAATGAAACGCTTACGCATATAAAAAAATGTATGTTTAATTGAAAAAAAAAAAGTTGTACGGCATCAAAATAATTTGTTTGGGTCCCGTGCACCCAGTGTGACTATTAAGGGTTAATTAAAAAATTGCAAAATAATCTCAAAATTTCTGTTTTGGCGATGGAAACACGATTAAAAAAAAGCTCGGTCAAATGAGCCAACATTATCTCTCTAAAAAAAATTAGTTTTTTTTGTTTCAGATTACGAAGCTGTGATAGCGGGTTAGTCTTGACCAACGTTTTTCTTCTTAACATTTGTTTATTCATTAGTTATTAACAACAATGATGTTATTTTTAATCGAAAAACGAACTCAATTTTTTTACGCTGCAAACATAACAAAAAAAGCTCCGTCAAGTCAAGGCAATATTATCTCTTTCAAGGAAAAAACTCGTTTTGTTTTGTTTCGGATGACGAAGCTGTGATAGAAGTTTAATCTTGACCGACGTTTTTCTTAAAATTTGTTTCTTCATTAGTTTTTAACAATAATGATGTTATTTTTCATCGGAAGATCGAAAAACAAACTTCATTTTTTTTACGATGGAAACACAACACAAAAAAGCTCGGTCAAGTGAAGCCAATATTATCTCTTTCAATAAAAAAAAAACTCGTTTTTTCGTTTCAGATGAGCAAGCTGTAATAGTAGTTTAGTCCCGACCGACGTTTTTCTTCTTGACGTTTGTTTCTTCGTTAGTTTTTAACAATAATGATGTTGTTCTTCACCGAAAAATTAACAACAAAAAACATTTAAAAAATGTTTGACGATGGAAACACAACACAAAAAAGCTCGGTCATGTCACGCCCAAAAACTTTTCAAGAAAAAAAAAACTCGTTCCTATTTGTTTCAGATCACGAAGCTGATAGTACTTTAGTCTTGACCGACGTTTTCCTTCTTAACATTTGTTTCTCCATTAGTTATTAACAATAAGGATGTTATTTTTTATCGAAAAATCGAGAAAAACCTTCATAATTTGTTTTTTGACGATCAAATCACAACACAAAAAAGCGGAGCTTAATTTTAATTAAAAAATTAATTTAATTAGTTAATTAAAAAATTGCAAAATAATCTAAAAATTTCTGTTTTGACGATGGAAACACGATTAAAAGAAAGCTCGGTCAAATGAAGCCAACATAATCTCTTTAAAAAAAATCGTTTTTTTGTTTCAGATTACGAAGCTGTGATAGCGGTTTAGTCTTGACCAACGTTTTTCTTCTTAACATTTGTTTATTCATTAGTTATTAACAACAATGATGTTATTTTTAATCGAAAAACAAACTCAATTTTATTTTACGCTGGAAACATAACAAAAAAAGCTCCGTCAAGTCAAGTCAATATTATCTCTTTCAAGAAAAAAACTGGTTTTTTGTTTGTTTCAGATACGAAGTCGTGACAGGCAAATGAGCATGAGCACGTTTTCGAAATGATCAAGTATAACCGAGTAATCTTACACTCCGATGGGTCCCATGCCTGGTCCACCTCCGCCGTGAGGTATGCAGAACGTTTTGTGAAGATTCAAATGAGAAACGTCGCTGCCATAATCTCCGGGTCGGCAGAGGCCCACCTGTGCGTTCATATTGGCACCGTCGAGATAAACTTGTCCACCGGCTCCGTGGACCATCGCGCAAACGTCACCGATCGTTTGCTCGAATACCCCGTTGGTCGAGGGATACGTGATCATCAGACAAGACAGATCCGTTCTGTGCTCATCGATCATCTCCTTCAGATGAACAATGTCCACCGAACCGTCTTTCTTCACGTAAATCGGCTCCACTTGCATTCCCGCCATTTGGGCCGACGCTGGATTCGTACCGTGAGCCGAGATCGGTATCAGGCAAACTTTTCGATTCTCGTTACCGCTTGCCTCGTGATAACACTGAATCGCCCGCAAACCAGCGTATTCACCCTGAGCGCCGCTGTTCGGCTGGAAACTTATCCCATCGTAGCCTGTTATCGCGCACAAGTCCTTCTCCAATTCGGCGAACAACTCTTGGTAACCCCGCGTTTGTTCCGCAGGCGCGAACGGATGAATGTTCGTGAAGCCCGGCAAACTGCACGGCATCATCTCGCTCGTTGAGTTCAGCTTCATCGTGCAGGAACCCTGACGAGCAAAGAAAAATTGTCTTAAACATCGTGCTCCCTTAGTCATCTTGTTCGGTGAGGATACACTTTTTGTCCCCTATTGAGGAACCCTTGTATGCGTACGATTTTTTTTGCGATATTTTTTGGGAAAGGTGTACAAAAGATGCTGGACCGTAGCAAATTTGATTTTTAGAACAATTCTGTCCGTATGTCCCCACTTCAACAGACTTCGATATATCAGGATGATCTTTTTTACAAGCGGACAGAAAAAGCTTGTAAAACGCTCTAGCTTCCTCGCTCATTGACATATTGGTTTGTACTTTTTGAGTATATTGTTTTGAAATTGGTTACTATTGGATTATTGGTTATACTATTGCAGATAGTCTCTCTCTCTCTCTCTCTCTCTCTCTCTCTCTCTCTCTCTCTCTCTCTCTCTCTCTCTCTCTCTCTCTCTCTCTCTCTCTCTCTCTCTCTCTCTCTCTCTCTCTCTCTCTCTCTCTCTCTCTCTCTCTCTCTCTCTCTCTCTCTCTCTCTCTCTCTCTCTCTCTCTCTCTCTCTCTCTCTCTCTCTCTCTCTCTTTCTTTCTCTTCTTTGTCCCTTCAAGGTATCAGAAGGTTTTTATTACGTAAATTAAATAACGGTGACGTTTCCATCGTTGGAATGCAATGAAAATTCTTTTCAATTTACTGTGTTTCTTTACGTTTATCATCAAAATCAAAATCTTCAATCAAAATCTTTTTTTACATTTTAGGTTGTAGATCCCTTGAGAGATAACACCACGATAGGATTTCGAAAAAATCGTTTTTTTTTTTTACTTAAAAATACTTTAGGGGCATAAAAACAATATGCAATTGGTCCTGGAGCGATTTTTTTAAAAGTACGATTATCGATTTTGCCGCAGCGCCTCGGACTTCTCGAAACCACGTTTTTCAAACTGGGAAGACGGATTATTCGAACACGTTTGCATGGATCGATTTAAAATGGTTACTTTAATGAATACAAAAAATTTCTAATAAACTTGTAGATTTTTTGTTACATTCACACACGCACACACACATACTCACGCACGCATGCACACATAAATTTACAGTACAACGTTCACTCCATTTTGCCCGAAAAATCTCTCCCAGGCTGGTTTCTTAACCAGAGGTTACGCGCACAAAATTCTCGAGCTCGGAGTTCGAGTCGGAGTGGGGGAAGCGCTCTAGTGAGAAACTGGGGAAAGTTTCTTATTGTCGGGGTTCTTATTCGAAGGTCGGACTCTTTGTTGATATTTGGAATGTTGACTAAGCGGTCTTTATTAAACATCAAAATATTTTTTTAAGTTTGACAAAACATGGTAGTGGGAGGAGCCACGTATGTCGGTGCGCGGGCGATGACATTCTTCGCTTGCGGAAGTCCTAAGTCCCGGACAGGTGATCCGAAGCAAAAAAATCAAACATATTTTTACTTTGTACAATATTGTGTATAAGTTGACCTAGAATCAAGAACAAAAATTGAAAAATAAAAAAATAGTGAGCGATCGAAAGAAAGTTTGTTTCTTTCCCAAAAATTTTCGCAGTTTTTGCTCACTATTTTGTTATTTTTCAATTTTTCTTCTCGATTCTAGGTCAATTTATACACAATATTGTACAAGGTGAAAATATGTTTGATTTTTTTGCTTCATACGTAGCTCCTTCCACTCCCACCACCATGTTTTGTCAAACTTTAGAAAATATTTTGATGTTCAATAAAGACCGCTTAGTCAAAATACCAAATATCAACATTCCATATTTAATACTTTTCGCATAAAAAATTGGTGAAAGATCGAACTTTTTAGGCCCAACAAGGCAGAACCTTCCCTTGAGATAAAAAATAATATTCATTGCATCCCAACAATGCACCCTTCAACATTGTATGTACCATCGTAAAATAATAGTTTGGAGGAGAATCGCGAAAGTTAAGGACTCGCACATTGTTTCCTTATGAGTTAAATTCCCTCGCAAAGCTCCTCCACGAGGAAGCAATCACTAAAAAACGATTCGCTCATAGGATAAGCCTTGCAAGCAAAATAAAACGGCGAGGAAGCTACGCGGAAGTAAAATATTACACGATTTTTTGTCAATATCAATGAGAAATGGAATTTTACTGGTAGAGAAAGCATCGAATATTATAGGCAATTTCCGTGGGTGAAGCCAGTGCATGTCCTATGAGAAACAACATTTTCTACGTAACGAAGTGGCGATGTGACATTCCTACCAATGGAATCATGCTGTGAACGAGAGACACATCCTTGTTCTCCAGCGATTTCATGTACCGCACGATTCTCGTTTCCGAATGATGCATATTGAAGACCGGATGTTCCAAGTAAGGAGTAACACGCTTGAAACTCGAAGACTCGAGATCCCGACCATCGGTTAATCCGGACTCCGCGATCTCTTTGACGCTCGTGTCGATCTTGAAAACCTTGAGAAGATCATTCACGTCTTCGGGCTCGGTCGTTTCGTCCAGAGAAATTCCAATTGAATCATCGTTGTTGTATCTGAAATTGCGATAAGTGATTATGCCAGACGTGATCGTTGGGAAGGACTCAACAATTTTGTTGTCTTTTACCTCAAGTTTATCTTCGCTCGTTCGGCCATTTTTCGAACGGCCTGTTGGGACTCTTTGGAGGACACGGTTATCGTATCGAAGAAATGTTCATTGTGAACTTTGTGACCCGCTTCCGCAAGGCCCCTCGCCAAGACTACCGTCAGGTTGTGAACCCTCGTGGCGATATCGCGAATCCCTTGAGGCCCGTGATAAACCGCGTACATGGCTGACATATTGGCCAAAAGTGCCTGCGCAGTGCATATATTGCTCGTGGCTTTGTCTCTTCTTATGTGCTGTTCACGGGTCTGCAGGGCTAATCGAAAAGCGTCATTTCCGTCGACGTCTCGAGTCAGCCCGATCATTCGCCCGGGCATTAGCCTCACGAGATTCTTGCGGCAGGCGAAGAAACCCGCGTGGGGGCCACCGTACCCAAGCGGAATTCCGAAACGTTGACTCGTACCGATGCATATGTCCACCTTGAAGTCACCAGGTGGTCGCAATATAGCCAGGGACAATAAGTCAGCGGCTGCACAAACCAACGTCTAAGAATTTGTAAAAAAAATTATGAATATATTTACCTTTGGTCGTAACACGCCCTTCGAAATTATTCGAGTAACAAAGGATTCATTTTTTAATGGTAGATTAAGGGCTTACATACACCTGGGTAGGTCAAAACGATCGATTTTTCAAAAAGGTGCTCATTTGAAAGTACTATCCTTTGAGTGTCTACCCTGTAAATTTCAGAAGGAAATTCACAATAATGACGAAGTTATAGCGTTTTGTAACGGACCGGGTGAGCAACGACTAACGGTTGGGGCGCAGGTACTCAAAACTTTAAGGGGTAAGGCTACAGTGGAAGTTTCTGAAAAATTTATCGTCATAAGAATAAGTTACTATTCGATTTATAGCAAGAAAAATGTTTTTCGCCGAGTTTGAGCGTATAACGTAAGCCCACCTTTGGCACGGCCAGAGGCGTATGAGGCATTCCACGTCCCTTCAGCCAGTATAAAAAAAATCCACAATTAATTTTGAAAAATCGAGTTACTTTATTGAAAAATATTCACCGAGTGTCGACATTTTTTTTAAATTTCTGACGTTTTTTCTCGTTGATTACCATTTTTTAATATTTTTCCATTTAAATGGCTGTATCTTTGGCAGGATTTGACGTATTTACATGTGTGTGGAGCACTCGCTGTATGTTTACCAGGTTTTTGAAATACATATGACATATGACATATATGTCATATGTATTGGAGCCTTGGAGTGCTCCACACTCTTCAATCGAATATTAATAAAAACATAAAAAAAATAAAAACGGCTGTTACTTCACGGTGTTCAGGAATCCCATAATATAAAAAATAGCAAAAATCCGTTTTTCGTATTCACAATTCGGGGAAATTTGAAAAAATAAAATAACGAGTGTCGTTCCTTGAGAAAAAAAATCATTTTCCATATTTTGTCCTGAAACGGATGTTTGACTTGCGCAATAAAATCTAAATTAATTTTTTTCTGGAAGGCTATAAAAAGACGCATATTTTCGTTTTTTACGAATGTAAATACGTCAAATCCTGCCAAAGATACAGCCATTTGGATGGAAAAATGTTAAAAATGGTAATCAACGAGAAAAACCGTCAGAATTTTTTTTTACATTTCGACACTCGTGAATATTTTTCAATAAAGTAACTCGATTTTTCAAAATTATTTGTCGATTTTTTTTTACTGGCTGAAGTGACGTGAATGCCTCATATGTGAAACTTTAAACGTGTTTTTCTCGAAACAGCTTTTTTCCAAATGGCGTGACAAATAATTTTAACAATTTTCACTCGATTTACTTCAAATTTC
The DNA here is from genome assembly GCA_944452715.1 of Ophion slaviceki. Lineage (NCBI taxonomy): Eukaryota > Metazoa > Arthropoda > Insecta > Hymenoptera > Ichneumonidae > Ophion > Ophion slaviceki. The sequence continues at coordinate 19,892,106 of OX101785.1, read as the reverse complement.
AAAGTTATGTTCCTAATTGCATTTCGCATAGAAGCACGTACGGAATTTCTGATTAATCGAAAACTTTTCATTTTATGAGCAGTTTTATACGAAATTTTTCACTGAAAATTCGTTCCTACAACTACAACAACATTCAAATACCTACAACTTTTGAATAAAACAATATTTTTTAAATTCCGTACGTACGTCTCTAGGTATTCTAATGTAGATTGACGAGATTTTTTTGTTTTTTGTGCTAGGTAAAAAATTGTGGATGCTAAATGTCACGCCGCGGAGTGCCTAAAAAAAGATGACAAAAGAAAATATTAGTTGTCGGCCATTTGGTACATCGAAAAAAATATATATATTCTAATAGGTTGATATTCATACTAAATAGATGTGTAATTAATTTTATGAGTGAGTCACTTTTTCAAACGGAAAAAAATTGTTAAATTCGCACATGATTTGATACCCGTTACTGTGGCATAACCCCTTAAACGCGTTTTACTCGAAACAGTGTTTTCAAAATCGGGACCAGAAATATCTCCACAACTACTCGACCGATCGGGATCAAGTTTTGCACAGTTATGTTAGTTATGATCTAGTACTTATCGAGCCGTTTTTCCAATACCTGGCAGAGTTTATTTTTCATCATAAGTACTGAACAATTTTGAAGCCAAAAATCGACTGTTTTATTCCAGTGACAGCCATGACCCGAAAAATTTAATTTTTAAATTCCGACTAGATAAGTACTAGTTTTATGTATCCACTTTAAGAAACAAATATTTTTTTTAGATAAAAAATTGCAAAAACACGTCCCAAAAAACGACTGTAACTTATTTATCGTTTGAAATTTTATAACCAAATTTTCACACAATGTAGAAAAAATATCATACTTTAAAATGTATATCATGGCTGCTCAATAAAATTCAGTGCTATACACAAAAAAAAATTCTCAAACATAACCTTACTTTTAGCCGCCTCAGGTGTATGTAAGCCCTTAAGACGAATTGAAATTGCTTGAATTACAGTGGATGCAAAAAGTATTTGTACTTGTCATACGAAACTGTTGTTAATTTGGCTTTGTTTGTTTGTTCGTTTTTTCCTAAGATTTTTGTGAACAGACACCAAGTATATTTTGGATAAGCTATCGAACGCACAAACTTAAGAAAGCATTTTATTTTTTTCGTAGGGTAATTTGAAAATGACGTGTACAAATACTTTTTACACCCACTGGAAGTATTTATCCAAGTATTCTTTAAATTCCAAATTTCTGTGATGAGGACCGAATTACAAGTATGGAATCGAAGATTTAAGGGGTTAGGCTACTGTGAAAATTACGAACACTCGTCGCTTGAGGCAACTCAAATTAAAGAGGAAGGTCCAACATACGGTGAAGGAATCGCAGATTGAAGATAAACTCATGATTACAACGATAGGACTGCCAGTACAAATTTTAACGCGTTTTTCTCGAAACTATTTTCTTTTCAAATCGGTATACACGATTTCTTGACATCTAATGAACGGATTAACTAGAAATTTGGTAAACCTATTCAGTGTAATAATATTAATACGTAAATAGTAAAGTCTGAAACGACGTTTTTCTTGTTAACATTTTTTTCCATAAGTTATTGATAATAATTATGTCACTTTCCGTCGAAAAATCGAGAAAAAATTCCAAATGCTTTTTTATGATTGAAGCACGAGAACAAAGACTAGCCCAGTCAAGTTTCAGCCAATATTATCTATTTAAAAAAGAAACTCGTTTTTTCGTTTTCGAGCATCACAAATCGAGCACACTGTTGAGCGCCTCACTTTCAAAGGTCCTTCACGAGATTGTTTATAACTATTTAAATTATTCATATTTCTTTCTGAAATGCGGCACACAACTTTATTAATGTACATACAGGTAAATGTCCAAACGTTTTTTTAAAAATAACCCTGACTTTCGGGTCCTCGTAGTAGCCCAACCCCTTAAACAATTGCTGAAACTCATACTGTTGGACGGATGAAAGTTGTATGCACATTTTTAAATAAAATTGTGGCAAACTAGGATGAATCACGATTTTGGGTGCACGAAAGCGGTTTAGCGGAGCCTCGGTTTTAGAAAATCGTTTTCAGAGGGTTGAATAACCACACCGACGTCCACAAACTAATAATGTACCATGATGAAATTGATTTGTCTGTAATTTGTCTTATATCGTGAGTCTCCATGATTTTAATCTAGCATCCCAACCTTTAAAAATACCAAAGCAAAATATGAAAACTCTTTTTCCATTTATACTAATTTATACTAGCAATGTGTCAAAAGAGCTAAGAATATATTGGGGCATCGATCTACCGAAACAAATACCCCGCCAGAATTGTTCAGACTGCGCCAAAAAATTATCATAGGAAAAGCATGGCAATATGATCTACGCATCAAAGAAACAAAAGAATAGTTTTTGTTAAGCATCAAGTGAAGTTTGAGGATCGAGCATTATCTAAAGAAAAAAACGTTTAAAATCTTTTAAAAAATAAGCTTTTATTTATAAACTTTTGAACTAAAAAGTAAAAAATAATATTTAGTGTATGAAGTTATATAGTAAAGCTACAGAAGAACCTCATCCTTGGTCACTGATCAAAGGCGCAGGCAGCACATAATAAAACTTACAGAAACATAGAACTTTAAAAAATGTCAATATTTTCTTAAAAGCTTGAGGCTTTATTTCAAGTGTAATCACGATTCACGCCTCCAGCTTTTAAGGTAACTTTTAAATCTTTTAAAATTCTATATTGACGTACGTTTTATTAAGTATGTACTGCCTGCGCCTTTGATCAGTGACCAAGGATGGGGTTCTTCTGTAGCTTTACTTTGTAACTTCAAACGCTAAATATTATTTTTTACTTTTTAGTTTAATAGTTTATAAATAAAACCTTGTTTTTTAAAAGATTTGGTAATTCTTTAGATAAGTAACTATTACGAAAAATGAGCCCAAAATTATTTTTCTGCTATTTTCTCATTTATTGGGTTATAAATAATGATATTCAGCCGGGGGAAGCTGAAATTCAACCCCCCCCCCCATAATAAGTCTAAAATAAGGGTATTTTTTAATATTTCGAAACCTATATTGGGTGTGTTTGGGTTTTCGAATAATTCGAGATTATTTTTATCAATTTTTTGCTCGTCAAAAATTTGTTAATAAAAAATGTAGCTTCCCCCGACTGAATATCATCATTTATAACCCAATAAATGATATTTTATCGGAGAAATCGGATAATAATTTTCTGAAAAGTCACTTATCTAAAGAATAACGAAATATCTTTTACGTTTACTTTTTATTTTGTACTTTTTAGCATTAGAATTTGTTTAATTATCTGTCTTAAGGGGTTACCCCTACTTGCGATTTTGAAAAAATCGATTTTTTTTATTGCATTTTTTTGAAGTGCAGTTTTTTTTATGCCCGGAATAGATGACTCTATGTAAGTTTACAAAAAAAAAATATTTTCTTCATGTAAACTGAAATTGAAACTTTAAACGCGTTTTTCTCAAAATGGCATTTCTGAAGTCGGTGACCAAGATTACTCGAACACTAATGAACCGATCTTCTTGAAATTTTGCAGGCTTATTTAATACATAAAAATGTAGTCTTTAATCGTTCGATTTTGTTTCGAAAAAAATGCCCGTTTTATAGCCAAAAAACGGCCGTTTTTTTTCGTTAAAATCGAACCATTAACTTTGACTGTCCGCCATTTTGTGAAAAATGAATATTTTTTAAAATTCTTCGATTAAAGACTAGTTTATACTTATATTTGACTAAATCCATCCGCATTTTTTTTCAGATGATCCACTTCGCCGCAATGTTGGTCACCGCAAACCGTGTATATAAACACATTATTTGATTGACGGCCATTTGCCACTAAACAATGTAATATTTTTCAATAAAAAAATTACTGAAAGTTCTTCGAGATGTGTTCTTTAAGATGGTATATTGATCGATTAAAAAAGTTTTGTAGTTTTCTTTAAAAAAATTCATGAAAAAGGCCTTTTTTGCGCTACAAGTGGGGGAACGCCTTAATATCTTCACGTGTGCGTATTTATCTGTTTAATATTGAATTTCATTCACTTTGGCTATTTACATGCCCAATCGGATGCCAGCAAGTGCTTGAAAAATGGATCACAAATTTTGAACCGGAAAGACACGAACGAAGCAGGTTAAATAAAAGCTTGTAAAAATGAGTCTTGTTCTCCAAATATTTTCGTAACGAAAAGAAAACGTACTTTGTCAGTGTGAGCTTTCTCCACCACGTTCTCGTAGTCGTAAATGGCTCCGTTGGTGTCGGGATATTGTATGAGAATTGCAGCAATGTCCTTCGCACTCGTATCCACCTCAAAGACATTACCGACTTCGAGAATCAATCCGAGGGATGAGGCTCGGGTTGCAATAACGCTTATCGTCTGCGGATGTACTCTGTCCGATACGAAGAGCCTCTTTCGTTTGTTCTGCCTGTAGGCGAGTGCTAATGCTTCGGCCGCGGCTGTACCCTCGTCCAACAGCGAGGCATTGGCCACCTCCATTCCCGTTAAATCGCATATCATTGTCTGATAATTTATCAAACTCTCGAGTCTTCCTTGAGCTATCTCGGGCTGATAAGGCGTATACTGAGTCGTCCTGAAATAAACAATAGGTATATTTCTTTCACTCGTATGCATTTTGAAAACACGAGGCTCGTCTTTTCAAAATCGCCGCTACGGGATATTCGAAAGAAAAATGGTCATTACCATCCGGGATTCTCGAATATGTTCCGCATTATCGTGGGAGGAACGCAGCAATTGTAATATCCCATCCCAATGTAACTTCTCCATACGTCGTTTTTTTCTGACATCGCAGTTATGCGTTTTATTAATCCGTATTCGGCTGTAAATACGAGAGAAAATACGTATACGTATAGAGGAAGTTTCGTACGAAATGTATAAAGTAAGAGACTGGTTACGGTTACAAGGAACATCACTTAAGGGGTGCTCTTACTTTAGACGCTACGAAAGGCCATTTTCATGATTTTTTTGATAGGTTTGTATTATAAATATTGATATAAAAGTTGTTACACTTAATAAATACACTTTCGAAATACATTTTTTTTTTAATTGTATTTTTGCAACCCAAACGAACTTTAAACGCGTTTTTCTCGAAACAACGTTTTTTCGACGGCTTGTTGATAAAATCTTCGCAACTACTGAACCGATCCTTATGAAATTTTAACCACATATTCTTTACAACTATAGCTATAGCGCATATCAAGGATTTTTTTAAATGTTGATATTTGCTAATTTTTTTTGCCAAAAACGGTGAAACAACACTTTTTTTTGTTTTTTCGAAAAATGTCCGCCATTTTGTTATTTTTGCATATTTCAAAAATCGTATGATATGTCCTATAGCCATTAACATACTGAATCTAAAACCGTTTGATTTTTTTGTTTCGGATGATCCATCTCCAAGATTTCATCAACAGCGCAGACCTACAATTTTTTTAGGACATTTTTTTAACTACCATTTTCGTCTATAAATAGTCACTTAAATATATATATTTTTTAAATGTATTTCGAAAGTGTATTTATTAAGTGTAACAAGTTTAATATCAATATCTATAATATAAACCTATTTTTAAAATCATGAAAATAGCCCTTTTTGTAGCGTCTAAAGTGAGAAGACCCCTTAAGTGTCCGCCTTCGATTTTGTTGAAACTCAGATATGTGATAAAGCATTGAAAACTATTAGACACGCAATTTTTTATCGGCGAAAAAACGGTTTTAAGGGGGGAAACGACCCCTCGAAGAAAGGCGTGCCCCTTAATTTGATTTTTTTTTCAATACTTCTATAGTGGATTTTCCATCGCTTTACATTAGAAGAATTTTGGTTTTTGTTTCATTCAGATCGGTGGAATGCTTGTGGGTGAAACTGGAAAACAACCGGTCGACACGCCTTACTTTAGGGGGTGCTTACCCCCCTTGTAACCGTTTTTTCGCAGCTAAAAAAAACGTGTATAATAGTTTTTAATGCTTCATCACATACATGAGTTTCACCAAAATCGAAGGCGGACACTCGAGTGACGTTTCTTGTTAGATAAACGCGGAAAAAAAATTACTTGTCCGCCAAAATCATTATGAATTATTGGATTAAATAAAAATTATTATTCCGCCAAGGAACATGGCTTGAAGGGTGTGATACCTTTAAGCGAGGAAAAAATGTGCTGATTTTCATCATTTTTTTTATAAAAGGAAAGATTTCTTTACCATTTTTGAGACTTAGGGTATGTTTTATTACTACTTTTGGCTGTTACAATGGATGTTTTTTTTTCAATCTTTAAAAATGGCGGAGGTATGGCACGGTCTTCTAAACTGCATTTTCAAAACTGGCGTGACATATAGCTGAGACACTAACCGACCGAGTCTGATGAAATTTGGTATAAATCTTTCTAACCTTGTTGTCTGAAACATGAACCTAAATGTTCTTGAAAATGAAAAAAATAGAATTTTTGGTTGCTAAATGTAGACATTTTTTTCGGAAAATTCAATATTTTTGTTTGAAAGTGTTCCATTTAATCAATTTTCAACATTTTTCACTTTTTCTTGGTTCATATTCCGCGTATGAGGGTTAATGAGAGAAAAGTTTTTGGAGGTTTTTTTTTTCAAATTGATCCCGCCGATGCTACGTGTCACGCCGTCGGACAATATCCGCCGCACCCGTTTAGAAGACCGTGCCTTACGGCAGCAACTTTTGAAGATTAATGAAACAAAATATCATATAACATGCAAAATTAGTAATAAAACATACCCTAAGTCTAAAAAAGAGTGAAGAAATATTTCTTCTAAAAAAAATCGATGATTTGCCTACTTGAAACTGTTTTCCGCCGATAAAAAAAAATACGTGTCTAATAGTTTTCAATGCTTTATCATATATATAAGACTCAACAAAATCGAAGGCAAACAATTACGTGATGTTCCTTGTAAGTACTCGTTAGTTCGATGGAACAAATTATTATAAAAGTAACTGAATATTCTATTTTTTCAATAAATAAGTCATCGTCATACCTCAATAACGAATTTACAGAGGACAATTCATTTTTTTCAATGTAGAAATCTCGTCGTTTACATAACTATATATTACTTATCAATTTTTTTAAAATTACCTATGATGCGAGTTTCCGTTTCAGTCAATTTTATTTAAATTTGAGAATGTCTGAATTTTTGGACACGGCTGTGACGCGTGTAAGTTTTATTTCAATCACATTATCAGTCTACAATAATAAAACGATAGGACGAGAAACGGGAAAAACGTGCCTCGAAGATCGCGCGAGTCTCAAGATCACGTGAACGTAGAGTTTGGAAAAAAAAGAAGAGGAAAGAGTTTGACCTAAGACCCCGAGAGATACGAGAGTAACATGGTAGAGCTTGAATCACCAGCTATGGATCACTTACTCCCGATACGATCAGTTTTATTCCACAAGTAGTTTAACGCAATCTCGAGCACCACGGGAGGTATCAATGACGTACAATTGCATAATTTATTATTGATCGATCGAGCGGGAAATTAAATTATTAGATGTGATGATCATTTTCATTTTCCTTCCAATCACCGGGATCGTGTTTGCGTCCATCATAATTTACAAAGTGATCGTTAATGTGTCGAAATCGAGGCGTTATGATGAAAATTCTTGACGGTCAACAAATGTGAAGAAGAATTGCGACAATGCTGACTTTCGAAAATAGATATTTGCAACCCATTGACAAGTTTCGACCTCCTGTGTGCATCAAAGGCAGGGCTTTTTTCATTCTCTCTTTTAAAAAAAAAGCTTTCGAGAATTTTGAAACACGCTGTACTTATCAAGCTCCCCGTTCAATGAACTGGACACTTTCAGGAGTGTGGAAGGGAAACTTCACAGATATCCAACGAGCTCAAATTTTTATCGAGTTGTCGAAAGTGAAGACAAAAAAGTTTCGAGTGGAAATATTCCTGAGAAAGTGAGAACTATTTTTAAAAATGTATAAATTGATCTCAAATTACACAAAGAACGTCATTTTTTGGTTATTAAGTATTTTTTTCAAATTTGTAATGGGCCCGAATTAACTTTTCAATTTTCAAAAGTTACTTTAACGCTTCCTTGACGCACTGGGTCAATTTCACCCGGATAGTACAAAGTACAGGGTACAAAGTACAGTTGTTAAGGGCAGGTGAATAAAATCCACTATCAGGTGGATAAAATCCACTATAAACATTTCTTAATATGTCTACATAATTAAAATTCGGAAGATATAAAATTGAATTGTAAAAAATTATTGAAATCTTTCAATTTTGGGCAAGTGAGCATTTTATTTCAAAATCGTCCGGGTTAAAATGACCCAGTGTGTCAAGGAAGGGTTAATGTAGAAAAATCTGGCATTGTCAAGTTCTCGCTCAATTGATCTGACGAATTGAATGCGTTGGTGCGACCTGTTAACAATGCACCTGCTATGCAAGCAAAATGCCATACTATCGGATTGTCCTTAATATTTCCTTGAATGTAACATTGATTAAGACTTCTGGATTATTTTCATACTCACTGACTGGTTTGTCAATCTGCAGGTCTTTGTCCAAACGTATATTACTTGGTACAGCAGTTTGCGTTAATTCTTCCAGAGACTGAAAATGTAATTGACTTTTAAATTCACACTGACATCTCAAAATTGAGAACATGTTGAGTGTTATTTCTAAGAATGGTGTTGAGGCAATTTTTTGTGGTATGTCATTGCTATACATATTAACGAAGATATCTGTAAAATGTAACAAATGTACACAATTGTAAATTATTTAGCAGGCAAATGATAAATGGCCCATTTTTGACAGATGGACTTTATTTGAATAAATAATCGAGTATAAATATATGACAAGCTATAAATGTATAATAAATTAATGTCGCCATTTTCAAGAATTATTTTTCAATTTCTGAATCCGAGTCTGAAAATGAGCCTTTTTCGGAGATAGGTTTAGCTCCGACAGAAAATTTAGGTAAGATACATATTGGGAACTTAAGCAATCACAGTGTAAAATTTATGAAAAATCGATTTTTTGCATTGTTCGATAGTATAGACCGTTATAAACATGAACCTGGCATCGCTGATTGATAATTGTAAATAAACAATTTATATAAAAATTCTACACTCGAAGCTTTAAACGCGTTTTTCTCGAAATGTCGTTTTTCAAAACGCTGTACACCCTCAAAGGAAGAGTTTTCAAGCTATCCGTCTCAAATGTTGACTCAACAATCTTCACGCCATTCTTTATGTTGCTATAGAACCTATTTTTGAAATATTCATACTTTTTTGACGAAAAAACAGGCAAAATTCGATACTTTTTTTCAAACTGCTGCCATTTTGACGATTTTGATTTTAAAAAAACTTCATAGCAAGATGGAGGTTTTTTTTAATCGCGGAAGGGACTCCTTTTTTTCAAAGAATTTTCCAACCGTTAAAAAAATGTAAAAAAATAAAAATAATCGTTTAAAAAATTATTTTCTGTTCTTCATGAGTGGTTTAATTTGACATAAAAAATCAGACTGATTAGCGTATTTTAACCATCGAAAACAAAATCGCGAAAATCAGCTATTATTCGACCCATTTTTTCAAACTGCCGCCATTTTGACGATTTTGATTTTAAAAAATCTTTATAGCAAGATGGAGGTTTTTTTTTAATCACGGAGGGGACTCCTATTTTTCAAAGACTTTTTCAACCGTTAAAAAATGTAAAAAAATTAAAATAATCGTTTAAAAAATTATTTTCTGTTCTTCATGAGTGCTTTAATTTGACATAAAAAATCAGACTGATTAGCGTATTTTAACCATCGAAAACAAAATCGCGAAAATCAGCTATTATTCGACCCATTACACTGTGAAGATTCCTTAAGAACAAATTTCCATCGATGAATAACTAATTTTTGAATTATGCAAGGAAAATATGAAAATGTATCGATTTCATACACAATTTAATTTAGCTGAAACAAGACAAAGCCAATCCATGTTTCTATTGGACGAAAATCACTTACCTTGAATCCCACGAATTCCAACATTTCCTGTTGTTCGTAATCCCTCGGGCCGATATGTCTCGTTTGAAATTCTTCCCTATCAGGAAACAATTTTCCGAACTTCGACGATTGCGCATTGCTTAAAGCCAATAGTCTCACGTGATTCTTAACACCATTCCGCATTCGTAATAATTTCGCGCATCGTGACAATCTCAGAGTGCAATACATTTTTCCTAGTTAATTTCGTTAAAATTCGATAGATGAAAATATTTGTCCTAATATCGCGTTTATGTACGACCGCCAAGGCGTCGCGTCTCATCCAGCGCACGAAACCTAAGTGGTGGAAAAACGTGTCACGAGACTTTTATATTCACGTGAAATGATATCTTAAAAGTGATGCCACAACTTTGTGATTAGAGCTTGAACTCCTGACCTTGCCGACTCACACGAAACTCCGGACAACACATGTCACGTTATAATAATTTATGTTTTTTCTTCCTTTGGTGTATCAATAGTGCTGTTGCAACTATCACCAAGTCACGTGCGAATCTTACGACGAACAATTTCCCACGTTACAACTATGACAATCGATCGAACAAATATTTATCTACTTGTTCGTTTTGATGATATGATGTTGACGTTTGCATCGTTGCAATTCGACAAAAAATAATATTTCCAAATTGAAAAACAGCTTTTTTGGCCAATGTGATCTGTCAAAATCACTTAAGGAGGTTGGAGCGTTAGCCACAATCAAAGGTTAAATTTCATAAAAAAATACATGTTATTGTTTACACTATGCTGAGCCTTTACGAATGTTTTGAACTTTTTTCACCACCAAAGACCAAAGATAAATAATAGTTTAATGTATGTAATTTAACGTGCGGTTAGATGGGCAAGACTTTCACACTAAAGGTTATGTAATTTTTATTGTTACTTAGCACCAAGATAAACCATTTCTAATAACGGATTAACGCAAACTGAAGCTTTGTGAACATTTAGAAGAAAAAAAATCCTCATCTTGCCCATCGTAAACCATGGGCCAATAATCTCGTGACGTAAATATGAATAGGCATAATTATGAATTACTCAAAATTTCATTGTGAATTTTATAAAACATTCGTTGTCGTAGTTTTTTCATAATAATCATCGATAATGTTATGCTTTTTCAAGTTGGTAGTAACACAAAAGTTTTTCTACTTTACGTAATAAAAATGTTAAAATGCATAATTTGGCCCTTTAATTATATATTTTAAAAAATTAGCATATATAGAATAAATCTGTACCTCGTATGCATTTTTTTGAGGTTCACTGAAAAAAAAATGAATAAACCGTCATTTGACTCAACTCAATCGCTCCAACTCCTAAAAGTTTTTTTAATTGGAAAATATGTACATTGAGGTATGTTTAGGAATTTTTAAAAATGAATTCGTTGACTGGAAGCGATTCAAACGCGATTATCTCGAAACATAGTTTTCAAAGTCGGTCCCAGATGTATCTCGAAAACGGCTTGTCCGATTTTGTCCAAATTTGGATACAATATTCTTCGATAGTTTTTCTCGTTCGCCACGTAGGGGTTTTTCATTTGATTGAACCATTGCTTTTTTATGCAATGTGTATGCAATCCAAAATCGTCGGAAATTGCGAACAAAAAAAATGCGATATCGATGATCAAAGACAAAAGGATCTTTGTGCATACAAAGTCGGATATCTCAGCAAAAAAATTGACGTAGAGAGCAAAAAAACCAAATTGAAGCTGAATAAACAAGCTAACTGATCTGTACATTGGATTAACTAAAAAAAAATTCCCGAGCCCGTGGACCCTTGAAAAAGAACAAAAAAATTTGGAAATTTTTTTCTCCCGCTATTTCTTATGATTGCGCGATAACCGTAGCGCACACAATTTGTTTGCCATATGATGCCGAAACTAGAAACTTGAAGCTTAAAAATACTTTTTTTCATCTCGGTACGACCATTTTTCAGATAGATACAACTCTTTAAAAAAAAACAAACAAAATTGAAGAAATGTTCTGTTCCTCTAATTTTTTGGAGTAGTGTATGTAAGAAAAGATTCTGGATGCTAATGGAAATGAGGAAATCATTTTTTTCTCAATATTTTCGTTGCATTTCAACAATGCACACTTCAACACCGTCTCGAAATTTGGTATACTTATTCAGTGTAATAGCAGTTTAGTCTTGACAGTCGTTTGTCTTCTTAACATTTTTTTTCATTAGTTATTAACAATAATGGTGTCATTTTTCTTCGGGAAAACGGAAAAAGAATTAAAACATTTTTTTTTGCTGACTGAAGTACAATAAAAAAAACGGCTCGGTCAAGTCTCAGCCAACATGATGTATTTCGAAAAAAACTCGTTTTTTTTTTGTTTCAGATGAACCGAGTGGCCAACATAAATTACACCGTTCAGCCCCTCACGTTAAAAGGTCCTTCAAGAGATCGTTTATAACTTCTTTAATTGTTTATATTTTTATATGAAATTTGGTACACACCTTTGTCATTGTACATACAAATAAATGTCCAAACAATTGATCAATCATCTTACTCATTCCTTCAAAATTATTTTTTTCAATTATCCCATTTTTCAGGCCGCCACAGTAGCCTTACCCCTTAATCGCGAAAATGGAATTGATTAAAATGGAGCTAACAAGTATCTCATAATTTTCACCGAATTTAAGGGATAACAGCACACTAGGATTTTGGAAAAACCATTTTTTTGGCTTAAAAAATACTTTCGGTTCATAAAAACAATATGCAATTGGTCCTGTAGCGAAAAAAAAAGTTTTAAAAGGTTCAATTATCGATTATGTCACAGCGTTTCGGACTTCTTTTAGGCGCCTCGTACAACTTTAAACGCGTTTTTCTCGAAAACACTTTTTTTGATAGTAGCTTCACAATTACATTCTCTATGTGAGTACGTAGCCGTTTTTTTTTAATTAAATGTAAACTTTTTTTATAAACAATTTACTGTTTATTTTCCGGCCAAAAAATCGATTTATTCCTTTCAAAGTGCGCAATTTTTTCAAAATTTGATTAAAAAAAATCCTTACGTACTCCCATAGCTAATAATATATAGATTATGTTTTTTGGTTTTTGTTCCAGGTCTTCTACTCTACGAGAAAACCGTCCTCCCGTGAAACTGTTTGTAAAAAAACATGTTTTTTCAAGATGGGCTCCATCGCTGCCATTTTGTATGAAAATTCTAATAAAAATGTTGTTTTTCATATTTTAATATGTGTTAAATAAACCCTCTCAAAAGAAATCCTGTTCCTTTTTTCATACTCCCAAAATAAATTGTCAATGTTAAACCTTATTTTCTGCCGCTAGAGTGGCGTTATCCCTTAAAGCGGGATATACATTTACAACGATCAAACAATCGATTTCTTTGTTTTTTTTTTCTTTAAACGATAGAACTATATATGTAGAATATTTTCCCAAAGTTTCAAAGCGAAATTCGAAAAACGTCAAACGTTACAGCCCGTCAACGCTGTGCCTCACCGCTCGGATTTGGAACGGGCGTGAACTTCAAACGCGTTTTTCTCAAAATTGCATTATCGAAATTGGTGTGCAGAATTACTCAAAAACTATTACGCCGATTGAGTTGAAACTTGGTAGAAATATTGATAATATTAGTACCTTCTACTTGACGGGAAATGTTTTTGAAAAAGTGGAAAAAAAACTACTTTTTTAATCCACATTTTACAGAAATGTTGCGTGAAATGTTGTTTTTTTGTGAATGCGTGCCATTTTCTTAAATTTGCATTTTCTTCATTTTAATTACCGTCACATAGAAACTATACATGTTCTAATTGAAAAAATGTTTGAACTTTTTTGCAAATCAAAGTCTACGGGAAGCACGCCGATTCGCAACTCCCGCGGCGACCTTGCTGTAAGACTCCGCCACCGTTCCGCCATTTTGATGATGAATTATTTTAAAAAATTGTTTTGTATACTCAAATATACTATTAAAGTATACCTAAAGTTTGATAATTGTAGAATAATTATTTCTTAGTTTAAAAAATCCCTTAATATTGCTTATTTTCTTCCTGTCAAAATGTATATTCCGCCTTAAGTGTTGAACATCGCGTCAAGTATCTTCGAGAAATAACTCACGAGTGGCTTTCAAATGAAAAAATACAATGTATATATATTTTGAATCCGTATTATGGTATTAACAATCTTAATCATATCACATAAGTGACTATCGTTGTTAGATAATTGTCCCTGAATGTTTCTTCGTTCACCAAAGAATAATTGGCGCATCGAATTACTCGGTAGTCCAACTACGACGTACGCGGTATATATTTTTTTTCGGGTCCAGTTCACAGCGGCCACATAGTGGCGACGCATGTACAAGCAAAAGCAGATCGCGTTTAAAATTCCAAACACAGAAATTGATCGTTGCTGAAAGCTCAGTGCAAACGCGTCGTTCGATAATTCAGGAAAAGAAACGAGATGTCATGGAAATTCTCACTTCATAAATTTGTCTTTATTTTCCGTGAGGATTTTAGCCGACGATTTGGCGTCTAAGAAGAGAGATCCGACCTCCTCGACATCTTCCTTCTTAATGTTCGTTCTACCGTTGACTTTTGCGGTAAGGGCAGCCGGTGTGAGAAGTTGAACGACGTATCTGAGGGTGGTTTTCGTTCCGAGTTCGGCGAGAGCCTCCAACGCATCGTCGTCGATCTGCAGGCCTTCCGTGACCGCGCGAAGATTGACGATCTGCGATATCTCGTTTTTCGAGTACGGCAGAGTTCTGATGATCAACAATCTGTCGAGTAGATCGAGAGGTATGCCGTGAGGTGCGACGATGTCCTCGGTGCCTCGTATAACGCAGTGGCCTCTGTTGGTGGCGAATATAACGATGGGGGCGATCGCGCTCTCGAGCGAACGATGTAGATAAGTGAAGGTCTCGATGTCGAGCATGTGTACCTCGTCGACGAACAATACACCCGGAACCAGCTCGGCGATACCCTGATCTATGTACTGATTGACAACTTTGTTGATTTCCTTTCGCAGTTTGTCGGTGATCTCGGTTTTTCGAGGTTTCATCAATTGTCCCATCATCGACATTATGTCTTGATTACCCTGAGGCTTAGCGTTCGCCGTGTCGAGATCGTGCAAGGTAACGTCTTGCACGACCTCCTTCTTCTTGTGCACGTCGCCCTTTGGCAATGGCACGTATTCCTCAGCCTCGAGATCAAATTCCGTCGCGTAATTGTCGCTTCTACCTTGTCTCTTCACCGCGCCGCTGTTCGCCTCAATGTAAATAACGTCGCCGGTCTCGACCTTCTCTTTCTGTAGCGACTGATAAACTAGCGGATCGAGCTTCAGCTGCTTCGTACCCTTCGCTGTCTTCAGTCCTATTACCACGTGGGAAACCGTTTTGCCGTAACCACCCATCGGATTTTCCGTTTCCAACGGTGTAAGCTCCGTAACTTCACCCTCGTATATCTCTTTGGTCTCGCGGATTCGAAGACCTATTGCTCTGCGAAAATTTTCCATGAGCACCTCGGTTTTCTTGATCTCAGAACTGTACACCTCCGAGCCCACCATCGGACAAAACGGCACTTTGTTGCCGAGCTCCTGAGCTATCGCCAGCGCTATCGCCGTTTTACCCGTACCCGGAGGACCCGCTAGGAGTATCGCACGACCGGCCATTTTCTTCGACTTTATCATGTCTACGACTATACCCGCCGCCTGAAACGTGAGAAGAGCCATTTAGGCCTTTGATTTTCGTATGGGTCGTTTTATGAAGCAGCTTGGCAACTACTGGGAGGAAGACAACGAATGTCGTTGTCTGCAGACATTTTTTTGTTTTCATTGTTTTCTTTTAATATGCAAAACCTCCTGTCGACGGAAGTCGTAAGTCTCTAGTGAGGATATATAAAAACGTTTAAGTAATGTTCGTAGCCTAAATAGGCCAAAAAACAATTGGAGCAATTTAAAAAATAACTCTGTTGCATTTGAATAATGCAAACTTCAATGTGCTCACAGCGAGGCTAAGTCTCATCAGGATGTATCTTTGTTAAAAAATGGTCAAGCACTTTACCAATGAATTTTAAGAGGATGGGTATTTTTTTTTCAGACATTGATATGTCCAGCGAAAGTTTAACTTTTCCTTGACACACTGGGTCATTCTGACCCAGACGGATTTAAAATAAAATGCTTACTTCCCCAAAATTGGTAGTTTTAAATATTTGTTTACAACAATGCAATTGTACACTTTCCGAATTTTAATCATGCAGGCACATTAAGAAATATTTGAAGTGTAGCCCGGATTTTTTTCAATAGAAACAGACCGAAGGATTGTAAAGGGCAGATGGATGAAGGACTAGCCGGGTGAAATTGACCCAGTGTGTCAAAGCCATAGCCATGTAAATTTGTGTCAAGGAAGATGATGTTGAAGTTTGCATCGTTGAAACGCAACGAAAATCCATTATTTTGATTATTCGAATTTTTCGGCTGTGAAAATCGCTCAAACGTTTCATGTATTATTATTAGACATTTACGATCTCGATTTGCAGAAAAGAAAATGAACATAAAAATGAAGAAATGAAAAATAAACAAAAAATGATCGTTGCATTCAAACGATGCAAACTTCAAAACCATCAAGGAAGGGTTAACTTCCAAGTTTCCATAAGTTCTGTCTAGAGAAAAATTATGGAAACTATGGTTTGCTTAAAAATATATATTAAAATCTAGACAATTTAAGACAGTTTATTATGAAGAATTGCCGATTGAGCTGGAATTTTATAGTCAATGATCAGCAGCGGATATTTCTGCAAGGGATATTAACTGCAGAGGAATTCGCAATGTGTCACAAGCAACTTTGTTAGCTAGATTTACTAAGATTATAATGTATATTTTTTTTAACTTATGTATTAGAGCTTATTGAGATTTCTTAACTGGATTTTTGTTGGACGTCTTTATATGTAATAAAATTACCATCATTTAATACTCTCCGGTGAGTAAATTGAGAGTGTACATGGTCATGACCATCAAATTCTTGTATCTGCTCAATTGTTCATAGGATTGTCATATATTTCTGTAATGCTCGGACATGGCAAGTGCAGTTAATGCGTGGAAATTTCTAGAAAGTTTCTATCATTTATAAATCACCCACAGGATAAATCCAAAATATTCTGTACCATTTTCTTCATTATTTTTTTTCTCGTTACATCCCTGTGTTAAATGGTGTTGAAGTTTACATGGTTGGAACACAATGGAAATTCTTCTCAATTTTCTTTCTTTCTTTTCTGATATTATTATCTAAATTATGTTTTTGCAGATTTTCATTACAGATTCGCAATAAGAATCCTCAAAAATGTTTCAGTAATTTTATTATATATTTAAAAAAATATATGGCAATACAAAAAGATCAATTCTTGTTCCATTCCAACGACGGAAACTTCAATACCATCAAGTAGAACAACATCCAATAAGAACATTGCCGAAACTATTGCAAATTTAAGGTATTTCCACTCTTTAACGCCTTTGGACAGGGTTTCCCAACCTGAGGTCCACGGACAATATGAATAGAGATACAAAATTGACGAACAAGGCCTATAGGGGGTCCGCTGTTAAAGGTGTGAGAGGAGTCTAGGCGTCCGCGGTTAAAAAACGTTGGAAAAGGCTGCCTTAGGAGATTGATCCCAAATTTTATATCCAGGCTTGGAACAAGCGAAGTGATAATGCATGCAATTTACATTGCCATGGTAGTATTTCTTTAACACTCTGTGGTCACACTTCGGTAGAATAACGTAGTGGTCCCCCTGGGTAAAATTCACCGGGCCAAGTTCCAAATGGTTGGTGTCCGATCGGGATTAAAAAAATACTAGAAAATACTTTGAACATTCTAGAACACGTGTAAAACGTCGGTATGTCAAAATTCAAATGACAACATGTTTAAAAAAAATCGTGAATATGGCAATTTATCAAAAAATAAACCTTCTCACTCAAAATATCATAACTCTCTGGATTTTCAATACTTTCAAGTAAAATTGTAACAGGATACCCGTCAGACATGGTACTTCTAGGGAAAAATAGTGGCATAGTGGAATATCAAACCCTTGCCTCCCGAAGGGCCAACCTTTAATTGAAACTAGGACCCATAAATATTTAGACCCAAAGTTAGGTGTGGGTGAAATTTACCCACGGTGACCAAGGAGGGCTAAGGGGTTAGGCTACTATGAAAATTTTTAAATATCCATAGTCGCTTGAGGCAACTCAAAGTGAAGAGGAAGGTCCAAACATATGGTGCAGGAATCACAGATTGAAGGTAAATTTATGATTACAATAAAATAACTGCTAGTAAAACTTTCAACACGTTTTTCTTGGAACTGTTTTTCAAAGCAGTGTACCCAATTTCTCGACATCTAATGAACGGATTGACTTGAAATTTGGTACACTTATTCAATGTAATAGTAGTTTATTTGTGACCATTTTTTTAACATCATATTTTCATTAGTTATTATGAAAAATGTCACTTTTCATATAAAAATGTAGAAAAAATTACAAAAATTGTTTTTTGATGATTGAAATACGATAACAAAAACAGTCCGTTCATATATTAGCCAATATTATCTAGTTAAAGAAAAAACTCTTTTTTTGTTTCTAATCAACCAGGTGGCCAAAATCAAGTTGATTTAGACATTCTTACATTTTCCTTGAAAAGTCGCAGCTACGAAAATTCTGCTAGTCACATTTTTCTGTTTCATCATTAATATTTTTTTTTTAATCTTTGGTGACCCCCTATTTTCATTGTTGTTACGGAATCTTTACATTTTTTTACATGCCTGAGCAGTTTATATCAGGCATCTAGAGTTATTTAGTGAATAAATTATTAGATAGAAATGTGGCCAGCGTGTCATTTCGATAAAGTGCCGTATAAATAAGAGGATTTTTGGATTCGTAATTTTTCGTTGAAAGTTTGGTAACTTGGTTTAAAATTTGATCAGTATATTCGAGATCGTGAAAGGAATACCATCAGACTCCCATACATTCTTGAAAACCCAAAAATCTATTGTTTTCTTTAAAACGCATTGGCAAACTTGATGCAACTGTAAATGTATGACCTTTTTGGCAGATGACAATCTCAAATACTCCGAAAAGATACCTGATACGCATATTGCGCTTCGTTCTCTCGTACTTGCACAATTGGACAATGATTGAAATAAGCGTTTTGAACATTGCACTAACCTCTCTTGCCATTTCCTGACCCACGAGGCCCGCGGCACTCTGAATAGCAATACCATTTTCATTGAGACCCAAACCCTTTATGTGGGTATGAGCCGAGACTCTTTGGGCCTTGGCCGAACTCTTCACTTCCTCGATCTTCATTCTCGCTGTACGTTTGGAGATTTTTCTCGTAATACACAACGTCGGCTGTTGGATACGCGTTTTATTGATAAAACAACCGGCGAAACTCGTGCCGTCGCGAAAGCGTGAGATTCACCTCGATTGTGTGAAGTTGACTGCGCATGTTCGAGAACGATTATTTTTATTCGCTACTCGTTCGGTGGTGGCCGCAGAGAGAATTCTCTCTGGTGGCCGTGGCAGGCGTGGTGGCCAAAAATACAAAAAAATACCGAAGTTACGTTTATATACGTGACGTTGCCAATTGACAACGTTCCAATGGCAGGCATTTCAAGATTTATAATTATTTCGCATTGGGATGCAGCAAAGTTACTGAAACATGTATGTAAGTATTAACGTGGGATCGACGGTCGGTAAGGTTGCTCCGTTGATAAGAACGAACACGATTCGACGTTCCGGCACTGAGTGACTCACGGGTGGCGCGAAAAGCAAGTTATTGAGGAGTTATTAACGGGAGATATACACCTAGATGGTATCGATGATTCCATGTAAGTTGAAAAATTTCATGATTTATGCATTCCCAAATTTTCAAAGGCGTTTTTCTCAAAACCACGTTTTTCAAATCGGTACCCAAAATTTCTCGAAAACCAATGAACCGATTGCCTTGAGGTTTTTTGTGGTTATTCTATACACCATTATCTAGTACTTGTCATAGGATTTTTTTCTCCGTTACTCAGTTTTTGTTTTATAGGCAAAATAATAACTAATTTTTGGCCCAAAAACCACTATTTATGTTCAAACGTCCGCCATTTTGTCATAAATCGATATTTTCAAAATCGGCTATGACAAGTACTAGATTATAGTATCCAATTTAATAATCTTTTTGGTTTTTTTTTTCAGATGATTTTTGAAGAAACGCCAGTGGATACCGTATACGCAGATTTTTTTACGACGCTCCAAGGATCATACAATATCCTTGTATATTTTTGATATTTTTAAATAAAGAAAATTAAACACATTTTTGAATGTATATACTTTTAGATAATTAAAACCCCAATCCGAAATTTCAAATAGTTTTCCTTGAAAAAATTCACAAAAATGACCTTTTTCCGGCTCCTAGGTATATATATTTCCCCTTAAGGGGGGATTGTCTTTTTTTTCGCAAAATTTACCGCTTTTGGGAATTTTTTTGTGAAGAAAGTATACAACGGAATACTTGTGAAACTTGGCATATAGTTTTATTGATCTGTTTACTACATACAAAAAAATGTTTAAACAATTTCATCAAAAAATCCGCCTCCCACCCCCCTCGACGCGCGATGGTCCTTTTTTGATGGTGTGCACGATTACAGCCTTCACGTTCATCCTGAAACAAAAACCCAAAAAGCATTTTACTTTAGACACATATAGCTATCGTTCGATGAAGGGAAAAAAAAATTGACGATTTGGTGACGTTTTGAACTTGAAGTATCGATTTTTCGAAAAAAATTGATCGATTTTTTGTTATAAATAAAAAACTATTAAACGTATTGCTTTTTTGCTTCATCAAACGATAGCTATATGTGTCTAAAGTAAAATGCTTTTTGGGTTTTTGTTGCAGGATGAACGTGAAGGCTGTAATCGTGCACACCATCAAAAAAGGACCATCGCGCGTCTAGGGGGGTGGGAGGCGGATTTTTTGATGAAATTGTTTAAAAAATTGTTTGTATGTAGTAAACAGATCAATAAAACTATATGCCAAGTTTCACAAGTTTTCCGTTGTATACTTTCTTCACAAAAAAATTTCCAAAAAGCGGTAAATTTTGCGAAAAAAAAGGACAATCCCCCCTTATGGCGGGATATACATTTACGACGATCGAAAAATCGATTTCTTTTTTTTTGCCTTAAACGATAGAACTATATATGTAGAATATTTTCCTAAAGTTTCAAATTAAAATTCGAAAAACTTTAAACGTTACAGCCCGTCAACGCTGTGTCTCACCGCTCGGATTCGGAGCGGGCGTGAACTTCAAACGCGTTTTTCTCAAAACTGCATTATCGAAATTGGCGTGCTGGATTACTCAAAAACTATTAAGCCGATTGAGTTGAAACTTGGTAGAAATATTGATAATATTGGTACCTTCTACTTGATGACAATTGTTTTTGACAAATTGAAGAAAAAAACTACTTTTTTAATCAAAATTTTACAAAAATGTTACGTGAAATGTTGATTTTTTTTGTAAATGCGTGCCATTTTCTTAAATTTGCATTTTCTTCATTTTGATTATCGTCACATAGAAACTATACATGTTCTAACTGAAAAAATGTTTGAACTTTCTTGCAAATCAAAGTCTACGGGAAGCTAAACTGCACGCCGATTCGCAACTCCCGCGGCGACCTTGCTGTAACACTCTGCTACAGCTCCGTCATTTTGATGATGAATTAATTAAAAAATTTTGTTTTGTATACTTGAATATACTCTTAAAGTATACCTAAAGTTTGATAATTGAAGAATAATTATTTCTTAGTTTAAAAAATCGCTCAATATTGCTTATTTTTTTCCTGTCTAAATGTATATCCCGCCTTAAAATTTCAATTCTCCAAATGTTCCAGATACTCATTTTCAACAGTCACCGATCATATTAATCTTGAATTCTTATTTCTTAAAAATAATTGACGAATGTTCTTTCGTCATTAATTCTCCAAAGTAACACCAGATGGCGCTGACGCGGGGCTTGCTACAACCCTCGCGCGTCTATTCGAACTACCTCGCGTTTTCGAGCTCACGAGGGATTCAGCCCCCAGCAGTATATTAGCGAGCCTCAAACTTCGCGGTAGCAGGATTTTTTGCCCTTTGCCTATAACGACTTCGTTTTCTTTTGTGACTTCATAATAGTTTACGAGGTCATCGTACAAAACGTCATGCTTATTAAGCATCTATGTTTACATTTTTTAACGAAATGGATCTGGAAACTTATTTAACACATATAATTGAAAATCTGTGTGCAATAATCGTTTCGAAAATCTTACGCCAAACTCTAAAATCGTTGAATCTTTGAAATGCTCCAATCATATCGGATATTAAAAACGTTACTTTATGGATCTTTGCTTGCGAATTTCGTTGTTCGTCAAATTTCACCTGCCGCACAAGAAAATTAACGACTGCGCGTGACTAAATTTTTCAATTCAAGTTCTGTTCGAGTTTGTAATCCGCGAAGTTTTGAAACGTGTTGCATGCCTGAAAATTCATTCTGATTTGAAGATAAGGAATCTTGGTCGGTCGATTTTTTCACTCTCAAGTGTTTGGCGCGTTGTATTTCGAAAACTGACTGTGAAGGATCAATTATAGAAGCGTACAGTGTGCAGTACGGATGGACTAAAAAAATCATAAGCTGGGGAAAATAATAGTTGAATCGTCGCTCCGACACTATGTCAAAGTTCATAGCTACTGTGAAGGCGATAATAACGCGAGTGGTGTTCGCGTCCCACGGTTTCATTGCGATTTGGCAAGTTACGAATTTCAAGAAGAATCCACTCTACTGGTATCTCAGCTGTCCAATTCTGTTTCTCTTCTTCGAGGGTATATTCACCCTGACGATAAAGGCGAATCAAGAATGGAAATGGTGAGAGAGCACTCGTATTTTTCGTGTATTAAGGGGAGGTACCTGAGTAAACGGCGAGAAAAACAGGTAAACTTCGGGAAATTTTATCTCAAAAACTAATGTTTCGATTGGATCCGGGATTTTTTAATTAAAAAATATGTACATTGAGGTATGTTTAGGAATTTTTAAAAATAAATCCATTGACTGGAAGCGATTCAAACGCGATTATCTCGAAACATAGTTTTCAAAGTCGGTGCCAGATGTATCTCGAAAACGGCTTGTCCGATTTTGTCCAAATTTGGATACAATATTCTTCGATAGTTTTTCTCGTTCGCTACGTAGGATTTTTTTGAAATTATCATTTTTGACGGAATTGCGACCGTTTTAATTTAACATTCGTTTTTCATTCGCAATTTCCGACGATTTTGGATTGCATACACATTGCATAAAAAAGCAATGCTTCAATCAAATGAAAAACCCCTACGTGGCGAACGAGAAAAACTATCGAAGAATATTGTATCCAAATTTGGACAAAATCGGACAGGCCGTTTTCGAGATACATCTGGCACCGCCTTTGAAAACTATGTTTCGAGATAATCGCGTTTGAATTGCTTCCAGTCAACGGATTTATTTTAAAAAAATCATAAACATACCTCTATGTACATATTTTCCAATAAAAAAAACCCGGATCCAATCGAAACATTAGTTATTGAGATAAAAAGTCCCGAAGTGCACCTGTTTTTTTTTCGCCGTTTACTCAGGTACCTCCCCTTAAATGTTAACCAATATGTTAATCAACCCTGAAAAGGGCGTATGTACTATGTTTACGACACAAGGGATTGACTTTTTTCGATTCAGCTAAACCACGATTGTGATTGAGATCGAAAAACAACCTGAACCAAACCATAGGGAAAAATCCCATTAAATATGTCAAATGTCATCAGATTGTCGATTCGACTATGCGTTTTTGCGTGTTGTCGATTCAAAGTTCAAAAATGACCAATAAAAGGCCACCTGAGTGTATAAAGAGTCCGCGGCGTGTTCGTCAGTGGGATCGAAATCAGTGGGGTAGAAATTTTATTTTTTATCACATGGCGTCAAGACTATATTTTAGAGTATGCTTGACGACGCAGACATTTTTTTGACCTCGAATTCTTCCCTAACGAAACTATGTGCTAACAAGACGATTTTCCGGAGCATAAGGCTTTATACGCGTGGTCAGATTGGGGATAGTATTCCCACCTAAACATACACACACATACACTCGGCTAAAAGTTCCTATCTCATTCGTATCTCTTTTCATCGCTGGAACCTTCCACTCTGACCAACGGAAATTGAGCATTAGTTACTCCCGGACAAGCTGTCCTACCGATGTATACTTTGTATCGAATCTAGCCCGCTTCCACCCCCCTTAACGATGACACCGGAGAAAGCAGGTAGAAAAATATTGACCTCGTAAGATGACCCGATTACACGTGGATTTTCTTCCCTCCAACGAAATAGGCTGCTTATCTATGGGTGGGTTTGCGAGCACGTGAAGAACACTTTTTACGAAATGACGGAAATTTTACGATAGTTTGCACCTGCTGGTAAATTGCATGCATTTCTTGAACCTATTTCCCTACAGCTAGGCCTTCACGATGTTCCGTTGAACATTTTATTGCGAGAGATATTTGTTGGTCAGTAGCCTTTAGAGATTTGAAATCACATCAGTTACAAATGAGCGGGTCATGTCATTTTTTAATACCCTTTTCACAATTATTTCTGTCATTTGTCTTTAGGCTTCTCTGAATATCCTGTTGATTCTTCGTTGAACAGGGGTGCAGATTTTTTTCAATTTGCATTGAATTTCAATTTGCAGCATACAGCTCGATTTATTCGTATTACTTAAAAAAAAGAACAATTTGTTCAGGACGCACACAATGAAATTGTTAAACTATAAGTAATTAAGAAGCGATTTAATAAACACGTACACTTTATGCTTTTGCTCTCCAAATTGAATCCCTGTGTTTTTTGCTCGTAACCGACATATGGAGCATAGCTATCCGAATAAAAGGCATTATAAAGTGATTAGAGTAAAAAGTAAAAATGATCGTAACGTGATGAGATAAAAGCTTAAATTCACGATAGTTTGC
Source organism: Ophion slaviceki (assembly GCA_944452715.1). Classification (NCBI taxonomy): domain Eukaryota; kingdom Metazoa; phylum Arthropoda; class Insecta; order Hymenoptera; family Ichneumonidae; genus Ophion; species Ophion slaviceki. The sequence goes on along the minus strand of OX101785.1, from coordinate 19,867,045 downwards.
ATCATGGCTTTGAAGTTTGCATCGTTGGAATGCAACGAATTTTTTTTTCTCGTGTTGCCGTCGTTTTTTTATTAATACTCAAGCTACAAAAATTATGAAAACATTTTTAAGAATTTTTAATAAGAAACTATAATAAACACCTGCAGAAAAGAATTTTAGATAATAATAAAAATAAAGAAATGAAGAAAATCAGGAAGAATATTCGTTGGAATGCAACGGAAGTTAATTTTTCTTCCATTGCTCACATTTATTCCGCCGATGTAGGGTACGACAATCGGCCAATCGATTTTAATCGATAACAAAAATTATAGAGATCAGAGTAAAAAAGAAGAAATGAAGAAAAAAACCTTTCGCTGCATTCCAACGATGCAAACTTAAACGCTATTTTGCATTTTTCAAACGAACAATATTGTGTTGCACTAATAATACAGAAGTGGACCAACGGCTTAACGGAGACTTTGTCCTTGGAGTGCCATATTTCAGGTGTTTACATTTTATTTTTTTTTAAGGAAACGAGTAAAGCTTTTTGAGTGCGGTTTTTTCTAGCTTTTATTCATGATATACAGAACGTTAAAAAAAAATTTTTTGAAAAAAAAAAAACAAAATGGCGGCCGTTGCAGCTCCGCGAAAACAGGTCCTCAAATCGCGGGAGGTAAACGGCTGACATCACAGCCCCCTTTTTGTTGATCTGAAACACAAATTCAAAGCATATTATCAATCTGTGACCCTTTGGTCATGGAATGACGGATGGGTTTTTCGTTTAGTACAAATTTCGGAAAATGGCGGCAATTTAAAAAAAAATCGAATTTTCGCGTTTTTTTCGCATAAAAAGATAAATAATAAATGCAAAAATGTATCTATCGAAAAAACGATCCGTCATTCCGTGAAGACATATTTTCTGAGTATGCTCTCCAAATTTCAGGTCGATATGTTAATTACAGCGGTCAGGAGAATGTCAGCCATTTTTAAAAACGTGTTTTCGAGAAAAACGCGTTTAAAGTTTTGTAATGTGTTTACACAAATGTGTTTATAATTACCGCTAATCGGCAATGCCTGGTCCATAGAGGCATCCCTCCTCTTCTTCTAGCTGCTCATGTTGAGCTCAAATTGATTTTTTGAAAATTTCAAGGACAAAGCTCCCTTAACATTTAACAAGGAAAGGTTGAGAGGTCGATTTCTCCTATTTCGATGTAATTTGGCATGATTGTAGAATGGGTAAAAATGGGCGACACGTATTTTTTTACAGCTTAAAAAATAAGCCGCGATCTTTCTTGCACCCCAAAACACTAGATCTCGTCACAATGCCTTCACGTGTTTCCAAAATGAAATTGACGAACCTATGACTCTCCTTGTTTAGTAGCAGAGGGTAATCCTATAAATTCCTTACAAGGAAAGGTTTCGAGGTCGATGAAACTTGGCATGCTTGTGGAATGGGTAAAAATAAGCGACACGTATTTTTTTATATCTGCGGAACCTGATTTTTAACGGGTGAAACGCACCCTCGAAAATTGGGGTGTTTTTCGTTTTTCGTCGATAACGTTGTCGCTCTTATCTCCAATGTATAGTACACGAAAAAATTAATATTTTTGCAATTTGAAATTTTTTAATATCTCGTACCGTTAAAAGTTTATCGACGAAAAACGAAAAACACCCCAATTTTCGAGGGTGCGTTTCACTCCTCAAAAATCGAGTTCCGCAGATATAAAAAAATACGTATCGCCTATTTTTACCCATTCTACGAGCATGCCAAATTTCATCGAAATTGCAAAGATCGACCTCGCAATCTTTCCTTGTAAGAAATATATAGGATTAAGCTCTTCTACTAAACCAGGAGAGTCATATGTTTGTCAATTTTATTTTGGAAACACGTGAAGGCATTGTAACCAGATCTATCGTTTTGGAGTGAAGGAAGATCTCGTCTTTGAAATTACTCATTTAGCGGATTTCATAATCAAATTGATTTCTAAAAACGAATATTGTTACCCCCCCCCCCCCCCCCCCCGAGTGCCACATGATTTTCCTGTCCTGAAAATAAATACAAGAGCCATTAAGCAACAATAACGAAAAATTGATTTTAACAAAAACTTCAACCGTCCACTTCTAACAAATGTTCCGAATACGGATCTGTTTCGGTGGCCAGGTTTTGTCCATCCGTATTTCTGTACCTGGGAAGCGTGGTTCCGGCGATCTGGCTTTTGGAATTGGACAAAGTGGATAAGCGGATGAGGGCTCGCGGCACGAGTCTCAACATCACCGACACTTTCGATCTGACCAATCTCGAAGATCTGCGACATTTGGAAAAAGCATTCGGAGTAGGAAAATTGACTTTCCACCAAAAATCGATTGATTTTGGCATCACGTGTACGTAACTAAAAATTTTGTTTGCGAAGGTCAATTTCCGTCTCCCGGAAATTCACATATCAACGGAAACATGGGTAACGCTGATCGAGCAATTTCTCATGTTGATTCTGATAATTGGTCGTTGGATGCTTCCAAAAGGCGATCTTACGCGCGACCAGCTCAGTCAACTGTTGCTCGTTTATATCGGCACAGCAGCTGACATAATCGAATTCTTCGACTCCTTCAAGGAGGACAAAATAGCACGGGAAACGGTACTCGTTTATCTGACCCTGGGTATTTGGTCTTGGTCACTGATGCAATTTACGGTCGTTCTCACCGCCACGAAGTCACGAAAGTCCCGGCTATCATCGGGCACCGCGTTGAAGAGAAAAGTCAGAAGCGAAACGACCTGTTGCAGCATCGATGTGTGGGGCATAGCCCTCAATATGCTCCTCCAAGATGGGCCCTTCCTCGCTTTTCGCCTCATTCTCATAATACACTATCAAATCGTCAGTTACATGAACATATTTTTCACTTGCAAAAATACTCTCGTCATATTGCTACAGTTGTACAGACTCTACGTCGTTCAGAGCGAAAGCAGACACAAGATTAAGAGACGCAAACGGAGAAACGAAGCTTCCGAAATGCCAAGCATAAGCATCATCTCGCGTGGCGACATGTACAAGGATACCCGCGGAAAATGTTTTTCCGACGACAGAAGACGAAAACACAGACGCATTCGCGATATCGAAACGACATTCTCCAACAGCGAAGATTCCACCGAAGAACTGGACAGATACGAACTCTCACCGAAAAATCTCGAGAGAAGCAAAAGGTTCGTCTCCATTAATATTCGTGTAGTTATTATTTTCCGAGAGGAAAATGATCGATTCGTATATTTAAAAAAATTCGCAACTTGCTTTCGAATTGGTGGCTGCCTCCATCCTGACGATCCCTCTGAAGTATTCCGGTTAGGTGAAAAATATTCAACCTACATCTTAAACTTTGAGTACCAAGTAGGGTAGATCGTTTGTATGGTGTTGAAGTTTGCATCCTTGGAATGGAACGAAACATTTTTCTTAATTTTCAATGTCTTCAATTCTGTCATCATCGAACATTTTTTACGCACATTCAGGTTGTAGATCTTTAAGGAGAATCTTCGAAGCCCGCTGGAATTTTCGTAGCCTCAATGAAGAAAAAATGGGCATTCGAAAGGAAATTATTTTCGCTTCAGTGTAACATTTTTTATTCTAGGAGGATGACGTTGAATTTTGCATGATACTCAAAATATATTTCTTTCGTATTCCCTTATTTTTTTAAGCACATTAAGGCTACGAAAGTTGCCAAAACATTTTTGAGAATCCTTAAGACTTATAACCAAGAGTTGCAAAAAAAGATTTTATAAAATAGTCGAAATAAAGAAATAAAAAAATCAAGAAAAAATTTCGTTGCATTCCAACGATGCAAACTTTAACATCGTTCGTTCGTTATGTTTTCTACAATTTGGGTTTTGTTTTTGATACGAACGTCTGGAGCGAATATAAGCAAATTCAATTCCGAAAGTCAGAAAACTGCAAAATTCATCAAGTGTTGACTGGATTTTTTATTTGAAAAAATACGATGTTTACATTGTTCTATTTTTTTACGAAAAATATTCACGATCGTTCTTCAGTGGTACTCTTCGTCTATAAAAAAGTTTACCTCGATATCTCAAAATTAAGGGGTCTCCTCACTTCAGCCGCTAAAAACGGCTACTTTTATGAATTTTTTTGATAGGTTTATATTATAGATATTGATATAGAAGTTGTTGCACTTAATAAATACACTTTCGGAATACATTTTAAAAACAATGTATTTATTTAAGTCACTATTTTTAGTCGAAAATGGTAGTTAAGAAAATGTCCTAAAAAAATTGTAGGTCTGCGCTGTTGATGAAACCTCGGTGATGAATCATTCGAAACAAAAAATCAAACGGTTTTAGATTCAGTATGTTAATGGCTATAGCGCATATCATACGATTTTTTAATATATGCAAAAATAACAAAATAGGGGACATTTTTCGAAAGACCAAAAAAATGTTTTTTCACCGTTTTTGGCAAACAAAATAGTAAATATATATATATATATATTTAATCCTTGATATGCACTATAGCTATAGTTGTAAAGAATATGTGGTTAAAATTTCACAAGGGTCGGTTTAGTAGTTTCGAAGATTTTATCAACAAGCCGTCGAAAAACGTTGTTTCGAGGAAAATACGTTTAAAGTTTGTTTAGTTTACATAAATACATTAATCTTTTTTTTTTAATTTATTTCGAAAGTGTATCTATTAAGTGTAACAAATTTTATATCAGTATCTATAATATAAACCTGTCAAAAAATTCATGAAAATAGCCTTTTTCAGCGTCTAAAGTGAGAAGACCCCTTAAACCATAAATAAAAAGAAAGTGTACACCCATACACATATCCGGTGATTTTTTTAGAAATTTCGCTTTTCGTAATTTTCGAACATCCATAGCATACTTTTATTGCAATTTCGATTTTAAATACTCAGCCAATCTGGTTTCGATATGGACGCAAAAAGTTTTTCGAGAAACTATTTTCCCATTGAGTAATTTCAATGGACACAACCTTTCCAGGGCCTTGATTTCTTTCGTGACTCCTTCATTGATGTTATATGGTGGTTGGTTTGGTTATAATGTTATAAGGTTCGTCTCGAAAAATATTCGTCTAGTTTTTCTTTTCCGAGCGGAAAAAGCTCCATTTGTATATTTAAAAAAATTGAAACTATCCCATTGCTTCCTTGCCGTGCTATTGTAATCGTGAAGTTTGGTTTATAGGCGAATCGGGTTTTCAATTGGTGGCTTTCTTATACGCTTTGTGAGCAAAACACAATCTTATGGAAGCAATTTATAAGAATACCATTTTCACGATTTTCCAAAAATCCCTCTATCCCGACAATCCCTCTATAATATTCCATTTATGAGAAAAATATTCACCCTACGTCTTAAACTTCGAGTACAAATTGGGGTCCGTCGTTTGTTATATTTTCAACGATTTGTGTTTTGTTTTCAATACGAACGTCTGGAGCGATTATAAGCAAATTCAATTAGAAAAATCAATTCCAAAAAACTTCAAATTCGATTAAGCGTATACTGAATTTTTTTATTCAAAAATACGAATTTTTCCCTTTTTTTTACCAATTTTTACAATAATTATTCGCATTTGATCTTCAGTGATACTCTTTGTGTATAAAAAAGTTCACCTCGATATCTCAAAATTAAAGCACAAAAGAAAAGTATACACCCATACGTGTATACGGTGAATTTTCTAGATAATTTGCTTTTCGTAATTTTCGAACATTCCTAGCATACTTTCATTGCAAGTGTCAATTCATTTTTCCCGGTCCCGTGGACGCCAAGTATATCGCTGACATTGTATATTTGAAAACGGCAGAAAGACCCGTCAGGATACAGGATACTCGACTTCCAGTTCGCGAAATTCCTCGAAACAGGATAAGTTCAAAAAACGAGAGAACAAAAAAATTTCGTGCCGGCGCGAAGACTCCACGAGGAATGATGCATTCAGCGAGGATGAGAAACGTGGTACCAAGAGAACGGAGAAAAAACCGTCCAGCAGGACGGACAGAAAGAATAACGAGGGAGGGAAAAATGCAGTGAAGATCCGGAACGAGGAGTCCAAGAAAAAGCGAAAAGAAGATGAGAGCTCGGAATCGTCCTCTAATGAATCGACTGAGGACAGAAGTCAGAGCACATCCAGCGCAACGGAATCTGAAAGAATTAGGTATTTTAATGCAACACCAAACTGGGAATATTTCAAGTTGAATGTTTTTATTTTTGCATAAAAATTCCTGCCTCTCTATTTATATTCCTGAAAAAAAAACTTCGGTGTCTCGTTCAATTTTGCAAAAGATTATTTTTATCGAAAATCCTAAAATGCTTACTCTGATCATGCTTCCTTTTATTCATGTACCGTGTTTATCAATCTAAACAAAGATTCTCAACCCAAGCCAACCCTTGATCACAAAATATTCACCCAACGTCTTTCGAGACCGAAAAAAATGAGTATTAACAAAAAAAAAGAAAATCCAAACCGCAATGGATTTGATTGTAAGAATATTTTTGTCATACTTTTTAACAACGCACATTCCGACATGCGCGAGAAACAATTTTTTGGACGACGTCGAAGTTTGCATCGTTGGAATGCAACGATTAAAAAAATGCTCATCCAAAGTCTTCTTTTTGCAAATCGAGGTCGTAAATCTCCATGAGATTACGTAAAAACGTTCAAGTGATTTTCACAGCCAAAATATTTGAACACAAAAAAAGAATTGATTTTCGTTGCGTTCCAACGACGCACGTCATTATTTTTAGATCGGGTATTGCAAATCGAAGAACCTTCAAACTCTAATACCAAGTCCTTTTTCGTTCAAGGCATGGCCGTCGCAAACATCGAGTGACCAAGGATTGACAGCGAAGCCTCGGTATAGTGGCATTGCTATTTCTGTATGCCGCTATCCTCGTCGTCTGTATGCTCTTCATCCACGCAGGCATAAACGACGGTATGGTAATAATCGCTACGAAAAGTATCAAGACGCGATAATTCGAGACGAAAAATATTGGAAAGTTGACTCCGTTCGTCCGTCATCGAACCTCATTTATCTTCCGTGTGTATCTCGTAAGTGCTATTGAGTATCCGCACGAATTCACCGACTCCACTGTACTGTATCAGGCGTGGACATTCGTGGAGGACATTTGACGTGAATCCTGCACTCGGGAAAGAGAACCGTAAGTGAATAACCGTAGTGATCATTTCTTTCGAAGCTCGTAACGCGTTGAGTAACAATAAATAAATCCATTGCTCCAATGAAGCATCGGCGAAAGAATCGAACAAAGTGTAAATTTAAATTGTACTAAACGTTCTTCCGTTGAGTTAATCTCGGGGGATTATTTGTCTCGTTGCTTCTCGTAGAGGTACGAAGCGCCAGATAATGCTAGTTCGGGAGCAATATCACGAGCCCAGCCACTGCATATTCTGAACGGAATCCAACGTGTTCATGTACTGGTTGACATCTCCATTTTGTACACCAGCAGCTGCGCAATACAAGATGGCCGTGTCCTCGATCAGTTCCTGCAGCCATTTGCGCGGTTCTTCCGACTTTGCCTCGACTTTTTTATCATCCTTCGAGTCACGTGGTTTCGCAGTAGTCAGGTCCATAGCCTGAATATCATCGTTTGCCGTTTCCTTGTCACTGCCCGAAGTTATCGTGGCCGGTGCCGTGCGATGATTACCAGCACAGGGTTGTCTGTTAACGTTGAACGAACCGCGAAGATTCATGGCCTCCGTGGCATCTTGTTCCCTCTTGATCCTCATGTTCTTCGGATGTTCAACGAAGGACAAGAAAGTGTTACGACCGCTCGGGCCGTTCGCGCATTGGTCCATAGTTTTGAGGGTTTTCGCGCCACCCATTGTTCTAACGTTGAGGACATTCGCGGCCGTGTAATTACGCATTCCCGTTGGCGAATTTCTCGCCGCCTTTTGATTGTACTCTGCCAGTATTTTGGCGATCTCCGCCGCCTGATTCGAGTAAGCGAATCTCGGTGTATCGTTGGCCCGCTCTTTCACGGAAGCGCGAAGATTTCCGCTGCGAATCCCCGAGCAGGAAGGTCTCGAAGTCGGATTATCCATCGGTGACTCGGAAGATTTAACGGGAATTTTCGTTGCGACCAGTGCGGTCACTGGGCGCGTCAAGTAGCTGGTTGGTTTGAACGCTTTTGCGCCCGTATTGTCGTTCTCGTCGCCGGGCAAAATATTGTTGTACATCGAGGACATTTCCATGAGGGCCTCGTCGCTTATGGCGTTGTCATCGAGCTTCGCAAACTTCGGATGGATCGCGCCACCCGGGTGATCTTTGCTCTTCGCCGGATTGACTTTCGACGTCGTTGAATTGTTCAGTGCAGCGGCAATTTTCTCCGCGGCTTTGCCCGGCGGGTCCGTAGGCTTTAGGAAGATCAGAGTGTTCTTGGACGAGCGATTGAACACTTCCTGCAGTATGTTGCCCTGAATATTTCGCACGTTCGTAAAGTGAATTGTTTTGCGCGGTATGACGAGGCACTTTGGCAATTCGCCGGAAGCGCCGGTGTTGGGGAAGTTGCTCGCTTCTGGCATCTTGGTCAGGCACGCCGAGGAAGCCGGACCGCTTCCTGGTGCTGCGACCGGAGGCAACCTCGCGTTACCGGGGACCCGAGGGAATTTGCCGACTTCCGGGAGATTCATCGGCAGCTTGGCGTTGTCGAGAACATCGTCGCTTCGCGAATAAGCACGAATTTTGAGGTCGACGTTCCTCCTGTAGGTCGGTGTCACGACTCGCGCGCAGTAAGCCAACACCGAGTGGAAGCTTCCGTGCATGCAAGCCTGGAAGGAATTATCCTGGACGAAGGATTCCCTTTTGTCCAGGAGGTCGAGACTTCTCGGAGGATTGTAGTAACGCGTGCGCTCCATGTTCCGTCTACCGTGAGAAACGGCCGTGCGTTCGGGATTGGGATCAACGGAGACTACCTCGATGACCGGCTCTTCGATTATCTCGCGGTACGATTCGCCGTCCAAACTGACGAAGCTTCGCTCGTTGTACTCGTAAGCGAGGCCAACCTGCGAATGCCAAATTGGCCGCTCGTGCATACCGTGAGACGGCCACTCTTTCCACTCGAGGGCGTCGTTCGCAGTGGGCGCCTGATAAGTCGCGCCAACCGTGTACAACTTTCGCGTTACCGATCTTGTGCTCATGTAGGGCGTCGGGGCCGTTCTCGAGCGTTTCCTCGCTGCATTCTCGACGATGAAACTCGATGTTCTCTTTACCGCCAACAGACGCTGACGCGGACGCGTGAAATCCTCGTCGATTGGCTTTTTCTTCTTGTTGCGCACCGGGTTGCGACGCACCTCAACGACCCTGGAACATCATCGAGTTGCGACGTAATCTTCCTGCTCGTATTCACATTTATGTATTTTACAACACGAACACCCCCACCGGCTCCCGGCAGTATTGCGAAACTTATGAAGAAATTACGTAATGTGCGTCCCAATAACCTACATTGAGAAAAAACTAGCTGAATCGACAAAATATATTGGTTGGGCAAAATAAATGTGCTGCTGCGGTATGCCACCGACATGTGAGATTGTTGCAATACTATAAAATATTGGTAAATGTGATTGATTCAAATAACATACACGGAGAGAATTTTTAAGTAATTTTTACTGTGAAATCACAGTAACTCGGTGACAAATGTGCAATTCTTCAGGTTTTTAGGAAATAAATTATAAATTTTCATGGAAATGAATCAAAATTTACTTTTGCGTAACGGAAATTTAAAATATTTTCCAGAATTTTTACTGAAATTAATAGTAAAATTTCATGAAACGTAAAGATTACGACAATAAGTTAAAAAAAGTGCTAATATAAATGAAATTTTTCAGTGGAACATTGAGAAATTTGCGTGTTTTCCATAAAAATTTAAAAAAGGAAGCCGAAATTTTCCGTGCGTCCACCGGAATTTTACGTTCTTTATAGTAAAATCAGTTAGGGCTAGGTCGCCTGACCGTACGCGTGAGCTCTGTGTGTAGCTTGCGTATACGTGAACGCAAGCTGTGAGAGTGTGCCTGTGTATGACGCAGTATGACGAGCACGAACGATGCCGACCCGTGTTGCTTAGCAACAGCGGCACCGCGCATGCGCATTATAGTACGAAGCATGGGCCAAGAAAGCCTCGTGGTCTCGTGCAGTCTAACGTGTTCTACGCAGTTCTACGCAAGAAAACAAAGAAACGTGAAAAGAAACTTCGATAAAGGACGTCTACAATGGTACGGAAAGATGATATGCTAAAATAAGTAGCAATCAAGAACACAAATGTTCAGAAGCGCCGATGAATACAGTATATAGAGTATTTATTTAATCATAGGGAATTAATTTTTCGCTAGGGATTTTAGAAATTTCAAGTTTGTCCAGGTTATTTTTACTGTAGAAACTTGGAATTTTTGAGGCAGCCCATTGTTAAAATTCTACATGAGAATGTGTCAGAATTTTTACTGAAAGAAATGTAAAAAATTATGCTTCTTGCTTAAATTTTTACATGAATGAAAGCAAAATATTAAAAGCTAGTGTCAATTTTTGACTATGTGCACATTTGTCACCGGTTTCAAATTTTTAATGTAATTTTTACGGAGATTTCACCGTAAAAAATACTTAAAAATTCTCTCCGTGTATTATTTTATTTGAAAAAGTTCTTCTGTTCTCTGAATATCTACATTGCCCTTCAAATAAAATTATGTTCTATTGACATCATTCTATATACAATCCGTAGATGTACGGATGCAATAATTAAGCGGTTGCTACAACATTTTTTATTTCGTACAAAAATAAAATCAACAGAATTAATTATTTCTTTACTGCATCGAAACGAATATGCCATGGGACGTAAGTTTTTCAATTTGTTTTAAATCTTAAATAAAAAGTGAGCATTAGAATGATCATCCACGATAATAGTGGAGAGAATATCAAATATCCAATGGAATATCCATGGAGAGAATATCAGATATTCAACTGATAAGAACAGATACTACACGTTGATCTTAGCCACAGGCCAAGAAGCGATACTCTTTAGAGTTTCTCCGGCATTTAAGTAGATTTTCGGTTCGCGCTACGCTTACGAGAAACGCGCGCGCGTGCGGCTTCTAGCGGTTACTCCGAGAACTACGGGTTTCCTCACACATATAATTTCAGTGGCGCTCGGCCATGATTTGGTTGAATTATTTCAACCAAATGCGCAAGAAACAAATTTTATTTTCGCATAATTTTTTAACCAATTCCGACATTTGCTCAATATTTTACAAGAAAAATAAAATATGAATATTTTAACGAATAATATACTTGGAAATCAATATCGGATATGGTGAAAAAAAATAAAATAACATATTTACTCAATAGAAATTTTATGTGAATCAAACGAGCGGAATTCAATTTTTCTTGTGTACTCGAATCAACAATATTCGTGTTATGAATTGAAACGCTTTTTTGTTCGTTGCAGAAAATGCATTCAAAACTATGTCATTAGTTCGCGATAATTTTTTAGATAGTTTCAATAATATATTGTTCTCGGCTAACAATATATCTTTTGAATGAAAGAAAACTTTTAATTTTGTCCTATTATTTACACCAACAATTTTACAATTGAATCAACGAAATGTCTATTATCTATATTCTATTTCTATTATATCCTATTCTATATATTATTGTACGAGCAGTTTGTGCTTGTGTGTTTGTCAATATTATTTTTAACGGGTCTAAAGATTCCCATGTAATGAGGAATAAATCTATTGTTTTCGGGTACGAGAAAGCGAATTAACTAGATCTGGTCTTTGGAAATCTTGATTTAGAGGATTTAATAGGATGTGGAAGTTAGCATCGTTAAAATGCAGCGAAGGATCTTTTTTAGATTTGTTTCTTCCTTTTCTCGATCGTCAAAAATCTTATCCTGCATACTTGAGCAGCAGATTTCAGATAAGAATCCCACGAAAACGTTTGAGTGGTTTTCGCAGTCTTAATTTGCCAAAAAACAAGTTTGGGCTATAAACCGTTCGTTGCGGTCCAACGATGCAAACTTTAATTTCATAATTATGGGGTCTCCTCAATTCAGACGCTAAAAACGGCTACTTTTATGATTTTTTTTGATAGGTTTATATTATAGATATTGATATAAAAGTTGTTACACTTAACGAATACACTTTCGAAATACATTTTTTTTAAATGTATGTATTTATGCAACCTAAACAAACTTTAAGTTTTTCTCGAAACAGCGTTTTTGGCCGGCTTGTTGAAAAAATCTTCTAAACTACTAAACCGATCTTTATGAAATTTTAACCACACATTCTTTACAAACATCGCTGTAGCGCATATCAAGGATTTTGATTTTTTTATATTTACTTTTTTGCGAAGAACGGTGAAGAAAACGTGTTTTTTGTTTTTTCGAAAAATATTCGCCATTTTATTATTTTTGCATATATCAAAAATCGTATGATATGCGCTATAGCCATGAACATACTGAATCTGAAGCCGTTTGAAGCGCAGACCTAAACATTTTTTAGGACATTTTTTTAACTACGATTTTCGTCTATAAATAGTGGCTTAAATAAATTGAAAAAAAATGTTATGTATATCGAAAGTGTATTTATTAAGTGTAACACCTTTTTTTATCAATATCTATAATATAAACCTATCAAAAAAATTCATGAATATACCCTTTTTAGCGTCTAAAGTGAGAAGACCCCTTAATGGATAGATTGTTCTACGAATTAACGATCCACTAATAATATAATCGATTTGTCTGTGTTTCGTTCTACATAATTAATCTTGATGAATTTGCCTTACTATTACGATCTCTGGAAATGATGTTAAAGCTTGCATCATTGGAATGCAACGTTTTTATCATTGATTTATTCATCTCTTTTTTATGCCTATCCAAAGCCGTCTTTTTGGAAAACTGAGGTCGTAAACCTCTAATGAGAATTCGTAAAAACGTTTGAGTGATTTTCACAGCCAAACAAAAAATCGGACACGTAAAAAATTGATTTTCGCTGCGTTCCAACGATGCAAACTTCAACATCATCTTTGGAACAGCGAAATGTACAATAATGTTGAAGTTTGCATCGTTGGAACACGCCGGAAATTCTCTTTTTTACCTTTTTGTTTCTCATTTTTGTTATCATACCAAAGGTTTTTTTCGAGTGATTTTCGTAGCTAAGTTCTGCTACAATAATTTTGGGAAAGTAGAAAAAATCGTTTCCATTGCACTCCAGCGATGCAAACTTCAATCTCATAATATACAGACATAGTATGTTTTCCCCCTGCTGTATAATATCGGCCGCTCTTCGATGGATGCGAGCCTAAAACGAAGCCTAGAAAGCACAACGGATAATCTTATGTGGAATGCTTCGTCGTTACTTTTCTAAAAACCGAAAATAGGATACGCCTATTTTAAGTCTGCAGTTCTTGATCCGAAGCGAATATATATATTTTTCATTCTGTTTATTTGTTAGTTTTGTCCCGAGAGGTGGCTTAACCTAACTTATGTACTTGCAAAACCTTCCATCGAAGATGGTAGAAGAACGACATCTGGCGATCGTGCGGACAAGTTTGGTTATTTCTTTTGTTACGAATACTTAGTATTGCGGACTAAGAAGTTTCGATACCGTCTCTTGACTGTAAGAGCCAGGATAAAAATACAACGAGTTTTCGGCTGGCTGCCGACTTCTTGCGAATAAAATTTCATGTAAAAATAAAGTGTTATTGGGCAATTTCCAACTCATAATATTGCTGAACAAGAATTCTAAGCCGGGAAATCATATTTATAGTTATCATTTTTGCAATTAAACACAAATATGTTGGAATTTTATTCAAGAAAACATAACCGATAGACTTGGAAATGGCAGCAGTTTTTGCCGTTGGTACGACTGACCATCGCTAAAGCGTCGTCGGCTCCAGGTTATTTACACGGTGAAAAACGTTCGACGTTCAACGTTTTGTAAAGTTATTGATTCGACAAAGACGAGCAAAAGTTAAAAATGTCGAGCGAACGAATATATACATTTTATTATCAAGTTCAAATGCTGCAATACTATGTACGTTTTGAACACTCGCAGATTTTGAAATACCCGCCAGTTAATGCTTGACTGTGAGTGGCTCACTCGACAGAGCCAGTAAAGGTAATCCTATCGCTTTGCACTAGTCATACCGCTGTTCATACTTGAGACTTGTACAATTTATATTTTTAACATATGCAAAACAAATAATTTGTAAAAACTGAAATTGTCCGTGTGTAAACTGTTTAATGAATGTTCACATTTAATTAGAAAAATGAAAAAAAAGTTATTCCAACGATTCGCGCAGTATTTCTAGGTTTGATATTTGGCAATATTGGTTCTATCTCCGTCTCTTTTCACTCAACGAGGTGAGTTTAACCTGCATGCTTTTCAACATCGATCTGTCAAAACAATGTCAGGTGCGGAGAAAATAAAACATTGTATTCGGGCCACGACTCTCAAAAAGCGTGGAAAATTTGTGTAGGCGAAATATGTCGGTTAAAAATGAAATATGTGTGAAAATTCGAATGAGTGAGATGAGGTTAGGACTACAGTCAGCTGTTGCCTTGCTGTCACGTCTCTTTATCGTAGCAAGTGGTAATAAATCCAATGCCGCAAGTTCAAATTAAACTTCATATTACATAAAAATAAGGTCATTAAGCGTAATTTTTTCTGAGAGCATTGCCTTACTACAAGTGTCAAGTATGTAAATCTGATTATTTTTAAGAATCTCGCGGTTTCGATAGGATTACCTTCACGCGGAGTTGCCACGTTTAACCTACAAGTTTCGTTAATGTCCGAAAACAAACCGTTCGAGCTCAAAATTCACACCTTTTTTCGAGTATCGTTAATAAACGAAGCAGAGAACTTAATTTTTTCACACGATATTCGCAACACGATAATCACGATTTGTTCAGTTAAAAAAAAATTTTAATCGAAGTATTATTCTAGCTCTTACAGCCCTACAACTAGTGTTTACGAGGTGTCAGATGTATCACCAAATACATAAAGGTTCAACTTGAATATTAAAAATCTCCGAAACTATGTTGTGAAACGGATTCAGTTTTGGACAATTATGCATCGCAAAGTAATCTTTCGGCGATATAAATTTCAATCGTCTACGAGTATTTCGATTTTACTCACGAAAGTCCTTAATCGGCAATGTAAAAATATCCTATTAGCACGGTGTTAAAGTTTGCACCGTTGAAATACAACGAAGATTTATATCTTCAGTTTTTCCATCATCCGAATTCTTATCCTGCATATTTAGGCTGTGGATTTTTTATAAGGAGCCTAAAAACGGTCGAGCAATGTTTGTAGCCTGAACTCGCCAACCAAAATCGGTTTACCAAACACTCGTTGCATGCCAACGATGCAAACTTGAATATCATCGATTTTCCGAGGTCAGAAAGCTAAATTTCATCGTGCGGTACATGTCGTCGCATTATTAGGTAATAAAAAGGATGACAGTCAACATATTTCGGTGAAAATAGTTTGAGGTTAAAAGTCCGCGATGTCGAATAAGAAGTTGAATGGTGCGTATTCTAACCTCAAACATCCGACATACTTTTCAACGCCATCTAAGAAAAAAAGAACAATTTCGATTAAGTTGAACAAAAGAATAACGTAAAAAAGTATCGTGTACATAATGTGAGAGGGTATTTTCGTGATCAGATATTCGTGTGGCAAGATTTACGGTTGATGGATCGAATGTACTCGCGAGCGCCCTCTCTGCGTGAGCATTGTAATCAAATTCGCCACGAAAGCGGAAACTACGCTAGCCGTTCTTCCGCGCACTCTCGACCATTTTTACCCGTTCTCTTACTTTTTACTTCTGACGCTGCGATACTGCATCCGTCTAACTTTTCCCGCTGTGTTGTAGGACGCGGTGCTGCTGCTCTCGCTACTATTCGTGCCGGTCGAGTCTTTAGACGAATCGTGAACGTAATCACTGTCGTCCGGAGCGCAGTCTCTCGATGTTCCCGCCGCGGCGACGTCGCGTCGTGCGGCCTGTTTTATCAGTATCGTTCCCGGCGGTAAACGGGACAAAATATCGGCGCTTCCGTCGTCGTCGTCGTCTTCGTCGTTGGGGCTTCTCTGTGAGTCACGGCGACTGCCAACAGATAGCTCCGGGTTCGCGACGTCCACTTTGAACTCGCGTCTTAGCTCCATCTTGGATTTGTCATCGCTCAGCTCGATGACACGTGGATTATTGTAAAATTTCGGCGTGATTCTCGTATTATAAGCGTTACCGGAAGTACGCCCGATCGGTGCCTCGTCTAAGAGTATCACTTCCGGTTTTGCCTCAACGTTCCTCCCGTTACCGGATGCTTTCGGAGCTTGCGTCGCTTTCCGCGTCATCTCGTCGGATTTCTTCGTTATCACATCGTTGTTCTCGATGACAGCTACAACGCGCAGGTCTTCGTTGTCCTGCACGCTCTTTCGTGCTCGATCTTCCGAGCTAGTTGATTTGGATTCCTCGTGAGAGATATCCTCTCGTTCTTTGGCCATTAAATATTCTATTGTAGCAAGAAGCGACGGTTATTCGAAAGATCGGGCGATATGGGAATTCGCGTATCGAGAGTCCAAGAGTTTTTGTCGCTTTAGCGGGGATGTGTTGGAGGAAACTTTAGGTGGAAAAATACACGGACGATCCATACAGGAACTTCGGCGACGTCGGGCCGGTCAGTGGGTCACGGAGCTCTCCAAGATGTACAGCGAGGTTTTTTTCGTCTTCTCGCAGGTACGTCTCGGTGAACCTCGAATTTTTTTTGCAATTGACTGCACGCAATTCCGGGAAGATGAGTTCCGCGTGCCAAATGATTCGTGGTTTTTCGAGCTTGTCGCACGCGGACACACGCGATTTTTGGTCTTTTATGCGAATCGATGTTAGTGAGGGGGAGAAGAAAATTAAGGACGAGTGCGGTAGTGGCTCGGAAATTCGGAGGAACCTGTGACGTTATTCTTTTGTTCGTCATTCCGCGATACGCTTTTCAAGTGTTCTCTTCTTTTTTTTCCTTGCGCACGCTAAGTGACGTTTGCAGAACCACCTCTCGGCCAACTGGGACAAGTAATAATTTGCCCGTATACACGGTATTCGGGAGTTTCTCGTAAGTCCTCGCCACCGTTCCGAGCGCCCTCATCGCCTTCGCGAATTGACAAATGATCGATTGATGCATTTTTTCGAGTCAAATAAATGAAAAACATTTGAAAAATAAATATCCGGTGAAAAACACCGGACAACCGTGGATAATTATCTTTCTCATAAAATTATTCGCATTTTTTGGCATGTGTAACAAATTGTAGGAAGCGTTGTAACTACTGTGTAAGAATTGTAAGCTCGTGAAAATTGAGAATGAAAGTTAAGTGCCATTACTTGTGCAATATAGATCAGGAGTAATACCCTCGTTTTTACTATTTTGTTTATTACTGCCTATTGATAATCGCTATCGTGTTCTTTTCCCTGGCTCTTAAATTAATATTTTCGTAAATAAGTGCTAAATTTCGTCGCATGGCCGTTGCAGGTGGCAGCACGATAGACGGCGGTCTTTTTAACCTATTTAAATCGATTGAGGTATTTTTTCGCGAAGGGGCATGAGCAGGGGGCTTCTAAATTATTGGTAAATTACAGTGGCGCTTAACCAAAATAAGTCACAATCAATTATTATACTCAACGAGAAACTGGAATAAAAAAAATTCGCGAAAATTTAGTAGATTTAGTCATTTTTATATTTTCTCTGAAAAACCCCGGCTAAGAAAATTCTCCTGCTAGTCACATTTCTCTAAGTTTTATCGTTGATTTTTTCTTCAAACATTGGATGACCCCCTGTTTTTATTGGCGTTACGGAATCTCTAGAATTTTTTCTACGCGTTGAAGAGTTCATATCAGGCATCTAGAGTTCTTTAGTGAACAAATTATTAGATAGAAACGTGGCCAGCGTGTCATCTCATAATTCGTCATAATTTTTCGTTAAAAGTTCGGCGACTTGGCTAGAAATTTTGGGATGTATTTTCACTTGATTATAGACGAAAATCAATTAATTGTTAAGTATTCGGGTTCATGAATGGAATACCTTAAGGTAATGTGAATGGCTGAGAGAGATAGCAATAGCGGTGTTGCTGACGGAGTGAGAGAGCCAGGCAGGAAATGTCTTTTACATCGAATAAAGGTTGTTATGGGGTTAAGTCAACATGTTACTATCGAACTGAAATTTTTTCTGGACCTTCATAGCCACTTTGCTGATCACCCTGTACAGTATGAATACGATCCACAGCACCGTTTTTTAGAAAAAAAATCGGCATCTCGACGTATTTCGTGGGCCAAATTACATTACGCTTCTTTAAAACTCCCAATCATTTTTCAGTACATTATTAATATCTGCTAAGTGAATGTTACCACGGAGCTGAAAGAATAGGTACGGTTCTACTAATTATCGGACTAACCCTTGGTACTGTGACAATGAGGATTCACAGTACCGTTATAAAATTATTAATGTTTTTTAAAGCGAATGTGTGCGAAAATCAAGCACACAAAATATTAGACTGTGCAATCATGGCAACGTCGTAGACGGCACAAATGCTACCTATCTTATCGGTATACGGTAATTATGCCCGGGAACCTCAAACTACTCGGTCAGGACAATTAAGACGGAATGACACCTCATCGCGGTCGGTATGGTAGAACAATTATAGATTCCCTAAAATCTCTGAAACGGCTCTTCAGATTCCGTCGAAACTTTGCCAAACGACGTGAAATAGATAGACGAACAGCTGTCTGCCCCTCAAATTTTCTGAACTTGAGAAAAAAAACATAGATTGACTTATGATAACCCAATCTACGTTTTTTTTTTCAAATTCAGACAATTTGAGGGGCAGACAGATGTTCGTCTATCTATTTGACGTCGTTTGGCAAAGTTTCGACGGCATCTGAAGAGCCGTTACAGAGATTTTTGGGTATCTATAATTGTTCTACCATAGCGACCGCGATGAGGTGTCATTCCGTCTTAACAGCGAATATTATTATTACTTATTCTCTTAATTAGTGATATTTACTTAATATTAATGTGATAACTATGTTCAGAAATCATACATTTCTAGGCAAAGATAAAATAATGCGGATTTGTTTTCATACATACATTTTTTTTAGAATATCGGAAAATTATTAAAGTTTTTGATTTCTTCGAGATTATAGACAGCTTTAGTACACACTTTTTCTTTCCAGCGGATTTTTTTGACTCGGACCGATATTCATTTTTGACAGCTCCTTGGGCCGATATTGAGGTTACGAACGGGGCGCATATGTCTCTAACTTCGCGACACTTCTGCCAACCTGGGCATTATGATATACCACGATTTACGACGTTGCCAATTTGTTTCGCGTTAATTGAGTGAGAAGATGTTATAGAAAATAATTATACAAGGTAATGAAAATACTTAATGTAACCACCGAATATTCAAAAATGCATATTTCTACAAATAGATGTAGAAAAATAGTTCGAAAACGCACGTTTAATATGACGATTATTTGAAAACCAACATTTGGTAACAGTCAATCGGCTCCGTGCGTAAGCATAGGCGCTCCCCTCGTACTTCAGCCGCGACGGCTAAACCCCATAACAACCTTAAGGAGTAACCTATGGGTGGATAATCTTGGCCTTTGTTGAAGCACGATATCTAATCTTTAAAGCGCGCCTTTTTTCGATGTGACGCCACATCAATCGAATTAAATTAGCATATAAAATTCCAAATTCACGCTTGTTATTAACAATGTCAATAGTTCTGCAATAAATATTTATTCGCAAACACTAAAATATACTTGAAAATGTCGTGACAATGTTGTTTTCGGTATTTATCTCGGCCGTGCGGACTCAGTTGGGTCTACTCGATACGCATGCAATAAACATCAAGTCAGATACGTAATTGTTAATTTACTGAAAAATTCTTTCGGTATAACTTTCGAAGCTGTCAATATTAATTTCTATTTATTCAAAAAAACCTAATAATCCCCGAAACCACCGTCTCCCTAACTCTTTCTATTTCTTTCAACATTTCCCATTTAATTCACTGACAAGGAACATCCCTCAGGTGACACCCTTCGATTTTGTTGAAATTTGGATATATTATAAAGCACCGAAAAGTAAGCGATACGTATTTTTTTTTATCAGCAGAAAAACGGTTTTAAGGGGTGAAAAGACCCCTTAATATAGGGGTGGTTCGCCCCTTAATTTTTTTTGCAATGTCACTATAGTGGATTTTTCATTGCTTCGGATTAGAAGAATTTTCGTTTTTGTTTCATTAAAATCGGTGGACTCCTTGTGTGTGAAACTGCTACATTACCCCCGAGATGCCTTTTTTCGAGGGGTCGTTTCACCCCTTAAAACCGTTTTTCCGCCGATAAAAAAAATACGTATCCCTTACTTTTCGGTGCTTTGTAACATATTCAAATTCCAACAAAATCGAAGGGTGTCACCTGAGGGATGTTCCTTGCGAGACATTGAACAATATTCATCGCTGGTAAATTACGCTCACTCGCACATTCAAAGGGTTGGGCTACAGTGAAAAATTCAATGAATCGTTCGTCCCTTGAGGTAACTCAAAGTGAAGATGAAGGTCCAACATATGGTGCAGGAATCGCAGATCGAAGGTAAAATTATTATTGCAATGATATAACTACTAGTAAAACTTTAAACACGTTTATCTCGAAACTATGTTTTTCAAAACGATGTACACGATTTCTCGACATCTAATGAACGGATTGACTTAGGGGGTCATCGCATGTGCGAAGACCAAATAGACGAAAAAAAATTTTGTTTGCCCAAATTGCAAAAAATGTGTGGGTGTTATATAGAGCCGGCATAGCAGACTAATGGTAAGTTAAGGCGGTCCTCTAGTTTCTCGGGTCGAAAAAATCGATTTTTTTTCTCATAAATCACATCTACAGCATGTGTAGAAAATGTGTGCCAAAGGATTTTTCGATATTCGAAGTGGTTCACAAGTTACGGCCCTGGAACGGAGCCGGTATACGGAGTAGGTATACTTTCAAACGCGTTTTTCTCGAAACACCATTTTTCGAAACGGTGACCACGATATTTCAGAAACTATTGCTCCGATCTTGTTCCAATTTATACAGCATCTTTAATATGTTATAAGCCAGCGATTGAACTAGGATTATCATGATTGCTTCGATAGTTTTTTTTGTACGAGCAAAAAACTTAAGAAAAAATGAGTAAAAAATAGAATGTAATTTTCAAAAGTGTATAAAAAAGTCAATTTTTGTTATTTAGAATTCACTCTAGTTCAATCGCTAGTCTTAAATATGAAGATTAAAATGCCGTTTGGTTTTTTGATTTCAGATAAGCAGAACAGCCGCAATCTTGGTCACCGTCAAGCACCTCTTTTACTTGATGTCTTCCTGTCGGCCACTATAACGTTTATTCTATTATATATTTTGACTTAAACAAATTTGTAAAGCTTATTTAAATGTTAATAAAGATTATGCAAAAACAATGAGATTGATTATTTCGATGCTTTGCCCGTAAAAAATTATTGAAAAAGCCGTAAAAAAACAGCCGAGAAACTAGAGGACCGCGTTAAGATTTTCTTTGTGTGAATCGTACTTAAACTTTTGAACGCATTTTTCTCTCAAAGCTGTATTTTTCAAATTGGCTGCCATGATATCTCAAAAACTATTGAATGGATTTCGCTCAAATATTTACGGCATAGTCAGCACATCTATAGGCCTCACCCGAACTAGCCCCATTTGAAGTTTGTATCGTTGGAACGCAACGAAAATTCTTTTTTTCTCTTTATTTCTTCATTTTCATTATTAACAAAAATTTTGATATCTGCCATAGTTTTTTTAAGCTAAAAAAGTCGAAAAAATGACAAGACTTGGAACTTAACTTTTAAAACCGTGCAAAAAATTCACTTTTCAATATTTTTAGTGCACTCTAGTTCCAGCAACAGCCTCAGGTCTACACATTGAAATGCCGTTTGATTTTTTTATTTCAGATTAGTAAAACCTCTAGAATCGTGGCAGCCGTCAACCAATTTTTTTTACACGTCAGTGTCTTCCGAATGGTGTAAAGTCGATTCAACTCGTTATTTTGGTTTGGTAAAATTCGGAGGGACTGTA
Source organism: Ophion slaviceki (assembly GCA_944452715.1). Classification (NCBI taxonomy): domain Eukaryota; kingdom Metazoa; phylum Arthropoda; class Insecta; order Hymenoptera; family Ichneumonidae; genus Ophion; species Ophion slaviceki. Next base: position 19,844,924 of record OX101785.1, on the reverse strand, counting down.
AAAATATTAATAAATGTGTGGTAAAAATTCGAAGATAGTGTGTTTTAATGGTTCATGAAAAAAATCCCAAAAACGTGGATATTTTCGCGTACAAATTTCACGGAATGTTCTTGAAATGACACTTCACAATGTACAAAAGGTTTCAATAAATTTACTCTATCCATATAGATGAAAAAAATTCGCAAAATAGTGTTCTTTTTTCACGCTGAAACCCCTACCCTCCCCTTAAAACATGGTTCACTTTTACGAGTTTACATTCAAATATTCCCATTAAAACGACATACTGGCTGAATACTCACGGCCTGAACAGTTGAGAAAAAAGCTCGTTCGCCGAGCATTCGTAGTTGTTATATATTTTATGTCTGTTGTCCGTGAGTTGAAACAAAGAATTGACGAGGAGGTAAAATATTGAAACAAGTTTGTATGTATTATTTTTATTTAAACGTTATTCCCAATAAAATCCTACTTAATCTAGCTAAAGCTAATCAGTATTATCAGCCACAATTTGCATTAATCTATAAATATATCATGTGTACGAAATACAACTCGCTCATATTGCACGTTGACTAGTTATCAGTGTTCAAGAGCTCTTCGCACTATACCGCGCATTATACGGAAGTATTTACACAAGAAAATAATTTTTGTTGAATGGTTCTTCGGCGAATTTGACACGTTGGATGTGTTTTCCCACCTTACAGGTTTATCTTTTTAATTCATGTTGTCCGTTGTTAGAGTAAGTGTCGTTAGGATCGATCGCCTGTTCGGATTGACACCGAGGTTTGCCCAATTTATCCACGAGAGTCGAGCAGTGAGATCTGAAATAAAATGACAATGTTGCGAAACTTTTTTTTCCCCATTGATCGTTGTGCTGATATTTTTCCGGCCGTACGAGGGGTTCGTAAGAACGTACCACTGGTGTTCCATTCGGCTCTTACACCGCTTATCTGGCCTCTGAGATATCTCTCGATGAAGGTCAAGGGATCCAAGCCTGCTGCGAGGACCTCTTGGAGAAGGGCTATGTAAGCTATGGCCAGTCTAAGAGTGTCGATCTTAGAAAGGCGTTTCTCGTAAGGGAACGTTGGCACGTGGCCCCTCAGTGCGTCGAAAGCCGAGTTGATGCTGCTAAAAATTTGAATCACACTTACAATTCGAGCACCTTCGTCAACTAGGACACAATCTTCGGTATTAACGTGGCAATCTTTTTTTTGATAGATTTTTTTTTGCACCTCCAATGGTATATGTCGGAATATGTTAAGGGGTCTTCTCACTTTAGACGCTAAAGAAAGGTTATTTTCAGGATTTTTTTTTGATAGGTGTATATAATATACTACTAATATAATAATATAGATATTGATATAGAAGTTGTTACACTTAAGGGGTTAGGCCACTCTAGAATTTTCGGAAAATCGATTTTTTCCAATGGTCCCCTAGGACCTCAAAAATGGTATCCCAATAGATTATGGCCGCCAAAAGTCTCTATGTACTCGGTTTTCGAATTTTAGTACAAGGTTTAGTACAATGATTTTCTACTACTCAAAAATTCAAACGCGTTTATCTCAAAACTGCATTTTTTAAGTTGGCCGGAAACATAATTCCGACAATGTTCAACCGATTCACCTGAAATGTTGAATATATGTTGAAAAATACATTGTCTATGGAAGTATGTAGGATTTTTTTTATATTGCATAGTTGATTTGTTATTAACAATTATCTGACGATTTTTTAGGCCAATTTTTCACTTTCCACTTTGGAAGCGCGCCATTTGGCCAAAAATCAATATATCAAAAAATCCTACGTACTTTTATAGAAGTTATTATATATACTCGAAAAAAATTCATTGGCTCATTATAATTAAAAAATTACAGGAACTGTTTGTCCGGCTGTGGACCCTGGAAAAACGGAGACGTCATCGCAAAAACGCTGCACAGCCGCCATTTTGAAATTGATCGCTTGAAAAAAATTATTGTATACAGTCACTGATATGTTTGCTAAACACCTTTTTTTGTAATCTCGATTTATTTTGTAGTTTTTCTGGAAAAAAAACCCCCAAAAAGCCTATTTTTTCGGCCTCTAGAGTGGCCTAAGGCCTTAATAAATACACTTTCGAAATACATTTTTTTTAAAGTTATTTGTTTAAGTCACTATTTATAGACAACAATGATAGTTGGAAAATGTCCTAAAAAAAATTGTAGGTCTGCGCTGTTGATAAAATCTCGGGGATGGATAATCCGAACCAACAAAAATCAAACGGTTTTAGATTCAGTATGTTAATGGCTATAGCGGATATCGTACGATTGTTTATTTATGCTAAAGTAAGAAAATGGCGGACATTTTGCGACAAAAACAAAAAAACTTGTTTTTGCACAGTTTTTGACCAAAAAAGTATATATCAAAATTTAAAAAAATCCTTGAAATGCGCTATAGCTATAGTTGTAAAAAATATGTAGTTAAAATTTCAGAAGGATCGGCTCAGTAGTTTCGAAGATTTTATCGACAAGCCGTGGAAAAACGTTGTTTCGAAAGAAACGCGTTTAAGGTTTGTTTGGGTTACATAATTACATAAATTTTTTTTTAATGTATTTCGAAAGTGTATTTATTAAGTGTAACAACTTTTATATCAATATCTATAATATATACCTATCAAAAAAATCATGAAAATAGCCTTTTTTAGGGTCTAAAGTGAGAAGACCCCTTAAGACGATAGAAATCAACAATTTGTGAGATAGAAGAATTACATTTTTCTGCATACCCAGCGCCCGTAGAGCACTATCCGTATTTATGACAAAAATAATCTTCGATCAATTCCAAAAATGCTTCAACATCCTCAAGTTTTTTTATCGATGTGACATTTATTATATACGAAGTGCACCATCAAAGAGCGCTTGGGAGTAATTTTTTTGAAAAAAATGATGGAAAGATTGAAATTTGATGGTGTATAAAATTTTTCGAATAAAAAAATCAGTAAACGCTTAGTCTTGAATTTTGAGTTAGCGAATTGAATTCATTTTCATAGAGTATCATGGACCAGTTTGGGTTTCCAACAGTATAATTTTTAGAAAAATACATGACACTATTGCTTTTTTCAAAAGTCATGAAACCGGGCCATTATTTTTTACATAAATTGAGAATTGCGGATGAATGGTACAGAAAAAAATCGTGCGAATTATAAACTTGCATACTTCTTTCTTATGATTTAATTTCGATTGCAAAGCATCTTTGAAGAAGTTGTAGAAACATGGTCTTGAAGTTTGCATCGTTGGAACGCAACGAAAATGAATTATTCTTCGTTGATGACATTACTTTTCGGTCGATTTAGGGTATGAAAATCATTCGAACGGATTTATGTATTTTTATAACCGATTTACGACCTTAAGTTGCAAGAGAAATGTTTCGGATAATAATAAAAATGACTCAATAAGGAAAATCATTGCATTCCAACGATGCAAACTTCAACGTCATGTAAAAACGTCATCATTGAAGATCCAACCTGCTCATCGAGAAATCTCGTGAGCGAAATAAGATAGTGAGGATACAATGTATCGGCTTCCTTAATGCGAGATTCTCCTTTTCCTTTCATCTCTACGAGAAAAATCATTCTTACCTTAGCATACGTCTGCGCTCGCGAATATTAGCGGCGTGTCTCTGAGCTCTGAAGGGACTACCGTTCGGGTAGTAGCTGTCTTCGATCCCGTTCATTTCGGTGTCGTGATCTGGGAGGAATAGTCAGGTATTTTAGCTATTCAGATATATATAGCTATTCAGTGGATGTGAAAATTTCAAAAAATCCATTTTTTTTTCAATTTCATTATCTAATAGTACATCTCTAGAATATTCTCCCAAAGTTTTAAGTCGATCGGAGTAAAAGTCTAGGAGAGAGAGCCTTTGGGAATTCTCCCCGTTGGGAAAGACCGATCGGGAGCGACGCAGGTATATTGCATTTTACTAAAAACACTATTTTTGAAGTCAGTGGACACGATTTCTCAAAAACTAATGCACCGATCTTATTAAAATTTTGCACACTTCAAAATAGCATTGTCTAGTGATTGAAGGAAGGTTTTTTTCGATTACAATAAATCTTACAAGGCTATACGAAGTGTAAATTGTACCAAAAATTGAACTATTTTGCATTCAACTCTGCCAAAAATTCAAATTTCAATTTTTTCAAAAATCCTACGTTCAGTCACGAGCTATACTTATCTACTAACTGAAAAAAATTGGTTTTGCAATTTCAGATAAAGCTATCATGAGTTATCCTGACCACCACGAGGACACTTTTTTAAGGGGTCTCCAGAAACCAGGTCCCACCAGCTGAATTTCCCAAATTTTTGGATGATTTTTTAAAAATATTGTTGAAATGTGGCTCTCTTATGTCCTTAACATTTTGAATAAAATAATTAATATATTATATTTTTTTATAGAAAAAATATGCTTTTGTTTGGATTCGAAACCCACGTAACCCCTTAATTTCGTTTACTCCTAGAGGTAGCAACGGATTAGAGGCGTTTTAAAGATCGTGTCGTCTGTGAGGGTGCCATTGAATGGACAAAAGGCAGCAGCGGTTTTAATAACTCACCAGTTATTAATAGCATTTGTACATTAGTATTTAAAATCAATACTCCGATGGTTACCAGTTACTAAAGTGGTGCGGTCTTTCGCTATCCAGGTAGCAATTTCCAAAAATTAGTTCACAGGTCGTCTAGTGGGTACCAAATGTCCGCTGGCAAGTTACCTATAAATTGGATCTGCTCATTTTAGCTACACCTTTCTACACTTCTTACACCTTTTGTAGACTTTCTATTACTGTATCTGGTGAAAGTGTAGAAAGTGCAGCTAAAACGAACAGGTCCATTAAAATGTATCCAAAAGTCATATTTTCGGACAGTTGTCACATTGAAGGTAACGTCCGAACGGATATGCGGTGCTTATCAGGGTGGCTGTTGGACAACTTTTGGAAAATTGCTACTTGGGCACCCATGAAATGCCAGTCGTGAATCACTTCCACTCACTCGTCCGCAATGTATTCCAGCGATTACTCGGACACTTTGACGTATACATCTTAACCTTTATCCCGATTCGGTAGGTAGGAAAGTCGAGCTTTCTTCATTTTTTCAACGCCGCCTATGACGGATGAAGCGAAAGACAATGTTTTACCTGACGTCGATATCGGCATGTGATAGTGCAATGGTGAATGAGTGTGCGGTGACGCGTGAGCCACGTGTTGCGTTTGACGGCCTGCATAAACGCAGGAAGGCAATTCGGCAAGGTCCTCGCTGCTGATGTCGCTGCTTTGCTCAACGTAATATTGAGTACTGGAAACAAGTGACTCATTACTATTTCCGTGATCTTTATTATTATTATCATGAACTAATCGAGGCACAATTAAATGGTCTGGGCATGAATGTGGGTAGGCCTGTAGAAAAGAGGCCTTGATTACATCAAATAATTGAATAATCCGTTTTTAGTCGATTGGAGATTTGCACCAAATAATGGATCTTTCGTCGAATAATAACAGTCAAATTGTCAAAAACCACTGAATAGTCATAGACTGTTTCGTTACCAGATGGGGTAAGATTTAAAGAAAAAAGAAGCTTTCAAAGCATTCCGGCCTTTAGCAAATCTCACAACGCATAGCAGATCGTTGTTCAGATCATTTTATTTTTGGAGCGGAATGGATCTATTAAAAATGTTATTTATGCGGACAAGTTCCTTTGCAATGTCTGTGGGCACGATGCTAAGGATGTTGACATGAATTTTTCTGGGGCCAAACAAGATTGTTCCTTTAACATCGAACATCGATAGATGAAGATAATATTGGAGACACTGAGGAAAGGCTTTTGATACATTGAAGAAAAGAATAATGATCTTTGATGATCTTTGAAAAATGATGATATTTGATGATCTTTGAAAAAGAATCATCTTTGAAAAATGATGATATTTGATGATCTTTGAAAAAGAATCATCTTTGAAAAATGATGATATTTGATGATCTTTGAAAAATGATGTTCTTTGAAAAATGATGGTCTTAGAAAATGATGTTTTTTGAAAAATGATGATTTTTGATGATCTTTAAATAATGATATTCGAACAGAACTGTTCGAAATAATTTCCCATCGAATGTGATAGAAAAAAATTGTATCTTTTTAATTCGGATATAAGATAAGTCTAGTTTCGCGTAGTTCGCTCACTTTGTACAGGCGACGGTTGAATCCGCGGGTCTCGAAGCGGTTGCCACCCTATCGCGGCAATTACGTTGCCCTCGTTCCTCGTAATCGTAGGCGGGATGAGACGCCATGTCGAATATCGCGCACGAAGCCACGACTGACGAGTATTCCGTTCACGTTACCAAAAAAAGACACCGACCGATTTCTCAACCGACCACAGCGTTAAAATTCGCAATGAAATAACAAAGGCAACCGTCTATTTTACTCCGACAACAGTTATCGTTCCAATGAATACAATTGAACAAAGTGAGATTAGTGAAAAATGGACTCTTTCGATCGGACCGAAGATAATATTCGACTAGTGATGATAGTTCTTGACGTACTATCGTCCACGGACTATCAGAGTGATCCCTGGGGAGCCAGGCTTATATATATGACCCAGCCAAGTCTTCCCCGATTTCACGCACAAGAGGGTGAATCGATAACCAACCCCTGGGCGGAGTCTGCGACCAATCCGAGCTATGCAAGGCTGACATTATTATCAGCTTGCGATGTCATTGGTGAAAAGCTTAATAGCGGATGACAGGGATAGAGAAGATGTACATTATCTATCGCTTTTTCTCCCTTCCTCGCATTATAAGCACCCTACCACCCCAAACGAACGAGAGGACCGCGGGGTGGTGGAAAACGGTGTGCGGATAACGAGAAACGAGAACAGAGACGTTCTGCAGTTTATTGTTACTGCCGTTCCAGAATTGTAGTTTATACCGCCAGTAATAGACGGAGTAGAGAGACGAGAGAGGTAGAGAGAGGACTAGTATAGCTATAAAATAGAACTCAAATCGTTTCATTAAACATTAAGTTGGGATATACATTTAGACGGGAAAAAATAAGCCATTGTGAGGGATTTCTAAAATTAACAAGGAGCATTACTTAAGTGTCCGCCTCCGATTTTGTTGAAACTCATATATGTGATAAATCATTGGAAACTATTAGACACGTGTTTTTTTAAGGGGTTACCCCCACTTGCGATTTTGAAAAAATCGATTTTTTTTATTGCTTTTTTTTGAAGTATAAGTATCTGAGAATATGTCCTGAAAATTTCAAGTCGATCCGAACAAAATTGACTGAGATATGAGCGTTGAAAGAGAAGAATCCGTTGTGAAATTGAAACTTTAAACGCGTTTTTCTCAAAATGGCATTTCTGAAGTCGGTGACCAAGATTACTCGAACACTAATGAACCGATCTTCTTGAAATTTTGCAGGCTTATTTAATACATAAAAATGTAGTCTTTAATCGTTCGATTTTTTTCGTTAAAATCGAACCATTAACTTTGACTGTCCGCCATTTTGTGAAAAATGAATATTTTTTTAAATCCTTCGATTAAAGACTAGTTTATACTTATATTTGACTAAATCCATCCGCATTTTTTTTTCAGATGATCCACTTCACCGCAATGTTGGTCACCGCAAACCGTGTATATAAAAACATTATTTCATCGACGGCCATTTGCCACTAAACAATGTAATATTTTTTAATAAAAAAATTACTGAAAGTTCTTCAAGATGTGTCCTTTAAGATGGTATATTGATCGATTAAAAAAGTGTTGTAGTTTTCTTTAAAAAAATTCACGAAAAAGGCCTTTTTTCCGCGCTACAAGTGGGGGTAACGCCTTAATCTGCGGAAAAACGGTTTTAAGGAAGGAAACCACCCCTTAAAGAAAGGCGTGTCGAGGGGTGGTTTTGCAGTTTCACTCACAAGCAGTTCATAAAGCTATAAAATAGAACTCAGATCGTTTCATTAAACATTAAGGTGGGATATACATTTGGACGCGAAAAAATAAGCAATTTTGAGGGATTCCTTAAATGAACAAGGAACATCATTTAAGTGTCCGCCTCCGATTTTGTTGAAACTCATATATGTGATAAATCATTGACAACTATTAGACACGTATTTTTTTTAATCTGCAAAAAACGGTTTTAATGGAGGAAACCGCCTTTTAAAGAACGGCGTGTCGAGAGGTGGTTTTGCAGTTTCACTCACGAGCAGTTCATCGATCTGAATAAAACAAAAACCAAAATTCTTCTAATGTAAAGCGATGAAAAATCCGCTGTATAATAATTGAAGGAAAGATTAAGGGTTGACACGCCGTTCTTTGAGAGGTCGTTTCTCCCCTTAAACAACTTTTTTCGCAAATAAAAAAATACATGTCTATTAGTTCTAAATGCTTTATCACATATATGAGTTTCCGCTGAGTCGGAGGCGGACACTTAAGGGATTACCCACTCTAGGATTTTGGAAAAATAGTTTTTTTGGGCTTAAAAAATACTTTGGGGTCATAAAAACAATATGCAATTGGCCCTGTAGCGAAAAACAAATGTTTAAAGGTTCAATTATCGATTTTGCCGCAGCGCATCGGACTTGTTTCAGACGCCTCGTACAAATTTGAACGCGCTTTTCTCGAAACCACTTTTTTCAAACTGGGAGGACGGATTACTGAACATCTTTGTATGGATCGATTTTGTGGTTAGGTAGATTTTAGTTGAAGGGTTGTTAAGGCCTTATACGGGGTGTTAGGAAGGTCGATGCAATGCCTTAAGGGGGTGATGGGTCACCTCGTTAGGAACATATCTGACCTTAGTCCAAAGCCTAAGGATTTCGAGTTATCATGGTAAGTATAATTTCTTGAAAATTTTCCAAAATTAGGTACTAACTCGTTCATAATGTTCAAACAGACAATAATTGGTAACTAAAAACTTATTTGCGTCTTAGCTGTATCCACACAACTAACTAAATGGGACGGATTGAATAATGAAAAAACTTGTCAAAAAATAAAAATACGTAAACGAGTTAGTACCTAATTTCGGCAAGTTTTCCAAAAATCATACGTACCATGATAACTCGAAATCCTTAGACTTTGGACTAAGATAACCTAGGTAAGATATGTTCCTAACGAGGTGACCGATCACCCCCCTAAGGCATTGCATCCACCTTCCTAACACCCCGTATAAGGCCTTAACAACCCTTCGGTCGGTTTTTACTTGAAAAACTCAGGAATACACTTTCAACACTTCTTAATATGCCTGCATAATTGAAATTCGGAAAATATAACATTACAGTGTCGTGAAATATTATTGAAAATTTTCAATTTTGGAAAAGTGAGCATTTTATTTTAAATTTGTCCGGGTAAAAATGACCCAGTGTGTCAACGGACGATTAATGTATTGTTTCGATAGACGTATAAGACACTACGGCACGGAAACAGGAATATTAATTGTTCTTTTGAGAAATTAAATTGCTCGTGTCTATACGAGGATGCGACCATTCCGAATTTTTATTTCAGACTAGGTGAATGAACAACGCAACTAGAAGAAGGAAAAAATAATTTTTATTACGGACGGACGATTATCAGTGTGACAGCCTGAGAAAATCGCGAGTACATGTGGCAGGGGATTCGGATAGCTCAGTGAAACTCTACAGCTCAAATATTAACACGCGGACGTGCGGTCGACTATGATCGCGCCGACGGCAAGCGAGTGATATGAATAGGCCAATATTCAAATGAGCGATGTTTGCCGGTACACACAATGGAAATGCAAAGACCGGGGTACCAATTATGCAAGGTGTTAATGCGACCACAATAGTTCAGATAGGGTTGTAGGTACACATCGAGACGATGGGGAGAAAGTATTATCGATGGGCGGACGAGGTAGTACTTCTCGTCCGCTCCTCTCTCTCTCTCCTTCATCTCTCTTTCTTTCAACTCGGCATACAATACGAGGCCTCTTATTCATCAGACTTTCTCGAGAAATTCAAAACTATTGTAAGATCCTCCCATGCCATGAGCAGAAAATTATTATCAGAAGGTACGACATCCGTCGATAATTATCCTATTAGCTTATCCACGTACAGATATTTGTCTTAAGGGGGTATCCCACTCTGGAAACTTCAAAAAATCGTTTTTTGCATATTGTTATAGTGTGAACTGTCAAGAATATATTAAGACCAACCGGACCCTGAAATTCTATAAATTGACGAAGTTACGCCTATTTTAGTGGAACAGTGTGTGTCGGGTTAAGGAGTTACATACAGTTAAAATTTTGGAAAAATCGATTTTTATTTTATTTTAATTTTCGTAATGTACATATATTTAAGTACACACACAGAAAACTTCTTGTCAATCCGGCGAATATTCTCGAAATTACACGCATATTTGTAATGACGTGTCAGAGCGTTCGAAAATGCTTTTGAAACTTTAAACGCGTTTTTCTCAATACTGTGTTTTTGAAGTCGGTGAGCAAGATTTCTCGGAAACGACTGAACCGATCAGTCTCGAATTTTAACACAATCTTTTCAAGTATATTTTTCAGTAATTAATCGAAGGTTTTTTCTCACCGATCAATATTTTCCATTTTATAAACAATTTAAGGCCTAAATTTTTGTCAAAAATCGATTTTTTTAGAAGCCGCCATTTTGTCAAAAATTATTATTTTGCTTATTCCTTCGATCAATTACAATATAATCCATTATATTAACGAAATATTTTTGGTTTTTTCATTTTAGATGATCCAGTCCAGAGATATCGTGCTCACCGCAAACCGCCTTTTTTTATATGTGTACACATTTTGAAGTTAATAGATTTAAAGGTCTTTTCAAGAACAATTTTTGAAAAATCGATTTTTTGGGCCTCCTGACTGTATATAACCCCATAAGGATGATTCGCGTGTAACGAAAGCGAACATCAAAGCGCAAGAACACTCAAAAGAGGCCCGAACTGCCCGCAGATTGCATAGATTGGGTGTGCAACACGATCTCGATGATGAGCAAGGACACATATGGTGCCGGAAACGCTGACTTGCGGTGAGACGACAATATTTCATAAGATCGTGTAAAATATGTACCAAAAATTTGAACGCGATTATCTCGAAACTGCATATCTTGACATGGCGGGATTGATATCTCGAGTAACTTTCACACTATTGACTTGAATTTGTACAGTTAGCGTTCGAACAGTAGTCATTTTCGGTTCATGATCGTATTTTTTAATTGGATGAACCATTATTTAAGGGGCTATATCAGGTGACACTTTCAAAAAATCGATTTTTTTGCCTTTTTCGACAGTTTATACTTTCAAGAATATAATTATCATTTATATCATTTATATCAATATCATTTTATCTTGCAAAAATCGATAGTTAAATCTTTAAACGCGTTTTTCTCGAAATAAGATTTTTCAAATTTGCTGACATTGTAACTCAAAGAGCAATTATCCGATTGACTTGAAATTTGAACTGAGTAATCTTGAATATATTTACTCTACAATGACGTAGGATATTTTTGATTGGATGAAAATTGACGATTTGGCATTGAAAAAAACGACCATTTTATAGGCAAGAAAACAGACGTTTTTTTCATAACTACGCCATTTGGTTAGATTTTGGTATTTTTCGAAAATCCTACGTCATTGTTCAGGAAATACCTTCCAGTTTAACGACATTTTTTTCCTTTTTCGGTTTCAGCTACTCAATCGGCCGGAATCATGTCAGCAGTGGAGGAACTTTTTTTTTGGCGCCTCCGAAGGCAGCGCATAAGTCGCTTAGATCTCAATATTTTTCTATGAAAAAATTATGCAATATAGGTCAAATATAGCCAAATATATTCTTAATTTTTCGAAACATTTAATTGAGTACTTTTCATCCAAAAAATTCCCGAAAATCACCCAAATTTTCAGCGTTCACATTGGTGTACCCCTTTAATAACAATGGCTTGAGGATGCTGTTTTTCAAAAGAAAAATGAGGTTTTCTTTGGAGAAACCGTCTTTTTTCGTATTTTTCGAAATTTCGAAAAGTGGATCGTGAACCCATAGCCAGTTGGACATATTTGAAGAAAACATTTTTCGTTTTCGTTTAAGATTACATTTGAGCCTGGTAGAGATCTCGCCGTCTCGGGCCTCGCCGCTGGAGAATTGCAACGCCAACTGCAACACCACGAACACTTTGAAAGATTTTCTTCCGAAAAAATTACATTGTAACCACAAACATGTGTACAACATGCTGGGAAAAAATTAATGTATTCCGAGCAATGTGTTACTAGAAAAAAATTCATCATTCTGACCCTTCAAATTGGGCTTCCACAAAGGGGTACCCCTTTAAATTTACCTCCCTCTTATGGAAGACCATGAGATTGGGGGACGAAGGCACCACTGAATTACCGGTCAAGAATATCTGACGAGACGTATTATTCGCCATTTGGAAATCAGAACTTGCTGTTATAAAGTCCGAAGAGTTAATCCTCGCCTCTGTGGCTCACGGTACATTTGCATATTTCGATATTATCACCGATCGACCATCATCGCCGAATCTCAACTCCTCCACATCATCCGATCAGTCCATCAATTCTTCGACTCTGCAGATTCAAATCCATTTCACATTCAATTTGATCGCTTTAGTCGAAGGACTTTTGAGAGCCTGAAAAACGTATCGAGCCGTGGGACAAAGTTTACCAAACAAAAAGACACAGATATGTATCGTTTTGTCTCTTCGGCATTGGCAAAGAAATTTGGGTGAGTTCGAGTGCCGAGCCGTGACCGATTTCGAGGGCTCCCGTTGTCACCCTCTACGGCCAACAAACGATTATTTATCTCAATTTGTCACGAATACGAGGGGTGCGAGATAGAGAGAGATCGACACAGTGAGTCGGTCTCTCACTCGTATGGACCACAAATGTAAACCGCACACGCGAGTTATTCGTTTTCATATATTCGTATTTCCCACATGGAAAAATGTGAATTGTGAATCAGTTAGCCGGTTATCGTTTTTTGCACGTGGCTAAATATTGGTACTATAGGTGTACCATTGAAAAATCAATATCAATTCGCGGTCATGTCCAATTAGGCGTAATACCAATTACGCCGTATTATGGCGGGATATACATTTAGACAGGAAAAAATAAGCAACATTGAGGGATTTTTAAACTAAGAAATAATTGGTCTACAATTATCAAACTTTAGGTATACTTCGATAGTATATTTAAGTATACAAAACAATTTTTGCAAAATTAATTCATCATCAAAATGGCGGAGCTGTGGCAGAGTATTACAGAGTGTTAAATCGTTTTTTTATCGTTGTAAATGTATATCCCGCCTTAAGGGGCCAGTCCACTTTGGAGCCACGAAAAAAGGCTACTTTCGCGATTTTTTAAAAGAATTTTATAAAAGATATGAATATAAACGTTGTTGGGCTTGATGAATAAAATCTTGAAATACATAAAAAAAAAATAATTCATATTTATTCATTTTCAAGTATAAAAACTATAGTTTAACGTAACGCCTCAAAAATAGGTGGGCAAGGTAGCTCCATCACAACTCGGCAACGGCTCGTCTGAAACAAAAAAATCAAAGTCCATTAGATTCAGTATGACACCAGCTACAAAATGACCCTTGGATACGAAGTTTTATCGAAAAATAAAAAAATGGCAGATGAAAAACGAAAAAAGTTTTAAAAACCGCGTTCTTTTCGAATTTGTTCGCAAAAAAAGAGTAAAAATCAAAATTTTAAAACCATCGAGGGTCATCTTGTCGCTAATCATGTTTACAATATGTGGTTCAAATTTCAAGAGAATCGGTTTATTAATTTTAGAGATACGATGGAGCTAGATTTTGAAAACGTCGTTTCGAGAAAAACGCGTTTGAAGTTTACACTATAAAAAACTCTTACCTAAACTCAATCGGCAATTTCTGCACCGTACAAAATCGCTTCTGATTGCTCATCATCGTCGATTTCTTCAAGACTTGCTTGCTTGCGATTTTTTGAAATTTTCAAAGTGGACTGGCCCCTTAATAGAGGCTCAGTGGCCGTAAATGTGTCTTTACCCGGTTGTTTTATTTTTGTTGTTTCCAAGCCATAGGAATTTAGCGATTTGTCGATCCGATGATTGGAGAGTTGGAGCTTGACGAGTGGAGACGGGGACTTTCGAGATTCATCTCCTCGATTTCCGTGCAAACATTTAATTCCCGATTACACCGTTGAAAAGAGGGAAACACAAGAGGGGGGGGGGTGGCGCACGTTTCTGTGTATACTTTATAACAGGCTCGACTACCCTTATGTCAGCACCAGCTAGAGAGAGGGGGAGAGAGAGAGAGAGAGAGAGAGAGAACGATCGCGAGAGAGACAGCAATAAGGGGATAGAAAGTGTACGTAGTTCCGAGAGTGTTTCGAACCCCCCTATAATAGAGATTTCACGCCGCAGGGCCCCCTCGGTTCTCACAGTAGGGGTCTCACATTCATCAATGATTTCCAATTGTCCATTACGTACCATACCCCCGTTCCAGCTCAGCTCCACCACGTACGTACAAAACTTTGTCATTTTGGATTCGTCGGATGGCAGGGAAGCAGGCGCGTGCCTCTAAGTATCTGTTTATAGTCTCGGGGGATCAATTCGTTTGCTAAATTATTTATTGGTCAAATATGCTTACGAGGTTTCACGTAGAATCGGACACGGTTTACCGTAAATCTGTTTGATATTTGGATACGCATAGGTGTGCATCAGCGGTTGGGAAAAGCAAACCACCCGGGTCGAAGTACCGGCCGGCGCGATCCGACGGGAAATTGCACAAGCGCGAGGAGGGAGGGTCGATGATTGCAAGTGCGGAACTTCAAAAGTTTTAATCGAATTTATCCGCTCGATTAACCATCTTTGATAGTTATTTTCAACGCTACGTTGAAAATAACAAAACAGGTAAAATACAATATGAATTTTATGTATTTCGTTTGTGGATTTTCGGTAGATTATACATGAATTTGAAAAGGCTTTGTAACTAGAGGCGGAACAATTACAATCCTTTAGTTGTTGATTACAAAAATCGAATATTCGTTTTCCCGATAACAGGGGATCGAAGACGCAATTTTATGTGGCGCTAACTCTGAGACAAATATTTCTCGAGTGTTTCGCAAAACTCGTTAGCGGAATGTCAATTTCCTTAAGGGGTTAGGCTACTGTGAAAATGACGAAGAGGAAGGTCCAACGTATACTGCAGGAATCGCAGATTGAAGGTTAACTTGTGATTAGAACGATAGAACTGATAGGAAAACTTTAAGGAGGTTGCTCAGCTATCGCGAAATAGTAAGAATTTCCTGAAATTTATTGAGGATATTTGCGAACAGGTGTTACGACTCCATGTAAAATTTCAAATACTTCGTCTGCGTGATTATTGAGCAATTAATTAATGAAGTTAGGCTCTTATACACGGGCGACATAGCAAAAGCTTCATGTGAACGCTAATACAACTGTCGCAACATAATAAAAATAGCAAGAACTGAATGGAAATAGGCGGAAAACATTCTTGAGATTTTTATGAATAATTTCAACGAAGCGTACAGCGTTTCGTCTGTCTCGTTATCGAGATATTCGTGAAATAGAACAGAAAATTTCAGCTGATTCGCGTAAAACGATAAAGCGCCGTACGGCACGTGGCAACGCTTCCGTCAAGTCGGCCATTTTGAATAGGCGTCAAAATTTGAAACGCACAACCCTGGCAGTTTGCCTAACCGTTCATTCATACCGGTTTTATAACCAAAAAACTAACCGTTGTATTTGGACAAAATTCTGCCGACCTTCTAACCGTGTTTTCGACCACTACCCGTGATTTGCTCAAGTTAGAAAGATGGTTAGAAAGTTGGTTTGAAATTCGAATTACAACTCTACCGAAAAGCAACCACTTGTAACCAAATTTATAACCGTATTTATAACCCTTATCCGTGATTTGCTCAAGTAAAAATCATTGTTAGAAATATGGTTGGAAATTTGAAATACAACCCTGCCGAAAAGCACCCACTCGTAACCAAATTTGTAACCGTATTTACAACCACTATTCGCTTTCTAACTTAAGCGAATCACGAATAGTGGTTATAAATACGGTTATAATTTTGGTTACGAGTGGTTGCTTTTCGGCAGGGTTATATTTCAAATTTCCAACCATATTTCTAACTATCTTTCTAACTTGAGCACATGACAGATGGTGGTTATAAATACGGTTACAAATTCGGTTACAAGTGGTTGCTTTTCGGCGAAGTTGTAATTCGAATTTCAAACCAATTTTCTAACCATCTTTCTAACTTGAGCAAATCACGGGTAGTGGTGAGAAACACGGTTAGAAAGTCGGCAGAATTTTGTCCAATTCTAACTATCTGAAAAATCTAACCGTTATCCAGTGGTTATGTAAACTGCCAGGGAAACTATTGCTTCCTTGCTGTAAATTACTTACCGCGGTTTCATAAAGAGTCTTTAAATATTTTGAATCGTTCTTTACAGAAGCTGCAGTGCATGTGTTTCGACATAACCTCCAAATCAATTACGCGTCGTCCCTCGACTGCGCATTCATTTTCCGGCTCGACTACTTTTCTCCGCCGCTTTCCAGGTTGTACTCGCTCCAACTGTCGATTGTACTGTTTTTCGGTTTGCATTTTTCCCTTCCGTCTTTTCATTTTCGCCGAACAATAAAATGGAATTCGCGAAGGATATTTGACAGCTTCGCGGTCACGATGTGGCGTTCGTATCTGAGCTCAGTGATACCAGTTACTGAGAACTAAATTGCGCGTTTGCCACATTTGAATTTGGTTGATAACTTATTCGCGATGTAAATAAACAAAAAAGATTAATAACATTTCTAAACAGTCAATTATATGCATTCCACATATTTATTAGCTGAAATTGATTTATTTTACGTAACGGAAAATTTGATTACTCGGGGTTAGCAGCCGTTACAGGCGCCCGTGTTTAAGGGGTCGATACACGGGGTCAATGCACTTAGATGGTCGAGGTCGAGTATTTAGAAGCTATGAACATTCCGTCGACCGTAGAAGATCGACACTATGGGCCTGGTATCGATGATTCCATGTAAGTTGACAAATTTCATGATTTATTCATTCCCAAATTTTCAAACGCGCTTTTCTCAAAACCACGTCTTTCAAATCGGTACCCAAAATTTCTCGAAAACCAATGAACCGATTGCCTTGAGTTTTTTTGTGGTTATTCTATACACCATTATCTAGTACTTGTCATAGGATTTTTTTTCCGTTACTTAGTTTTTGTTTTATAGGCAAAATAATAACTAATTTTAGGCCAAAAAATCACTATTTATGTTCAAACGTCCGCCATTTTGTCATGAATCGATGTTTTCAAAATCGGCTATGACAAGTACTAGATTATAGTATCTAATTTAATAATCTTTTCGGTTTTTTTTTCAGATGATTTTTGAAGAAACGCCAGTGGGTACCGTATACGCAGATTTTTTACAACGCTCCAAGGATCATACAATATCCTTGTATATTTTTGATATTTTTAAATAAAGAAAATTAAACATATTTTTGAATGCATACACTTTTAGATAATTAAAACCCCAATCCGAAATTTCAAATAATTTTCCTTGAAAAAATTCACAAAAATGACCTTTTTTCCGGCTCCTAGGTGTATAGCTCCCCTTAAGCGTATGCGTTCCCCTCTTGCTGCCTGCACTGCTAAGACCCTGTGCCTTAGACTGTATCCTTAAACGCGTTTTTCTCGAAACTATGTTTTTCAAAATGGTGTACATGTTTTCTCGATATCTGATTAACGGATTGACTTGAAATTTGATATACTTATTTAGTGTAATAGTAGTTTAGTCTTGACTGACGTTTTTCTTTTCGACATTTTATTTTCATTAGTTATTAGCAATGATGATGTAATTTTTCCACGAACAATCGGAAAAAGATATTATTTTTGTTGTTGTTTGAGACGCGTTAACTAAAAAAAAGCTCGGTCAAGCCTTAGCCAATATGATCGATTTTGAAAAAAAACTCGTCTTTTTTAATTTAGATCAACCGGATGGCCAATATCACGTACACCGTTGAGCACCTCGCGAGATTGCTTTTAACGTCTTTAATTATTTATATTTTTTAACCAAATTTGGTACACAACTTTGTGAATGTACGTACAAATAAATTTCTTGAAACGATTTTTCAATCATCTTCGTTACTGCTTCAAAATTGATTTTTCAACTCCTACGTTGACACACCGGGTCATTTTGACCCGGATGAATTTATAGCAAAATGCTCACTTTTCCAAAATTGCAAATTTTCAATAATTTTTATTAATGATTCAGTTTGATATTTTCGGAATTTCAATTGCGCATACATATTAAGACATGTTTCAAGTGAATGGGGTAGAATATCCATAAGCCTAATTTCCAAAACCGAATATCCATAAGTGAGTCTAGAGTAGAAATGAGTGCTAGAAATGGCGGGAGGTAAAGGAAAAGTGAGTAGAGAGGGAACCCAAACAAACCCAAACAAATTCACTTATCTCTATCTCCCGCCATTTCTGGCACTCATTTCTACTCTATACTTACTTATGGATATTCGACTTATGGATATTCGTACTTATGAACATCCGACTTATGGATATTCACTCTGTAAAAAAATGATATGAAATTTACAATACACTTAAGATACAAAGGAATTGAATTTTACGAACTCAGTAGAAGAAATTAAATTTGAAACACGTGTACCGTAAATTTAAAACAGGAACATGAAATTCTAACGTGGATAGAATTTAATAGATGCAACATGGAATTTCAAAGACAAGTTTGTAAATTTGTGGAAAATCTATGGCATTAACCCGTGCCTTCAATTGAAAATTACTACAGATGTATAATAAATCAACTATAAAAAAAAGAGCATTGAAAATACAAAACAAGTGTGAAATTTATTTACAGCTGCCTGAAAAATATAATATATGTGAAACAGAATTTAACGATACGTACAATGCATGATCACAACAGATTACACGAGCATTATTTTTCAAACGCACAAGTATATTAATAATACGGAGCTACATTTTCATTTTTTAAATAAACTGCTTTGGATTTTCAAAATATTATCTGAAATTTCACAAACGGTGTCCGCATAAAAACATCATACACTTGTGTATTAATTTTTACATAGAAGCTTTTTACAGTGTATATTAAGGGAGACTTTGTCCTTGAAATTTTCAAAAAATCAATTTAGCTCAACATGAGCAGCTAGAAGAAGAGGAGGGATGCCTCTATGGACCAGGCATTGCCGATTAGCGGTAATTATAAACACATTTGTGTCAACACATTACAAAACTTTAAACGCGTTTTTCTCGAAAACACGTTTTTAAAAATGGCTGACATTCTCCTGACCGCTGTAATTAACATATCGACCTGAAATTTGGAGAGCATACTCAGAAAATATGTCTTCACGGAATGACGGATCGTTTTTTCGATAGATACATTTTTGCATTTATTATTTATCTTTTTATGCGAAAAAAACGCGAAAATTTGATTTTTTTTAAATTGTCGCCATTTTCCGAAATTTGTACTAAACGAAAAACCCATCCGTCATTCCATGACCAAAGGGTCACAGATTGATAATATGCTTTGAATTTGTGTTTCAGATCAACAAAGAGGGGGCAGTGATGTCAGCCGTTTACCTCCCGCGATTTGAGGACCTGTTTTCGCGGAGCTGCAACGGCCGCCATTTTGGTTTTTTAAAAAAAATTTTTTTTTTTTAACGTTCTGTATATCATGAATAAAAGCAAGAAAAAATCGCACTCAAAAAGCTTTACTCGTTTCCTTTAAAAAAAATAAAATGTAAACACCTGAAATATGGCACTCCAAGGACAAAGTCTCCGTTAAAGGTAATACTTTGGTTCCGTGAAATTAATACACACCCGTATGCTGATATTAGCAAATGGTTCTTGAATTTAATATACACTCGTATTTTGATATCAGCAAATGGTTCTTGATTTCAATATACTTGGATGTGATTATCTCTTCACACGTGCATTATTTTTCAAACGTACAAGTACATTAATATTACGGAGCTACACTTTTATTTTTAAAATAACCTGTTTTGGATTTTCAAAATCGTATCTGAAATTTCATAAGCGGTATCCGCATAAAAACTTCCTACACTTGTTTATTAATTTTTATACAGAATTTTTTTACAGTGCAACTTATGGGTATTCACTTATGGATATTCGACGACAGTGGTTTAAAGTGTATCGCTGATTTTTTTCAATGAAAACCGATGAAAGGGTTGTTAATGGCAGGTGGATGAAGTACTATCCGGGTCAAATTGACCCAGTATGTCAGAATGGTAGCCAATTTGTGTGTCAACGAAGGGTTAAATAACCCTGATTTTCGGGTCGTCACAGTAGCCTAACCCCGTAAATAATTTGGCAAAGGCAACTTCCGATCGGTAAAAAAAAAATCACTAATACGACGTTGAAGACTGTATTTTTTCATCATCCATTGTAATTAGGCCTAACCATAAATTTGAGTATTAAAATATTTTTATCATATTGTTCTTATTATCGCCAATCATAAGATTAAAATTATTTTTCATCAAGAGTCCCGAAACCCATCCAAATTTGTTGGTTTTGGAGCTTCGTCCACCCAGGACTCTCAGCAGTTCACCTTGCGGCGAAAATATCTGAACGCGAGCGTTTCCCGAATCGCCAACGATTATATTGCCCTTGTTGTCCACCTCTACAACCTCCGGTGATCTGAAGTGTCGTCTCAACGTGCCCGATCCACCCAACGACTGTACGAGGACTCCGTCGTGGTTGAATATCTATCAACAGATTGCGTAGTGTTCGGAGTAAAAGAAAATGTCATATTTCTCATTTCAATCAAGGTGGGAGCCTGGATTAGAAAGTCCGAAAAATCGTTTTCTTTAATCGCTCAAATTGATAGATAAACTATCCAAGAATATATTTACAAAGTTACAGAGGCCAATTGTAAATATTCTCGATGACACAAGACCAAAAGCAGAGAAGCGATTGATATTTGATATCGATATTTCCTCCTATTGTAAACTTTGAAGCGCGTTTTCTCCAGTTTTCATTTTCACGATTTTTCCAAATTGGTGGGCGTGATAGCAAAAAAACTAAACGACCTATTGAATCAAACCAAAGTTTATTTTCTTCAGTATGAAAATCTCTTCTAAGTGAATAAAAAAAAGTCTTTTAAAATAATGTTATAGCACGTACCGGTGCGATGGTCTAGTGGTTAGCGTGCTCGCCACTAAACCAGCGGACCGGGAGGTCCCGGGTTCGAATCCCAGTCGCGTACATTTCGTCGTGAAATGTTTTTCTTCGGCATTTCGCGGCGAAATAAGACTAGTTCCACGTCTGGGGGGCGAACTCGATGACCGGCTGTATTGGTATAGGTTTTCCGCAGTTTCCCTATACCCATGACAGAAATGTCACGATGAATATAATACAGAGGGGGAAGTCGGCTGCGGCCGCAAGGGGGGGAACGGGAGAAAGATGGAGAAAAAGGAGTAAACAGTAGAGGAAAGAACGGCATAATGATGGGAAAGAATAGGTAACAAACGCGAAAGCGTGTACCTAAGGAAAAAACCAATAAAAAAAAAATAATAATAATTTTATAGCACGTTAAGGGGGTCGTCTAGTGTGTCAGATCAAAAGAAGAGAAAACGGCCTTGCATGACTTCTTTGAAGGAGAGGAAGGTGTACTCTATAGTCCACGCACAGCAGATTAATGGTGAGACCATTTTTTTTATTATGAATTATATGCAACAACTTTCAAACGTGTTTTTCTCAAAACACGATTTTTTCAAACTACTGCCATATCTCAAAAACTATTTGATTGATTCTGCTCAAATTTATACAGCATCTTTAGTACATATAAAACTACAAGTTGAACTAAAATAATTAAGATTGCTTCGTTAGTTTTCTTTTTATCAGCTATATAGACTCCAAAAAATACGCAAAATTGAATTGTTTTTTCTAAAGCGTAAAAATAATTATTTTTTTGGATTTCTAACATTATTTTAGTTCCGTGTAGAGCCTCAAGTCTGACGATTGAAATTGCATTTGGTTTTTTGATTTCAGATAAGCAGAACGGCCGGAATCATGGCAGCAGTGGAGCACCTCTTTTTACATATGTGTTCCTGTTGGGCGGTGTATCTCCGACTATATTGTATATAATTACTTCAAAAAATTCACAAAGTTTGTTTAAATGTTAATAAAAATTATGTACAATTTACACATTATTTTATTTCAATGGTTTGTCAAAAAAAAATCCCCAAAAAAGCATTAAAAAACGGCCTTCACACTAGACGGCCTTAAAGTGTTTTTTAACACATTTTTTTTCAAAGCTGAGAAAAGTTATGATTTCACGATTTTTTCAGCTTTTTCTTAATTCACCCAGAAAAAAGTATATGACAATTGATAATTTTATTGGTTTATTTGGTTCAGACAAGAATTACGAGCTGACGCATATGGAATAGGCTGATGAATCTGCAGTCATTTATTGTTGCATGTTGAACATTTTTTTGTATGCATTTCAAATATACATGAAAAGATAGCTCAATGTTTACTGGGCTCACTTGTTTCTTTCCCTTCTTAAAAAAATCCCGGAAAAACGCTTTTTTTGGACCTTCTAATTCAGGCTCTCCCGCCTTAAGTAGCAAATGTTTCCACCGAGCATTTCGATTTGTCTGATTGCCTACCTTGACTTTGTGATTGCCGCAATCGGCAACGATTATGTAATTTTCGGTAACCGCGACGTCCGTAGGCTGATTCAGATGATTGACCACTATACCGGTTACTTTGCCGGACTTTGTGAGGCCGTTTGCCCGACGTTCGGTAGGGCCGATACAACCGCGAAACGTGCCATTTGATTCAAGAATCTGAATTCTGTCGTTGCCGGTATCAGCGACGTACAGAAGATTGTAGGGCGCGTAATACGTCAAACCTTCGGGGCTTGATAATTGTGATTCGGCCTCGCCCTTTTTCCATATTTGTCTAACGATCTCGCCCTTGCGGTTGAACACAATAATGCAATTTTTCCATTTGTCTGTTAGAAAAGAATAAAAATTCATTAGGATGTTGAATAAGTTCTCACGGTTTTCCAACAGATGGCGGTACCAGAACTGCATGCGTATAGTTTAAGGGGTCTTCTCACTTTAGACGCTAAAAAAGGCTATTTTCATGGATTTTTTTTTGATAGGTTTATAGTATAGATATTGATATAAAAGTTGTTACTTTTTATAAATACACTTTCGAAATACATTTTAAAAAAAGTTTATTGTAGTCACCATTTATAGACGAAAATGGTAGTTAAAAAAATGTCCTGAAAAAATTGTAGATCTGCGCTGTTGATGAAATCTCGGACATGGATCATCCGAAACAAAAAAATCAAACGGTTTTAGATTCAGTATGTTAATAGTTATAGCGCAAAAATAACAAAATGGCGCACACTTTTCGAAAAAACGAAAAAAAAAAAATTTCACCGTTTTTGGCAAAAAGAATAGTAATATCAAAATTTAAAAAAATCCTTGATATGCGCTATAGCTGTAGTTGTAAAGAATATGTGTTTAAAATTTCATAAGGATAGGTTAAGTAGCTTCGAAGATTTTATCAACAAGCCGTGGAAAAACGTTGTTTCGAGAAAAACGCGTACAAAGTTTGTTTGGGTTACATAAATACATTAAAATTTTTTTTAAATGTATTTCGGAAGTGTATTTATTAAGTGTAACAAATTTTATATCAATATCTGTAATATAAACCTATCGAAAAAATTCATGAAAAAAGCCTTTTTTAGTGTCTAAATTGAGAAGACCCCTTAAGGTGGTACGCATCTATGAAAAAGTACTATGAGCAAGCTTGAAATTCAGTGTATGTCATTTTGCTGAAGTATAAACAAATTTTTTTTTTCATAGTGTTGAACATGTCAAATTTCGTGCCAAAAAAAGTATTTGCGGGAAATTTTACTGCACTACTTTATTTTTGAAAAATCTGCAGCTGAAGCACACAGAATTTTTGTTGAGTCTTACGGCGACCATGCTCTGTCGGAAAAACATGCGCAGATTGGTTTAGACACTTAAGGGACTATACCAGTGTGACACCTAAAAAAATCGATTTTTTTGCCTTTTTCGACAGTTTATACTTTCAAGAATATGAGATGAGATTTTTATACTTTCAAGATTTTTAAACGTTCAAGAATACGAGATGAGATTTTTCAAATTCGCTGACATTGTAACTCAAAGAGCAATTATCCGATTGACATGAAATTTGAACTGAGTACTCTTCAATATATTTACTCTACAATGACGTAGGATATTTTTGATTGGATGAAAATTGACGATTTGGCATTGAAAAAAACGTCCATTTTATAGGCAAGAAAACCGACTTTTTTTTAAATAACTACGCCATTTTGTTAGATTTTGATACTTTTCGAAAATCCTACGTCATTGTACAGGAACTACCTTCGAGTTTAAGGATGTATGGCAGCTACTGCAGAGTCGTTACAGAACTGATTATGCAATTTGCAAAAATCGCATTTAAAGACTAAATAAAATAATTGTAGTATTCATTGAAGCTAAAAAGGAGATTTACCACAGCTCAAAGTAAAACATGCGGTACAGAAAGAAGAATTTTCAATTTTTAACTGCAAATTTAGTTGCTGATTTGATGTACGTTTTCCCTGACGTTGTCGTGGTTACGACATACGAGCTAAAGAAATACGAAAACGGTCCCATTTAACTCGCAATATCTCGCAAAATATATGGGCACATGTCGATTTTTTTTTTTAACGTATCATGCATATTACAGCGATACTGCACAAAAGTTTTTTTAACAAAAGAGTACTCCGGAAATACCTCTTTTGCCAATGTAAAGGGAATTTTGGACGTACAGTCCTATGTTCCCCGTGTTAAATGACCCAACTTTGAATTCGTTTATCTCAGCATTCACGTGGGCAAATTTTGTTTTTTTAATCTCAAAATGTTCTCGATATTTTCCTTTACAATATCAGTGAGTTTCAATTCGAACAGTAGTAAATAACTTAGTTGCCATACATCCTTAACGTCATTTTTTACTTTTTCGGTTTCAGCTACTCAATCGGCCGGAATCATGTCAGCAATGGAGGAACTTTTTTTGGCGCCTCCGAAAGCAGCGCATAAGTCGCTTGGATCTCAATATTTTTCTATGAAATAATTATTTAATATAGGTCAAATATAGCCAAATATATTCTTAATTTTTCGAAACATTTAATTGAGTACTTTTCTTCCAAAAATTTCCCGAAAATCACCCAAATTTTCAGCGTTCACACTGGTATAGCCCCTTAAGGAAAAACAATTTTGATGTGTGGTATTGGAGGGTTCGTGAAGACTTGTCAGATGCTAGCTGAACTTGCAGAATCATGAGGAGTTGATCATGAAACGTTTAAGGGGTAAGGCCACTGTAAATTTTGCCAGATGAAAATTTGGCCATCGAAGGACAAATGTATGGTGCTGGGATTGCAGACTAACGGTAAATTTTTTTTTACCTTCTTTTTTTTTTATTTTTTCCAATAAAAAACTATTCGCAAAACTTTAAACGCGTTTTTCTCGAAATACGGTTTTTCAAAATGGCACGCAGCATCACTCGAACAATTTTCATTTTTTTTACTTGAAATTTTGACCAGATGTGAACATTAACATTATCTTGAGAATGTCGATCGGGATTTTCAATAACTTTATTTATTGATTTTTTATTAACAAAAAACTATCCGTTTTTTTCGTCAAAAATCAATTTTTTTTTTTCAAACGCACGCCAAATCCACAAAAATTGATACTTTTTAAAATCCGATCGACATTCTCTAGCTATAACCCTCTAGATTGATGGTTTTTTTTTTGTTCTAGATTCAAAAGTGCACCAGTGGTGCTGCGTGCCGCGGAGCCCTGCAAGCAAAACATGCCCCGGGAAGATAGCTGTGGAACCGCCATTTTGTTTTTTTTTTGCTGTAAAAAAATTTGATAATAAAGTTTAATGTATGCCCGATAACACCCTTAAAAGTTTTTTTTCAATTACCTTCAATTTTGGAAGCAAAAAATTCGTGAAAAAAAACCTTTTTTTTTTGGACCGTTACAGTGGCCTTAGGCCTTAAAAGCATGAGGAATGTTTTTTTTTTAATAAAGCATTAATTTTTACGAAAGAAACAGCGAGGATCTGTTCAACATCCCGATACTTTTGGCAGATAATTGATAATCTAAGATAACAATCAATAAGATCAAATGACAAGTGAACGTGACAGATTACTGAACGATGCAAATGAATATTTTAGGCTATGTTGTAATGATGATGGAGAAATGTTGTAAAACTTGCCAAATTGTCGATCAAAATACTTTACCAGTGACAAAAAGCTCCTCCGTATTTTCCACATAAGCAACACCCTGCGGCGCCATCATCTCTTTGCTCTGGTATCTCTTGAACAATTTGTATTTCTTGTCGAGAACGACGATTTGACGGGCACCGGGACAAGCGACGAATACATGATCCCTCCAAGGATCGTGCGCCATTCCCGCGGGTCGCTCAACGAGCTCTCGGCTCACGATAAATTTCGGTGAGAAACTTTTTTGCCTTCAAATTTCATAATACATTTAAACGAGAAAACATAATTTTATAGATGTATTTGCACAATTCTAAATAACTTAATGGAAACTTAAAAGATGAAAGATTGGGAACCGTTGTTTGAGTGCGAACAACATAGTCATTTTTCATTTTGAAATACCTTAAGGGGTTTTAAAATGTTGTGCCTAATTGATACGTCGACATTTCAAGATAATTCGATTCGAATCGTTGATAGAGAGTATTATCTGTTTTCTATTTCAATATACTTCAAGTACTTTCCGATTCTCACGCCCATTTGGAACATCGCCATTTTGGATTACTGTAAACTTCATTCATCGATATTCGAGATATTGTAGAATAAATCTTGTTTCATCACTTCTTTATGATTCATCTAATTACACACCTAGATCCGGTGCAATCAATGTAATCAATTTTATCTTAGCGTTTATATACCTGAGGAATAGATCACCCTCTCCCCCCCCTGACGGAACGTCAGCTGGGATAATCTGCGATTTATCTGCCACATCAGAAGCCCCTAGTTCCGGATTCCACGAGCCCTCTAGCTGCATGAGTTCCGTCGCTTCGCGATACAGAGCCACGAAGGTTTTCACCTGCAAACAAAGACCCAAATAATTCGAAAAAATCCTCTAAAATGTTCACCCTGCCCATAATTCTCCTAGTACTTTTATACTTAACCAAAGTTGTTCAATACATATTTTTTTTCTTTCGAAAATAGTAACATTACACGATGGAAATTTTTTTTTTTCGACGAAAGAAAGAGTAGCAATTTAACTTGATTTCTTTTCGATTAAACATAGGGGCGGGTTGAACTTGAATCAATTATTTCCCACGGTGCATTGGGATTTTTTAAGTTGGCCGGAAACATAACTCAGACAATTTTCAACCGATTCACTCGAAATGTTGAATATATTTTGAAAAATACATTGTCTAGGGACATACGTAGGATTTTTTTATATTTCATAGTTAATTTGTTATTAACAATTATCTGACGATTTTTAGGCAAATTTTCACTTTCCAAAAATTTGCCTAAAATCGTGAGATAATTGTTAATAACAAATGAACTATGTAATATAAAATAAAAATCCTACGTACTTCCATAGACAATGTATTTTTCAAGATATATTCGACATTTCAAGTAAATCGGTTGAAAATTGTCTGAGTTATGTTTCCGGCCGGCTTAAAAAATGCAGTTTTGAGATAAACGCTGCATTGCCGCCTTTTTTTAATTAATCGCTTCAAAAAAATTATTGTATACAGTCACTGATATGTATGATAAACACCCTTTTTGTAATCTCGATTTATTTTGTAGTTTTTCTGAAAAAAAAATCCCCAAAAAGCCTATTTCTTCGGCCTCTAGAGTGGCCTAAAGCCTTAAGCTAGCCCGAAACAGATATGGGTGCAAGAGTAGTACTGATAGCAAATCGAGATAGGCCCATAGAGAATACGTTTCTCATCACGTCAAAACGCCATTAACATTGAAAACGTATCAAAACTCGATCAGTAAACGAAATTGAATAATCTTCCCTCAAAACAGTCAACAAATGCCAGGACCAATCCGTCCGGGATCCAACTAATCGACTTTCTCTTCAACATCGTTCAGAACAATATTGATCCATTTTTTTTATAAGCGGATTTATAATTTTTTATAAAAGTACAAATCCTGTCTCGTCGGTCTCAATCGAATCGAAATTTCTTATTTGCGGCTGTGGTTTGTTGTTTTTGGAGTAATTTCCAAAGACATGAAAACGCGAGGAGCCTCTAAAAGCGACGAAAAGGGGATCGAGTAATTTATAATCGATCGATTATCTCGCGTGCTTGTATCTTCCGTTTCATTTGATTTCCATGGATCGAACGGGAAGTAACCGGGCCGTGAAATATGCGAAGCAATGCGGTTGACGTCGTAGCCCGCAAATCGTGTGTTCATCGATGTGACGCTAAGTTGTGGCCAATTGAGAGGACGCACATGCAACGAAAAATCATTCCTAGCGCCGGAGCACACTTTTGTATCCCCCTTGCTTTTTGGCACTTACATACGAGTGACCTGGAACTCGGGAGAACAATTTCGGTCCCGCAAACCCCTGGAAGCCTGTACGGGGTCACGTGCCGAAGCGTGCGGTCCCTTTGTCGTTCCATCTTCGTCTCTCGCGCGTAAAGGGCGGATCGACGTTTACACATATAAATACAACCACATACACACACACGCATATATATATATATATATATATATATATATATATATATATATATATATATATATATATATATATATATATATATATATATATATATATATATATATATATATATGTACATATGTACGTGTGTATCAAGCGTGCAGAGACACGTGTATATCAAATAGGATTGGTGACCAACGTTTCTGTTTGCACCGCTGTTGGTACCAGAACAACTTCAATGTCGCGGCTACTTGAACGAGATCTACTATCATAACAATCACGTTCTATAATGCCACACAAGTAACGCAATAAATTATTCAGGCCGATCAAAATTTTCAATTTCAAAAGTCTCGATAGAATTTGAAGTTCACGTGAAGTTCATAATATTGAAGTTTGCAACGTTGGAACGAAATGAAAATACTTAATTGTCATCGCTAACTTTTTCTCTGCTGGTTTGGACAATTTTTTGTATGCCAGTTTGGACCAGCAGAGAAAAAATTAGCAATTAAAAAATAATGTTTTCTTTGCTTTCCGATGATGCAAAGATCAAAATTATAAACTACGCGGGGGCCGGGTTGAAATTCCGAACTTGGAATGGTCAGAACGTTCAAAACTCCGAAAAAATAGTACCCGGAAAGATCAAAACTCCGAAAGAATTTTACACGAAAGACCAAAACTCCGAAAATCTGAACATCGTCAAAATAATTCGGCTATGGAAGTTTTAAAAGATTCAACATTTTTTTAAAATCCATGAATTATTTCAAGATTCTTTTTTATTAGGAACTGATTTAGCGTCAATTTTGAAATTTGTCTAGACAATGTTATACGCTCTACATCATTTACAGTCAACTGTGTAGACTTTCGCTGGCATGATCTTGACATGAGGGCCGGGTTGAAATTCCGAACTTTGAATGCGCCGACGTTTTAAAATTCCTAATTTTAATGTTCCAAAATTACAAGGTTCGTCACGTTTATGCCAGCGAAAGTCTACACAGTTGACTGTAAATGATGTAGAGCGTATAACATTGTCTAGACAAATTTCAAAATTGACGTAGAATCACTTCTTGATAAAAAAAAATTCTTGAAATAATTCGTCGATTTATTGAAAATTTTGAAACTTTAAAAACTTAGCCGAATTATTTTTACGGTGTTCAGATTTTCGGAGTTTTGGTCTTTCGTGTAAAATTCTTTCGGAGTTTTGATCTTTCGGGGTAGTATATTTTCGGAGTTTTGAGGGTTCTGATCATTCAACGTTCGGAATTTCAACCAGGCTCCCTTCAGATTTTCGGAGTTTTGGTCTTTCGGGTAACATTCTTTCGGAGTTTTGATCTTTCGGGGTAGTATTCTTTCGGAGTTTTTAGCGTTCTGATCACACAAAGTTCGGAATTTCAACCCGGCCCCACTACGCGGGCACGACATTCCAGCGGGAATTGTTTAATTGAAAATTTCAGTCGACCGAATAATTTATTGCATTACTTGCGTGGCTACGACAATCTCTGAAACATCTTTGAAGATCCTCGTTAGAGATCTACAACCCAAATCTATCAACAAGGATTGTGGATTGAAAAAATTGAGAAAAACGTTAAAAGAATTTTCGTTGCATTCCAACAATGCAAACTTCAACAGCATCGAAGTTCCAATCGAAATTGATCGTTCTCAAAACCATGGTGCTGAAGTTTGCATCTTTGGAATGCGACGAAAATCCTTCTTGATTTTTTTCATTTTGATTGCTGTACAAACTTTTCTTTTGCAGATTTAGGTTGTGGATCCCCAATGAAGATCTTCAAAAAAATATTCCAATGATACATGTAGCCTAAACGTGCAAAAAAATTGGGCAATACGAAAGAAGAATTTTCGTTGCATTCCAATAATGCAAACTTCAATACCACGGATAATCTGCATTTTTGCATTGAGTGCGAAAACCATTAATCAAATTATGAGAAATAACGATGCGTCGAAGAGATTTTGACACTAATATTTTCAAGCTTATCTTTAATATAATTTGTAGTCTGATCGGCTTACACGGTCATTGAACATTAAAAATTGGTACACATTCTTGTTCAATATAAATTTGTGCTTTCTCCCACCATATTCAATTCCATATTATTTTATCTTTTTTTCCTACTAACTGATATTCTCCCCTTACCGTCAAAGACAGTTCGAGACGGGATGTCGATACGCTCGTGAAAAAAACCGCGCCAAAAATATCCGCTATACCTGTTGTCTATTTATCGTGGTTGCCTTTGTAATGGTCGTGGAGGAGTGAAAAAGACGTGAAGCGTGACAAAGTCACAGAAAGATTATTCGAAAAAAATAAATATACGTATAAAAGCTAAAGGGAGTACGACAAATGTTTAAAAAAAAAGCGCGATTGATGGTGGACTCGAGAATCTGGTCGGCCCTCGTCTGATTCACAGCCTCGTTTCATCGGTAAATTGGCCTTACTCTGTAACGGGAGGTGGGGGTCGTGTGCGCGAATCTAGCATCCTACGAGGCTCGTAATACATAACCATCGCGATATAAACATACGTGTTATAAAATTAATGATAGGCAAGTTAGTTACAGGTCAGTTGATTTTCCCAGGCTCGAAAAATAGGGGCTCTGAATTACATATATACCCACTTCTGTATTATATACGCCTTGATGCCTTTGAGCTTCGCGACAATCGTTGGCCCCGTTTTGTCACTGTGGCTAATTTTAGGGACTGTTCCAATGGATCGACGCGTGCTATGTACTATTACGGATTCACACATATACATACGGGCAAGTAACGAAAGCTAAGTAGCCGAAAAGTTGTGGTTAACGATCGCGATTACACTTCGTCATGTTCGGGTCTCTCTCTCTCTCTCTCTCCCTCTCTCTTGCGCGCGCGCGCGCGCACTTCCAGGACTCTTTAAGCAAATCTTTCACGAGTCGATAAACTCAAATAGTATTATATATGCCTTGCGCATTTTTTTGCCCGACTGCTTTATCTCGACCGTTTAAGGGGCTATATCAGTGTGACACTAAAAAAATCGATGTTTTTTGCCTTTTTCGACAGTTTATATTTTCAAGAATATCATTATCATTTATATCAATATCACTTTATCTTGCAAAAATCGATAGATAAATCTTTAAACGCGTTTTTCTCGAAATGAGATTTAAAAAATTTGCTGACATTGTAACTCAAAGAGCAAGTATCCGATTGACTTGAAATTTGAACTCAATACTCTTCAATATATTTACTCTACAATGACGTAGGATATTTTTGATTGGATGAAAATTGACGATTTGGCATTGAAAAAAACATTTTATAGGCAAGAAAACAGACTTTTTTCATAACTACGCCATTCTGTTAGATTTTGATATTTTTCGAAAATTTTACGTCATTGTACAGGAAATACCTTCCAGTTTAACGACATTTTTTCCTTTTTCGGTTTTAGCTACTCAATCGGCCGGAATCATGGCAGCAGTGGAGGAACTTTTTTTTTGGCGCCTCCGAAGGCAGCGCATAAGTCGCTTGGATCTCAATATTTTTCTATGAAAAAATTATCTAATGTAGGTCAAATATAGCCAAATATATTCTTAATTTTCCGAAACATTTAATTGAGTATTTTTCTTCCAAAAAATTCCCGAAAATCACCCAAATTTGCAGCGTTCCCACTGGTTCACCCTTATCGCTTTCGCAATTAAGCTGTGAATACTAGCACCTACATTATGACACATTATGACAAAATATATTTGCGGCACTATGCGATCGCGGAGATATCAACGAATCACACTGATATTACCGTTGATCATGCCTAGCGATATATGCCTAATTATTTCGACGGTCTCGTTTTACACTCTCGACTCTGCGTGTAAAGCTCTCGTTGATATAAATTTATTCGGTGAGTCGATAATAATTCGTCAACCTGAACCTCATCAACAGATGATAATTATTCGTCGTAATCAACGTCGCGTATCGAGAAATTTACATGCATTACGTCAAAAATTAATGATGATCATCAACAGTGCGTTAGCCGTCGCTCTTCGCAATTGAAAAATGATGTTTGGATTTGTCTTTAAAAAAATGCATTCGACCATTGTGCTTTTCATCGTCTAATGCATAGATTCGGCGGAAATGAACGGAGAGCTCGGAAACCAGATACAAGTAGAGAGAATAAAAATAAAAAATGCGTATATTATGAATTTTAAGAGCACGATCGATCATTTTGTAAGAAATACAAGAACTACAAAGGCGGTTCACGAACCGTTCGAACAGTAAGTAATTTCTCTCAAAATGTAATTACTTTTGAGGAGACAATTTTCGGGCTCTACTCTGCAGCTTCACTGATCGGTCTGCGAAATGGAAACTTGCAAGGCCCGAACAAAAAATTATTCGTTTTCCAGTGGGTCTTAGTATACGAAACTTAAAGACCAATGTCGTCTTCTTGGTAATTGCGTACTTCATTTTCTCGGAGGCAACCAAGAT
This sequence comes from Ophion slaviceki, assembly GCA_944452715.1. Lineage (NCBI taxonomy): Eukaryota > Metazoa > Arthropoda > Insecta > Hymenoptera > Ichneumonidae > Ophion > Ophion slaviceki. The sequence goes on along the minus strand of OX101785.1, from coordinate 19,811,692 downwards.
GAAGTACAATTTTGCATCGTCTGGACGACTGTCTTGGAAATCTGGGCAGCCATCGAGAGAATACAAAAATGATGAAAATCGTGATTTTTCTGTACTTCACCAATGGAAATACTGTTTAGCTTGCATATTACGAAGGGAAAGTGGGGTTACCGCGTCGACGAATCTTTATCGTGGAGTGTCCCTGACGTGAATTATTAGCCCTCGGCTGGGCGAGAGGATAGCGAATTCGCAGGGGTTCCCTCCCTTTCCCTCTCTCTCTCTCTCCTTCATCCATCTATCTGTATAACGCGTGTGAGAAGAGCGAGCTCGGGCGTGGCTTGGGGTCCTTCGAGGGTGGCAACAGGCGTGGCTCGAAACCCTCGAGGCTCAAAATTTCTCTCTCCCTCTAGCTACGATCGTTCCTGATATCAAGACAAGACCGGGGAAATTGATTTCATAACGAGAGTTGAGCTTCAAACATGTCTGTAGTTTTATTTATATATCTTCACTCGTCTCGTTCTGTACATTCGAGGTATCCTATTGCCGCGTATACTCTCAATCTCCTTTCCCAAACGGAAACACCATTTCTCCGAGAACGGACGTTTCTCCCCGGTCCATTGGTTTCCTCCATTACCATGGCCTCCTTACAATCATTTGTTACATATTTATGCTATAAACTACTCCTGACAGATTTTTATAAACAGCTATGGAGAGGTCCAGCGGTTAAAATAAGTTGTGTCTTTTTTAATGGCCATTACCCGTGTAGAAATTTGAGCCGAGAAAATTAGAGCTAGACTAGACTAGACTTTGAGCCGAGAAAACCCTTCCATCCTGAAATAGGTTCGAAATGTAACGGATCTAAGGCTAGGTCCCGATCCACCGTTCCCTTTCTGGGGAACTAATCAGGAACGGGCTGAAAAACAAGCGGTAAATGACCAGGAAAGTTGGAGGGAATGGATAGGGATATAACGAGAAACAAACGAGGAAATAAAAAATGACGTTTCAGCGTCTTTGGAATCCTTGAGGAGGTAAATCGGGAGCGTATTCGATTTAGTATTTCGACAACATATTGTTTGTTGGTTATCTACTTGCTAAGGTAGTTTATGAGTGTATACATACGCTTGTTCGCATTTCCTGATAGGCAAAGAGGTAGAGAAACGTACACCGATCACTATCCGAGCGAAAAAGGCCTGGAGTGCAAAGGGTTAGTTCACAAGTGTCGCAAAATCATAAGCGTAAGTGCACGCTGTAAGCATACCCGTAAAAAATTTGCCGGCGCTTAAGATGCGGCCGACGCTTGGTACGATATTCAGCACCAACCACTAATACCCAGTGTTGGTCCTTTATACGGCCCAATGATTTGGCCATGATTCTACCAACGCTCATTTGAAGCATGGCACACCAACGAACACCCAACCTTGGGCCAAATATCGATTCCCAACTGTCGGCCAACTATCGGGTCCCAGTGTTGGCCCCGAACATGGGCCAATCGGTTGATCATGGGTTTGCCAGTCTCGAATTGAAGCTCGGCACACCATCGAAGAGCCAACGCTGGGCCAGTACTAATTAATGACCGTCGGCCAATTGTCCGGGCGAGTGCAGGCCCTGAGTCTGAGCCAATCGTTTGACCGTGGTTTTGCCAATGCTTATTTTTAGCATGGCAAACTGACGAATTGCCAATCCTGGCCCAACACTGGCTTTGAACGGTATAGTCCATACATATACACAAGAATGCTTTTTTACGTATATTATTATTATATATTTTTTTATTATCGCTGCATGCAACTTTCTACGTCCTGTGATAATAAAAACTCATTATTACTGTTATCTGAAATTCACTTTATTAAAAATAAAATTGATTGATACTAAAGTTTTGTGGTGTATTAAGAAACGTCGAGTGTTAAAACGACGACAAAAATTAGAAGACTCTTTACAGCAGTTTAGGATCAGAGGCAACGAAACAAAAAGACAAGAAGATAGTGAAACAAATTTGGAAACATGCCACGAACAAGTGATTGTGCATAACGTTGTTAGTGAATCTAATAATTCTTTCGATGAGCAATCATCGAGCACAGAAACTTGTGAATCTGATCGATTGTTGGCTAAGCATTGGGTTGTTTTGACAGCCCTACACTGGGCCAACACTAGCCCGAATATTGCGCCAACAATATGAAGCCGACTTTAGCCCTACTATGGGCCGGTGATCACGCCAGTCATCAGCCAATGATCGTAATTTCTTTAGCCCAATGTTGGGCCAATACCCGGCCAACTGGTAGGATTTCCGGTAAGCCTACTATTGGCCAACCGTACATCCCAGCGTTGGGCCAAAGAGATCACTCCTGCCGTGGCGCAACACTAAACTGGTAGTGCTGCCGTTCATCGGCCAATCGTAGAATGTGATTGGCGTGACGCTGGCTCGGGGTTGGGTCGGTTGCCCCGTTTTTCACGGGCCCAATGTTGGGCGAATACCCGGCCAACTGTTAGGACTTCCGGTAAGCCTACAATTGGCCAACCGTACATGCCAGCGTTGGGCCGAAGAGATCACTCCTACCGTGGCGCAACACTAAGCCGGTAGTGCTGCCGTTCATCGGCCAATCCTAGAATGTGATTGGCGTGACGCTGGCTCGAGGTTGGGTCGGTTGCGTCGTTTTTCACAGGATAGCACTTCTGTACGTGGTACAACTCACAAGACGAACTTTTATCCTCGTACAATGGTACCTTGCTTTCGCGAAGCTCTTCGCTTGTAGCCACCTGGCGGATTGTTGGCGAAATACATTCAGGTAATGTCTTCCTGGCCAGAACATAGATATTTCCCGACATGGCAACAAGGCGTTCAAAAACCACCTGCTTTACTTTTCGCCTCATAAAATAATTTGGCTATTCTTTATGCTCAAGTCATTAGTTATATCGTAATCCCGGTATTTATGATAAACATTACTATCCTCATCGTTTATCATTGATGAAATGAACGCTTTTAATGATGAATAGAATTACAACAGATGTATTACTTTCATCCCAATCAATTATAAATATCTTTGATGAGCTGAAAAGCAAAGTACCTTTTGTTTAGTTCTTAAAGACAGGCTTCACTTTTCAGAACATGTCAATGTTCTGGCCGGGTTGACATTACGTGAAGATATACTTGCTCGAAATATACTCGCTCGGAATGCCCAGTTACATTTCTGCACGGGTAGCGATTGAACTTTCGTGCATTTCTCGATTTCCATAGTGAAGATTTACAGTTAAATTTGTCCAGAATCGATAAAGGAATATGTGTAAATTGCATTCAAGATATAAGATTGAAGATTGCACCGTTGGAATGCGACTATTCCTGCGAAATTATTCCTTTTCCACTTCTTGGATTTCCCTTGGCGGATTTGAGCTACGAAAATCACGCCAACATTTTGTAGGGTCCTCATTTAGCATTTTACAACCTGAATCTGCAAAATATGATTTTGGACCTTACTGAAAATAAGAAATAAAACAGAATCTTTGTTGCTCTCCAACGATGCAAACTTCAACCCCATTCCAAGATTGTGTTCGCGGAAAGAGACCCCTATATTGCAAAATTCTACAGGGAGTAATAATAATACAAAAATAATGCTGAATAAATAATAAGAAAAAGATTATGAGCACTAAAAAACGTGTAGTCTTCATGTTAAAATTTGATGTTACGAATGAGCGGTAAAAAAATATTTCCTTTACTATCAGTATTAAATACTTAAAAAGTATTATCAGTATTTCTCGATCAAGCAGTCGCACATGTCATGTGTGGTATATCTCAGTAGTCGCAACTTAATTCTTCTCGCAATATTTCGTCAACGAAGCAGTTCTCAAAAACAAGGAAGAGGTATCTTATCGGTCAATAGCAGCATATCCGTCTACAAATGGCCACTCAAGATTAGTTTTATAAAGTGTTTTCAGATTATTCCTGACGAAGAATAAATCTTGCACTCATCACCCAGAAATAAAAGAATGAATGACCGAAGATTTACAAAAAATTACTTACACAAAGGCAATGTGTTATGTACAACTTAACTTGTGTATTACTTAACTAATGCTAAAATGTACTGCAATTAAGGGAACCACATAAACCTTTCCACTTATTCCCTTCCATCACTATCTATATTACAACGACGTCGGCGCACCAATAACGGAAAAACATTTTGTCATACTCATAAATAGAAGTATTAAAAACTATTTAAACAGAATAAAAAAATGCGAATCATCTTATTGGAGAGAATAAAAAAGACCATCGTCGAATATTTCAATATGTTCTTTTGGGCTTAAACAACTTTCCCTCCAGGCCCAGCAAAGGTTTGTGGAGCTGTACAGATTGAGGTCCACGAAATTCTGGGCTTCGCCCTCGGAAGAGACAAAGAGACAGAGAAAGCACGAGAGAGAGGGGGTGAGAGGAGGGGGGGGGGGCGGGAGGGAGAGATCGTACAGTGGTAATGGGCTGTCAGGAACAGACGTTCGTTCCTTGCTGCCTTATACTACACCAACACTGTTATATTCACTGCGTATCCTCCACTCCAGTCCCTCGAACCTCTAAAGCAGTAGCACGAACCGGTATGGAGTCAACCCTGATGCTACCAAGTTGCCCTTTTCTCTATATACCTCCCGCAGATCCAATATACCAAAACAGCACATTTCTGTTCTCTGTCTTTCTCTAATTTTATCTCCTATTCTCTGTCTCTCTTACACTCTTTCTCATCGTATTTGACATTATCGTAAAATACCCGCGAGTATTCAAACCATCCCCTACTTGAGAAAAGGAGGAATGGTTGCTTTCGTTCCTTCCCAAAAAATATAAAATCACAACAGTCACACATGCATACACACACATGCGCGTGTATGTATATAAATATATTTGTACACGAGGCTTTTCCTCCTCTGTACGGTTAGCTTCCAGCTCAACCGGCCAACCCGCCCGTCCCGGAATGATCAATACTTGCCGAGATTCTGCTCAGGACAGGTGCGGAGAGGGGAGCAACCATATGATCCAGATTTCATTTTGTAAAAAAGAACTTTTTCGACGGGATTTACTACAAGAGTACTTCATTTTCTCGGCTTACTCTCGGCAATAAATTTGAACATATATTTTGCCTACCGTCTGTCGTTTTTACTCATATATATGCACATATAGCAAAATTTGGAGATATTCAAATAAATTTGTTTTCCTTGACAGGATTCATAAGTTTTTAACAAGAATTACCTTGGATTTGTTGTCGGTGAGTTTTTCGTACAATCCGTTAATCTGTTCCTTCACTTCGTTAGCAAGTCTAATCATTTGACGTTGTATCTCGTTGGCGATTTCTTCACTTCGATCCGCTTGGGACAACAAGGTTCTGATTCTCTCCTCGCGTTCCTGCAGCAATTCAGCTATTCTCGCTTCCACGTCTTTCTCAACTGCACCCGTGCATTTGTCAACTTTGGACTGTCAATCAATCAATTCAATATCAATTAGCGCCGTCTTTCATCGAGTAGTACATCTATCCACCATATTTTCGAACTGGTACGTATTGTGAGTAGGGTCAGAGTGGGATGAGTGGCTCATTTTTTTCAGAGGTCTAGAGCTGCCTAACCGTTCACAGAATCTCAATGAAACCTTGACTAAACGTGAGGTGTATTCAATGGCTTCATTTGTTAAAAGACACTCAACGGCCTAACCCAATAGATATTGAGATTATAACCATTTTTCAAAAATGGGATTTGATCCGCTGTATACTTGGGGGGTGTACACAGTGAAACATGCCTAATTTCGCAGTCAAACAAAATTTCAAAATGAAGCCAAATTTGAAGTATGTTACCCTGATCCACTGTACACTTGTAGGTAATGGAGTGCTTTTCTCTATACAATGGGGAGTATTGTACAGTAAACTATTGAAAAATTCATTTAAAAAACAGCATATTGTGAGATCAATCACAATCATTTATTGAATTTTAAGGGATCGTCTCAGTGTGACATTTTCGAAAAATCGATTTTTTTTGTTGCATTATCGGATAGTATACACTGTAATTGTATGGACCTGGCATCGCCGATTGATCGTAAGTAAACGATTTATCTAAAAATTTTCCAACTTCAATCTTTAAACGCGTTTTTCTCAGAATAGTGTTTTTCAAAACGGTTTCCACTCTCAAAGGAAGAGTTTTGAAGATATCTAGTTCCCCTTTGAAGAGAACATCTTTAACGTCATTCTTTATAGCGCTATGGAAGCTTTTTTTTTGGAAATATTCCTATTTTTTTTACGAAAAACTGTCGAGAAAAAGGGCCAAATTCGATACTTTTTGTTCAAACCGCCGCCATTTCGTCAAATTAAAAAAAACCTCTCCATAGCGCGATAGCGACTTTCCTACAGATTAATAATCTTTTTGAAATTTTTGTTTCAGATCAAAATTGCGGCCGTAATCGTGGAAACCGTACAGGACCTTTTTTTATTACGTGTAATTTCAACAATTTATTTAACTATTGTACATCCAATAAATAAACATAAAAAAATCATTTTGTATTCATCATGAATGTATTTATTTATTTAAAAAAAACCGGACCGATTAGTTTATTTGAACATTTAAAAAAAATATCGCGAAAATCAGTGATTTTTCGGAGGGTCACACTGAGACGATCCCTTAATCAACAATGAGTACCTACCTAATGAGGTCGTACGAGTACCTATCTAAATCACAACGCGAAAATATTCATATTATAACTTACCTCTGTGTGCCTCGAAAAATTGAGCCACTGTGTACCGACCCTCTCTTTTTTTCTAATCCGGGCACTGACAAGTTTCTATTTTTGTTAGGTTAACAAACACAATCCTCAAATACCGCAATATAGCCGTATATTGCGGGAGAACAATGACTTCGAACATAACTGCGATAGGTAAAGAAGCAAAAAACATACAAACTCAGCTGGTTTTTCAACTTTTGACACCAAAAATAATATAAAATCACCTGTCACAACCGAATTGCGTGGGAGCGACTCACAGACAGGTTCAAACCTATTGGCATCTGAGGGCATTTCTAATGTGAAAAAGACGCACATATATACATGTCCACTTTTGAGAATCAGAAAAGGTTCAGTGTACCCACTGATGCCACTGTTCCCACTTTGACCCTATGCAAAAAAATTCAAGTACCCTCAAGTCTTCGATTTTTTTTACAAATCGATCGGACGCTGTTTCCATCCGTGATACGATTTTTTCGAGTTCTCCCTTGAGGTCATCTACGTGAGGCGGCCAACAAGTGTCACAAAAGTTCTGTCAGGTAAAGAAAATGAAGTATAAACATTTACCGATCCAACTGAGTCCGGTATAGAACACTTTGCGTCAGGGAACATTCGAAATTTTGATTCATGTTTAATGACAATTTTTTTCTGTTTGTTATAATTTGCTAATTTTAATTTGGTGCTCAATTATTATTATTTGTTTTCATTTACGAGCTGACCTGCTTGCAATGTTTGCATCGATTGTCTTTGGTGCAGGCGGTCGAGCATTTAATGCAAAGAATCGTCGATGAGGGAGATCTCGGAACAATTCCGTTAACAGACTTAGTAGTGCGTTCCGGCAATGGAGCAAACGTGACGACGGGATTTCTCGATGCAAGGCGTAGCAAACCTTCGCCGGGATTGTCCATTACGTGAAGAAGACTCTCGATGTATAAATTCGTTGGTAGAAGATTGGGCAATCGATCGGTTACTCGAAGATCGCACAGTGGACAAGTGAGAGCTAGATTAGCTGTAAAGTAACACGGCAGCAAGCTTGTTAATCCATTATCTGATAGTATCAGCAATGGCCTCACGAGATTCGGCTCGTCTATCGCTAACATTTTTCTTCCGTCACGCTCTATTTTAAGCTTCAAAAAGTCTAAATTCTTTTTCCTCGTGGCTTTCGTATATGGCGATCGTATTTTTTTCGGCCAATATTTTATTCGGGCCATAGTAAAATGTTCGTGTAATCTAATTTATACTCGTGACGAAATAAACCTTGTACATATGTGCTTGTACTTTGCAGGTATATAGTTATATATACGTTATGCGTATACACGTCAAGCCCAGTCTAGAAAGATCCAGTCGACTCAACGTGACTCCCACCTTATCTCCCTCTTTTGCAGACAAAAGGCACTATCACTCGTAAGCAACGGATTTGGAATACTTACGGCTGTCACCCGGACGATTCAATTGCTCCTCCAAACATTTTTGACAAAATGTATGCTGGCAGGGCATCATTCTCGGTGATTTCAATCGACCTTTGCAAATCGGACATTGCAACAGATCTTCGATGGCACCCAATGATGTGCTGCATTCATATAATGCAATTTTACAAATGTGACAAAGTCCCACTGACCTGGGTAGACTTGATCGACCAACTTTCAGCCGAGAAACAATGTCAGTTAATGCGAAAATAAAACACCAAAAATGAAAAATACGATTGATTGATGGGAATGCAGGTAATCGCGGAACGTCCATCCAATCTCTGAACAAATCGAACAAAAGCTCAGAGACAGCTCGATTGTCGGGCCACGGCGCGAAAGGCTTGTGAATTTCCGGCAAATTAATCACTGATCGTTCATTACTGCCTTGTATTTTAATTGAATAATAATCATTCTAAACATGGCTGTGATTGCGTTAAATTTTTGCACAAACCAACCGCAACATGGTTGACCCAGGCTGAAAGACAGTTCGTACAAGAATTATTTTTTGAAATGTTTATCACTTGTGTCGTCTTATCCCTTTCTTGCGCCGAAGAAGAATGCCGTCCTCATTCATGCCGTTGACACAGCCATCGGCCGGAGTAGATTTTTCATCTCCTTGTCGTCGAAGAAATTCAGACGGAACATTCTGCATTTCTTGCATTATTGCACTCGATTCCTCTATATTTTCTCCATTTCTGTGCACCGGCTGCGACACTTGCCGCCTCATCATGGACTTCAACTTCGACGTCATGCTTTTTCAGAATTCAATTATTATAAATTAAGTACCGAGGGAAAATTGTGCACAAAATGGGGACATTTTCGAACGAGAAGTAATCTGCAATGTTTTTCATTGGCGTTCAAAGACGTTCCAAAAATCAAAGTTCCATTTACCATGGATATTGTTATGGTATTAAGAAACATTCTATAAGTTCTGTATACACGGCGAATTTATGGTACCATTGAAGGCTGCGGACTTGTAAAATATTCCAATCGATTTATTAAAAATTCAAAGTGTGCCAATGACGTTGTATTCCTAATAAATAATACAAAATTTGGGCTTGCGCCGGACACCTGCTAACGAATCAGTACAAAATCATTGCTGGCCAATGAACACGCCATTCAGTGCATTATTGCAAAACAAAGGTCTGATTAATGGATAAAGAATTCTCGAAATATCTGTTTTTTATTGGCTGTACTTTGACGCAACTGTTTTGCTGTTTTAAGGGGTTAAGCTAGAGTGGAAAAAAATCGATAATCGCCTGGAGCAACTCGAATTGAAGAGGAAAAGCCAACAGATGGTGCAGAAATCGCATATTGAAGGTGAACTTATTATTACAACGATAGAAGTGCTAGTAAAACTTGAAACGTGTTTTTCTCGAAATTATGTTTTTCAGAACGTTGTACACCATTTTTTCTATAACAATAGCGGGTGGACTTGAAATTTCGTACACTTATTCAGAGTATTAGTAGTTTAGTCTTGCCCGACGTTTTTCTTCTTAACATTTTTTTCATCAGTTATTAACAATAATGTCATTTTTCCTCGAAAAATTATTTTTTTTGTTTTGTTGATCGAAACTTCTAGCTAGTATTATCTATATCATCTAAAAAAAAACTCAGATTTTTCGCTTCAGATCAACCGAGTGGCCGAAATTGATCACACCGTTAGGCCCGCCACGTTAAAAGGTCCGTCGGGAGATTGTTCATAACTTTCTTAATTATACATTTTTTTTACGAAATTTGATACACAACTTTGTTAATGGACATATAAATAAATGTACAAACAATTTTGAAATCATCTTTCTTATACTTTCAAAATTAATTTTTTTAAAGTACCGTGATTTTTGTGTCATCACAGTAGCCTAACCCCTTGACGCATTAATATGATTTCCAAAAAATCGCTTAAAGTCCGTTTTACATCATCGTACCTGGTTGATCTTGATACCTTGTATGCTTCACGTCCCGAAAACATTGGAAAAAGAGAATTTCACACCGTGACACACTTATGTTTATATCTTTGCACATGTGTCGTCCACATTACGAAATTGTACTTTCTTGAATGCCTAATGACATAGCATATTACGCATTAATTTTCACAGAATACCGGACAGTCCACACCTATCATGCTACGGATAGCTAATGGAAAGACCTTATCCGCATACAAACGTTATCTTCCCACTCTTTTCTTTTTGATAAACGTTTCCGATGTTCAATGTAAAATGTGAAGGACGATAAGATAAAAATGCGAAAATCGATTACACTTTATAAGAGCTTGACATAAGAATAATAGTTTAAAAAATGATAAATATATGTAGCCCATTTTTCTAAGAAGGGTTGACAATGATTTGCCCGTAAAAAAATGGTACATATTCGCCATTGTGATACAGTACAAGCGCCCATAAGATAATGTCTTTTAACGCATTGCCGTGATTAAGATGTCGCAAGAGTCAGCTTTCCGCTTCATTGTTTCTTTCCTCTAAACATTTGGCCTATTGTGTAGTTGAGAATTTGGTAACTGAGACGTGTGTTATTGAATTGGGAGTGAGGTCACATAAAAAAATGAAAATTCATTGCAGAAATTACTTAAGGGGTTAGGTTTCTGTGAAGATTTTTAAAAATCAGTCGTCGCTTGAGCCAATGCAAAGTGAAAAGGAAGGTCCAATATGCGGTGCAGGAATCGCAGATTAAAGGTAAACTTATGATCACAACGATAGCGTTGTGATCATAAGTCTATAACTGCTAGTAAAACTTGTGATCACAACGATAGAACTTATGATCACAACGATAGAACTGCTAGTAAAACTTATAATCACAACGATAGAACTGCTAGTAAAACTTATGATCACAACGATATAACTGCTAGTAAAACTTTAAACGTGTTTTTCGCGAAACTATGTTTTTCAAAACGATAATTTCGCGACGTCTAATGAACGGATTGACTTGAAATTTCGTACACTTATTTAGTGTCATGGTAGTTTAGTTTTGACCAACGATTTTCTTAATAACATTTTGTTTCATTAGTCATTAACAATAGTGATGTAATTTATCCTAAAAAAAATTGAAAACAAATTGTAAAATTTTTTTGATGATTAAAACACGATCACGAAGAAAGTTCGGTCAAGGCAATATTATTTGTTTGAGGAAAAAAACGCATTTTTTCAATTTCAGATCAACCGGATGGCCCAAATCAAGTACACCGTTCAGCCCTTCACGTTTAAGGGGCCAGTCCACTTTGAAAATTTAAAAAAATCGAAAGCAAGCAAGACTTGAAGAAATCGACGATGATGAGCAATCAGAAGGAGTCTGTACGGTGCAGGAATTGCCGATTGAGTTTAGGTAAGGGTTTTTCATAGTATAAACTGCAAACACGTTTTTCTCGAAACAACGTTTTCAAAATCTAGCTCCATCGTATCTCTAAAACTAATAAACCGATTCTCTTGAAATTTGAACCACATATTGTAAACATGATTCGCAACAAGACGACCCTCGATGGTTTTAAAATTTTGATTTTTACTCTTTTTTTGCGAAAAACTGCGAAAAAACTCGTTTTTTACTTTTTTCGTTTTTCATCTGCAATTTTTTTATTTTTTGATAAACCTTTATATCCGAGGGTCATTTTGTAGCTGGTGTCATACTGAATCTAATGGACTTTGATTTTTTTGTTTCAGACAAGCCGTTGCCGAGCTGTGATGGAGCTACCTAGCCCACCTATTTTGAGGTGTTACGTTAAACTATGGTTTTTGTACTTAAAAAAGAACAAAAATGTATTAAACATTTTTTAATGTATTTCAAGACTTTATTTATGAAGCCCAACAACTTTTATATTCATATCTTTTATAAAATCCTCAAAAAAAAATCGCTAAAATAGCCTTTTTTCGTGGCTCCAAAGTGGACTGGCCCCTTAAAGGTATTTCACGTCATTGTTTATCACTTCTTCAATTATGAATACTTTTTTATGAAATTTGGCACATAAATTTGTGAACGTGCATACAAATACATGTCCAAATGATGTTTCAATCATCTTACTTATTCCTTCAAAGCTATTTTTTTTTAATAACCCTGATTTTTGGGTCGCCTCAGTACCCTAACCCCTTGGGATCGAATTCTTTGGTTGTTACTACTTCTATGGAGTAGCAAAAACCATTTCAACTTGTTCAGAATTCCCACAGAGAAGGAAGTAAGGTCGGAAAAGAATCGATAATAAACAAATTTTCAAGGTTCTTTTGGACCCTACTTATTGCGAGTTATCCTTGTTCATTTTCCATTCGAATTACTGAACGAAAAACGGAAAAAGATTTATTCTTCATATACTTGTTGAACGACGCGATGAATCCCAAAATAGTCTTCGTGATCATATAAATCTAGATTTCAATAAACCCAGAAAAGATGGTATCAACTAAAATAATATGTTTTATCTTTTCAAGTAGATGTCAATGGCCTCGCATTTACTGTTTTATCTTTATTTTCAATAGCCATATGAATGGCAAGTTAACTCATACCTCAATATCCATAAATGGCGCCGCCCAAGATGGCGAGTTAACCCAACAGATGGTTCCCAATTTCCAAGATCACCCAAACAGGTGATCCATTTCTCGCCTGTCCTATTTATCCGCCTGAAATTTTATTCCCGAACTCTCGATTGTCATGTTGTGAAAACATGGACGATGACAAAGAAGTCACGTGGCTTTGTGTCTTGGAAGATTTTCGAAACATTGTTTGCTGGAGACATCAATTTTAAACGACTATTCACATGTTCATACCATTTGGCTATCTTAGATGAATATCCACCCTTACACTCCCGTAGTATTCGAAGCTTATATAATTGATGAAAATAGCGTTCAGTGAGTATTCTCGTTTAAAATTATGGTGGTTGCTGTGTAATGATCAGTTTCACAAAGAGAGGACGCCAATCGGGACCCACCGATTTCGCCCAAACTGCGTGGGTAGAAGGAGGGGGGTCTCCACTTAACGTTCCTAAAATATTTCGCTTGAGTGGGTCATAGGAAAGGGTAAAACGCTCTCCACAGATTTCCGAGTAGAGCTTGAGGAATATTTTTTCAACCATTTTCAAGTCAGCGGCGTAGCGCAGTGGTCAAGCGCATTGCCTGTCACCCGCTATCTTGGGTTCGCTTTTCGCTGCTACCAATATTTTTTTTCGCAAAGTTCAACTATTTATTGTACGATTTAAATATGCAAGTAGTTAATTTATATAATTAAGTGAAGTTTTAAATAAAAATAAAAATTCCGAAAATTCTTGCAATTAATTATGTATGCTGCTTTTTATTCATTATCAGAAACAAGTTTAGAAACATTTGAACCGCACAGATTTTTCACACCAAGCACACTTTTTAAAAGCATTGTTTGAGCAGTTACATTTTCCGAAACATGCTTCATTGGAAAGCCAACTTCATTGACGTTTTTAACTGCTTGAACATATTTAAATTCTACAATAAATAGTTGAATATTGCGAGACTTTGGAAAATAAAAAAACTTAAAACGGTAGCAGCGAGAATCGAACCCAAGCCAGCGGGGTGACAGGCAATGCGCTTAACCACTGCGCTACACCGCTGACTTAGAAATTGTTGAGAAATATCCCTCAAGCTCTACTCGAAAATCTTTGGAGAACGTTTTACCCTTTCCTATGGCTCACTCAGGCGAAATATTTTAGGAACGTTAAGTGGGGACCCACCTTTTTCTACCCACGCATTCTGGGCGAAATCCGTGGGTTCCGATTGGCGTCCTCCCCTTGTCAAAAAAGAGCACAGAAACGTACTTCACCTGTGACAAAATTCTCTTCACCTTACTTGATTCTATCAAAAACAACTTATATTCCTGGAGAAGACAAGGTGGCCAAAAAATTGTTTACTAGACGAAATTCGAGCAATAACAAACGGTGACCCGCCAAAATGGGGGAAAAACCTGCCGACGGTATTAAGAAATCTGGAGATAGAAGATATAATAACGATGATAAGGGAGCGAAAAAAGTTTTAAAAAATAGACGAATAGAAGAGCGACTGGAAAACTTGAAAAACAGAATTTTAAGGAGGGAAGAGGAAAAAATCAGAAAATCGACGTATAATGATAAGTATAAACATATTATAGAAAAGGACGAGATGCCATGGAAATATTGATCAAAGAAGGAAGTAAAGGGTAGGGACAAGGAAATATGTGCAAGGCTAAGATGTGGCAACATAAGAAGGGCGGGAAAGAAAGGGGGAAACGATTGGAGGTGCAGGATATGTAAAGAAAAATATGAGACATTCAAGCACCTATTGATATGTAAAAAAGGTAAGGAGTTAGTATCAGAGAGAGCAAAGAAGAAAGCAGAGGAGTGGATGGAAGGAATGGATGATTTGGCAGCAAAGGGGAAAATAATAAATATGCTGAGAGGAAAAATATAAATATGCGAGTACTTTCGGGAAATAGAGGAAGTGTGCAAAAAGATGAGTAATCAGCATGGGGAAGGAGAAATCGACGGAGTGGACGAATAAATGAAAAGGAGATGTGAAAATCATGCAGAGTGTAGTGATGTAGGGTGTAGACGATAAGTGAAAAGTATGTATGTGAAATATTAATGTTTGGTAAAAAGCTTTGCGAAAAAGTAGTGCAAATAAAACTCGATACTAACTACCTAACTAACAATTTATATTCCCAATATTGATAATGATTGATGTTTTTAGAACACTGTTGCTAAATAAACAACTGTTATTTCAATCGTGGAATTAGGTGTGTACCTAACAAGCTACGGAATCCAACTTCGATAATAATCCGATACGCACTTTAGCCCAATTTCTTTCAGCTATTTTATTTTTCAGAGTAGAAAAGCCGGTGGACTCAATCGGGTGGAGGTTAAATTACAATCCGCCGCCATTTCAACTCGGCGATAATTGTCTTTCATTATCATTCCCTGATCGCAAGCATCAAAATAATTGCGCCACGGTGATTCTTTGTGATACGAGGAACAACGCAACGATAACGATTGAAGAATCCAAAAGTCTACCGAAAAAGAAAAACTCTCAGTGGGAGAGAATAATCTCGGCAAACACGGCGCCGTTTTCAGCTCTCAAAAATGGAAGAACATTATACGAGCAGCAGCTTTATATATATATATATATATATATATATATATATATATATATATATATATATATATCAAATAGACGTATACCATAACATTTCGTACTCTTTGTGACGGTCGAAACCGAATGATCGTATAGACGACATTTCAACAGAGAGGAAACATAAAAGCAAATAAGCCATTGGCGTAGCCACGACCCCCTCATACAAAAATCGATCCACAATAATTAAATTCAAATAATTGATTAATTTTACTTGAGATTTACCCAAGCATGCATACAGAAATAATTTACAGCTTGAACTATTTTCTTCGTCGTAATTTCGTAACTTGTATAAAAAGTAGCTATTTCATTGCGTAAAGTAAATAGATATTCAAATTTCACAATTATGTTAATTGTGGACAAAAGAAATACATTAGATTTGCCGACCGATAGACAACCAGAAGAATACTGGAAGATCAATATGTTCTACCAACTAATAGATAATATCTATTAAATCTAGTAAATCTAAAACGCCGATTTGAGAACTTAGCATTGGCTCATGCAGTTGCCGCATTTTTTAAATTGAATATGAAGAACGGAGAGGATTTATTCGATAATTATTCGAAAATCTTAATAATTGATAAGCCATATAAGCTGAGCGATGGTCATGAAAAACATACTTTCATTTAAAAATGATTAAATAAATGTTGGAAATTTAAGGAAGCATATTAAGCGTGCATCACAATGTAAAATGTTCAACAAATCGATTGTTTTCGTTGCATTGTCTATGAGTATAGACGGTTATAAACATATTGTTCAATTTTTGGGGCAAAATTCGAATTATTCCGATTGCTACAGCCTTTCTCAGAAAAAAGGATTCGACCAGCTGCGTGAGACCTGGCGCGGACGCGGACGCGTTTTTCTCGAAATGTCGTTTTTCACAACGGCGCACACACTCAAAGGAAGAGTTTTCGAGCAATCCGTTTCAAATTTTCACACAACATTCTTCACGCCATTTTTTTATCTTTCAATGGAG
Organism: Ophion slaviceki; assembly: GCA_944452715.1. NCBI lineage: Eukaryota > Metazoa > Arthropoda > Insecta > Hymenoptera > Ichneumonidae > Ophion > Ophion slaviceki. The sequence continues at coordinate 19,795,429 of OX101785.1, read as the reverse complement.
GCTTTTTTTTCGTTTTGCAATCTTCATATTTTTTTAACGAAAAACTAGAAAAATAGGCTAAATTCGATACTTTTTTTTAAACCGCCGCCATTTTATCAATTCTGATTTTAAAAATATCTATAGCAAGATAGCGACTCTCATACTGATTAATAATCTTTTTACAAATTTTACTTCAGATTATATTTCCGGCGACAACCGTGTACACCGTGAGAACTTATTTTTTTCAAAGGTACTTTCTACCGTTAAAAAAAGTAAAAAAAATACAAATCAACGTTTAAAATTTTATTTTCTGTTCTTTACGAGTGCTTTGATTTGACATAAAAAAATCAGACTGATGGGCGTATTTTAACCATCGAAAAAAAGCGCGAAATAAACTATTTTTCGACCCGTTACACTGTGATGATCCCTTAAAAAGGAGTACTGCTCTAGCTTATCTGAGAGGAGTTTTTCTGCCACGAGGCGGATAAAAACGTGGCTCAGAAGCATTGCTGAACATAGATAATGAGATATTAAAAAAATCCAACTGAAAAAGTGTTCGGCCAATTTGAAAATAATAATAGAAAGCTTAGACTTATTTAATTGAGTAGCCACTAAAGGTAAAGTTTAAAGACTTGTAAGTGGATTCAAGAATGACGAAAGATTTGTTATTTTTTGAGGTATTGCAAGGATTCGATATTAATGTTAACATGAACGTATGATTAAAACTTCATTTTGTGTGTGTTACGTGATTATCGCCAATGTATAAGCCTATGCTTGGGTGTTCTTTCTGAATCCCCAAGATCAACCTTTACTATCGCATCAGCTACGCGTTGATTCTAACCGTATGCTTGTCCGTTTTATCTCAACCTTCTGTTTCGATAGTGAACGCGAGAACAATATATTTTGGTTAAAAAAATCAATGTTCAGTAAAAACTACAAATATGCATTTATTATTGTTAGCCATTGTAAATTGCATGGTCGAATAAATTTATATTATGCAATAACTCTCAGTGAAGTTCTCGTCTGGTAGTTTTCCTGTGAGCGATGAACTTCGAGGTCCTTTGACTTTCTATAGACCTAACCACCTTACCTAAGTATATGGCCTTCGCACACGTCGATTCGTAATGAACGATGGGCAACATCGTTAGAGCTCCCAACTGTTTTCAGACTTTACCGCCATCTCCCGATTATCCGGTGTACCAATTTCCCCTCACTACTGTACCGGTTGAGCCATCGTGAGATACCGACTGAGGCCCATACGAGTGTGAGACGAATAATCGACAATTTGTTTTCAGGTTTTTTTCCAAAACGAATAATTTTATGGTAAAAACAATCTTGCACTCTCTAGAAAATCGACCAGACTTGTTCGTTTCTTCTTTTTTCTAACCATCGTCGTCTGGGAGAGAACTTGGAAACGTGATGGTTACCGACTAAACGTTTCACAACTCCCAATTTGCTCTACTTTATCCTATAGCGGCTGAGCAGGTCCCTTTCCGCTCTGCCCTCTCTCGGTATTCCGAAACATCTGCATCTACGATGTGAGACGTAGAAGGCTCAAAGGTGTAATAGGTGTAATTTAGGAAATTAACCAAGTTCCGATGAAAATGCAATGCGCGAGTGAACAGTTCGTGAAAACTCTGATTACCACTGTGGATCTTATAGTATCACAAGAACGATGATATTAGCGACGGTGTATCGGAAAATGTGGAACGAGTAGTTAAATGCGTTTTTTACGCAAAATTTTGATCAATCTGACAGTCGTTGCGTTACTCTTACTCCTACTGTACTGCATTCAAACGTCGAATGGTGTTAATCGGAGCGAACAATACTTCGGATTACAAAATGCTAGCGAGAAAACAAATTTTTCATCCACCATAGTTACGTTTGGTGAACGAAAGAAAAGCACAGAACTATTTTTTCGTAATCGAACGAAAATCGGTTCATTACCCAAAGACACGAATTATTACAATGTATGGTGCATATTTACAAAAGTCACGTCGAATTCTCCAATGAGACGAAAGTTTCGCATATTTACAGACTCTCTGCTGAGACTGGCTTCGGTCGACATAGCCTTTCATGTGATCAGCGATGACGAGAGTCGCTCTATCGCCGAGCTTGTCGTACGAGGCGTAATGGCCGCGACGGGGAAATTCATGAAGGTACATTGCATACCCTTTGCATACCTACAAGCTTGACTAATAACATAATTCTTATTCCCGTACAACTTCTAAATGGGGTTGAAGTTTACATTGTTGGGATGCAACGATAATTCTTCTCGACTTTCTTCATAGCTTTATTTTTATTATCTAAATGTTTTTTCTGCAGGTTTTGATTACAGATTCTTAATCAAAAAACCCCAAAAATGTGTTAGTCATTTTCGTGGCCTAAGTATTAAAAAAAAATGATTTTGAACTTTTCATTGTTGGAATGCAACGAAAATCAATATTTTCAAATTCAAATTTCTTTTGTCCGATGTAAATCACTCAAACGTTTTTACGTATCTTCACCAGAGATTTACGACCTAGATTTGCCAAAAAAATCTTTGTACAATAATAAAAATAAGTAACTTCAAAGTCTTGAAAAAGTATTGCAAGTCGAAAAAAAAAGTTTGTTGTATTCCAACTATGCAAACTCCAATATGACAGTTCTAAGCAAATACCTACACTCGTCGAAAGGACGTTAAAGTTTGACAAGAGTTCAATAGCCCAATCTTTTTTTTGGCCAACTTGGGCCACGAATACCACTCAACCGTTTTTTTTTAGGATTCTATCTGAAATCAGCTGCTCATATTTACAGGATAAGATTCTTGATGACAACTAAAATAAAGAAAAATAAATTAAAAAGAACTTTCATTGCCAACTATGTAAACTTCAATATCATTCGAAAGGATGTATTGTGTTAAGGCTGAATATACATTCAGACAGGAAAAATATAAGCAGTATTGAGGGATTTTTAAATCAAGAAATAATTATTCTACCATTATAAAACTTTAGGTATACTTTGATAATATATTTAAGTATACAAAACAATTTTTCAAAATTAATTCATCATCAAAATAGCGGAGCTGTGGCATAGTGTTACAGCAAGGTCACCGCGGGAGTTGCGAATCGGCGTGCAGTCTAGCTTCCCGTAGACTTTGATTTGCAAAAAAGTTCAAACATTTTTTCAGTTAGAACATGGATATTTCGATGTGACGGTAATTAAAATGGCGAAAATGCAAATTTGCTAAAAAGGCACGCATTTACAAAAAAAAATCAACATTTCACGCAACGTTTCTGTAAAATGTAGATTAAAAAAGTATTTTTTTTCCAATTTCTCAAAAACAATTTTCGTCAAGTAGAAGGTAACAATATTATCAATATTTCTACCAAGTTTCAACTCAATCGGCTTAATAGTTTTTGAGTAATCCTGCACGCCAATTTCGATAATGCACTTTTGAGAAAAACGCGTTTAAAGATCACGCCTGCTCCGAATTCGAGCGGTGAGGCTCAGCATTAACGGGCTGTAACGTATGAAGTTTTTCGAATTTTGCTTTAAACCTTTAGGAAAATATTCCACATATATAGTTCTATCGTTTAACCCTTTCACACCTGACGGGACATATGCTGTCCCAGTCTGGAAATTTTTTGAAATTACGGCTGGGACAACATATGTCCCAGTTACCAGAAAACAGGCGCATTTCAGTGGTGAGGAATTCGCACCCCTATTGAGCAAGTTTCAGACAGAAAAGTTATTTCATCGTGATAGTCACTTGGAGGACAAATAACTGTTCCCGGCAACGAGGTGCAGTAAACTGATTTTTTCGCCATATTGAAAGGGTTGAAGAAAAAAAAATCTATTTTTTGATCGTTGGAAATGTATATCCCGCGTTAAGCGAACAGCTGGCTATTGACATAGCTGTTGCTGAATTTCCAGTAACTTTATTGCTTCCATCCCATGGTCTTGTTTATCCTAGACTATCTCTCATCGTTGAATAAATAGTGAATGGGTATTACTCATTGTTTCGTCCTGTAATAAAAGAAATTGTCTTCACAATATGGCTTTTACAAGGTACACACGCAATTGAAAGTGGTTTAGATCAATGAGTTTTGTAAATGTTATCCAGATTTGGAAGGACCTGGATGACGTCACTGAATATACACAAAATAAACTGGTATATTGTATATAAATAACCACAGGTCACTGTGAACTGGAAAATATCTAAATGTTGGTGTTTCAAACTTTTTCTTGCAGGTGCAATATTACAATGTACACAAACTAGCCAAGGATCTGGAGTACATTGTATCGGCTATGTCACCGCATTTCAGTAGCAAGCCAGGGACTTATTACTCGGACGCTCTGTTCTTCTTGTCCCTCGGATTGCATCAAATAGCTCCTCGCGAGCAAAAATTGGCAGTTATGTTGGACGCTGATACCAAATTCAGAAGAGACATAAAGGATCTTTTCGAGGAATTCAATGATTTTGGTCCTGAAGCGCTTTTTGGGTTGGCGCCTGAACTCACACCTGTCTACCGCCATGTTCTCTACCTCTACAGGAGTCAGAATCCAAAGACCAATTTTGGCGAGCCCGTTTCCCTGGGTGGTTATCCTGGCTATAACAGTGGTGTGGTGCTTTTTCACTTGGAGAGATTGAGAATGTCACCGGAGTGGGATCAAATAATCAGTGAAGACATGGTCAATCACATGACTGAGAAATATAGTTTCAAGGTAAAACAGCGTGAATTTGAAAACATATGCCTGTCGGTTGCAACCACCGACATATTAGGGTTTTCGAGATTATCTTTAGAGAAACTAAAGACATGGTGTTGAAGTTTGCATTGTTGAAAAGCAATGAAAATCTTTCTTCATTTTTTCATTTCTTTATTTCGATTACATTGGAGGTTTAGATTATGGATCTCTAATAAAGATCTCTAAACATATTCCAATGGTATTAGTGGTCTACTTGCGCAAAAAGAAAAAATTTCGTTGCATTCCAACGATGCAAACTTTAATACTATTTAAGGGGTAAGGCCACAGTAGAATTTTCAAAAGAACTTTTTTTTTCTCGCTAGAACGGTGCTTTATCATCATAGGGATACGTTACTATTCGATTTATAGCAAGAACATTTTTTTTCACCGACTTTGAGCGTATAACGCATGGAGACTAGATACAGAAGCCTAAACTCCAATGGGGAAACGATAAAAAAAAGCGTGCCCAAAAATGAAGGCAACAGGGATGGCGCTGCGATCGCGCGAAGGATTGCGGTGCTAGCTTCACTCAACACAGGCCGAACGCGACTTTGACACGTTACTAGAGCGAACGAAAAGACTGCGAAAAAAATGCGAACTTGAGAGCGGTCAATAACTCGATGGTTATTATATTCTTAATAAATGAGTATTGTTAACTTTTAAAAGTTCAATCTTCATTTATTAAAATTGCCAATATTCCTCCACATGTTCCTACAGTTTTTTAAAGTTCTTCACCTTTCGCGTTTACCCCGCCATGTTTGATATCTCATTAATTAGTATGCTAGCATAGAGTACAGAGCCTTCTCACTACTATGCTATAGCATAGTAGTGAGAAGACGAGCCCAGCAATATACAGTGTAACGTGAGGGGTAGAGCGAACGACGCATAAGGATGGGGGACCTCAATACCTATCGATTGAACCCCCATGTATGTTATGCGATTTTCAGTGGTTTAAAAGTTATTTTGGTTTTTGTAATTTTTTTGTAAGAAACTAATTTTATACGACAGTTCGTAAATGAAATTAAATTATTAAGCGTACTCCCGTGATTTTTTTCTTTACGGAGTATAATAGTGGGCCTAATGTACTAAACTACTACTTTCACACGTGAGCCGAAAAGTTTTCAAATAAAAAATTAAGTCCGTAAATATTTTTGCAAATCTAATTTTTCTACCAACTTTCAAAGGCTCGAGCATAAAAAAATCACATAGGGTTGTTTTCTACAACTTATATATTTGAAACTTAATTGAAAACTACACACGCGCACACACACACACTAACATTGTCATGTATTATTATATTATTATATTATATATTATTATTAGAGTATTTTCAACATGAAAATTACGAAAACAAAATTCAATATGACGTCAAATTCGCGTTCGGTCTGTTGTCGAGTGAAGCTAGCACCGCAACCCTTCGCGCGATTGTAGCGCCATCCCTATTTGCCCCTTTCAATTTCGCGCATCACTTACAATGCCGAGTTTAGGCTCCTGTATCTAGTCTCCATGGTATAACGTAAGCCCACGTCTGGAACGGCCGTAGAGTACCTAAAACTTTAAACGCGTTTTTCTCGAAACAGCTTTTTTCCAATTGGCGTGACAAATAATTTCAACAATTTTCACTCGATTTACTTCAAATTTAAAAGTTTTGTTCCTAATTGCATTTCGCAGAAAAGTATATACGAAATTTCTGATTGATCGAAAACTTTTCATTTTATGAGCAGTTTTATACGAAATATTTCACTGAAAATTCATTCCAATACCTACAACTTTTGAATAAAACAATATTTTTGAAATTCCATACGTACTTCTCTAGGTATTCTAATGTAGATTGACGAGAATTTTTGTTTTTTGTTCCGAGTAAAAAATTGTGGATGCTAAATGTCACGCCGCAGAGCGCCTAAAAAAAGATAACAAAAGAAAATATTAGTAGTCGGAAATTTTGTACATCGAAAAATAAATATATATTTTCCAACAGCTTGATATTCATACTAAATAGATGTGTAATAAATTTTATGAGTGAATTACTTTTTCATACGAAAAAAAATTGTTAAATTCGCACATGATTTTATACCCGTTACTGTGGCCTAACCCCTTAAAGAGCCCACTTCCATTACTTAAAAAATCACAACTCGAGATTTTCGTGCATTATGACACTTTTTACCTGTAAGAATTAGATCGATATTTTTATAGATAAATTGTAATATTATTATGTTCCTCTATTATTCTCGGCCCGAACATCTACAGCTTGAAATTTCGATGAATTAGAGATCGTTTGATATACATTTTGGACTTTAACGATAATTGTCTCAGATACAAGTCTATTAGAATAAATTCTTCCACGTAGGAACTTGAAAAACATCTTGCTGTATTAGCTAAGCTGTTATTCAGTGATGTTTCATGTTTCATATGCTTTCTTTGCTCGCAGGGCCATCTCGGTGATCAAGACTTTTATACTCTCCTGGGAATGGAACGGCCCGAGCTCATACACACCGTAGATTGCGGCTGGAATAGACAATTGTGCACGTGGTGGCGAGATCGCGGTTACATCGACGTATTTGCAAATTATTCGCATTGCGATTCAGACATTAAATTATGGCACGGCAATTGCAATACACCCATTCCTGACGAATGATTAACGCGGTGAGCTTTTGTGTGGATTCTCCAGTTCACCTCGAAACAATCCCTTGTAGATAATTGAAAATAGTTTGTATAAACAATTTCGAAAAATGTGCTGCTTTTCGGACTTACAACGCGTACGTCTTCCATAGCAAGTGACGCTTTCAACTGTGATTTTTGGAAGAGCACAAAATATATAACGGCGGGCAGTATCCGAATGCGAAACGGTGGACGAAACATCGACGCTTTGGCCTAAGGAAAATGAGTAACATAGCATTAATTTATTAAATAATATAATATTATCGAATAATCGTAGTTTTTTATGATACCGCGGTGTACAATCCTTGAACCTGAACTGGTGCTCTCATAGAACTACTGTAATAGATGTAATAAAACATTATTGACAAAAAAAAACAACTAAAACTTTGGATACAGATATTTTTCATTACATTTTCTTGCCGACAATGCTCAACTTTTGGTACTCACTAAATTGAAGGATACCGAAAGTGCGCTGTGCTAGATTTTTCCTATCATTTCGTCGAGTTCGTGAACTCAAATTCTACAAACGATATACGGAATGTTAAGAATTGTTGTAGCTTTTAGTATCGGCGGTTTTATTTTATGTATCAGGTTGAAGAATTTTTTGTTAATACTCAAGGCGTTAAGCTACTGTGAACATTTCACAACGCTTGTTCATCGTTTGAAGCAATTCAAATTGAAGAGGAAGGTCCAACATATGGTGCAAAAATTGCAGATTAAAGGTAAACTTACAGCTGATAAAAATTTTATCGGATTCTTCTCGAAACTACGTTTTTCAAAACAGTGTACACGTTTTCTCGAAATCTCTTGAACCGATTGACTTGAAATTTGATTATTCAGTGTAACAGTAATTTAGTCTTGACCAACGTTTTTTTTTCATAACATTTTATTTTTATTAGTGATTAACAATAATGATTTCATTTTTCCTCGCAAGATCGAAAAAACTCAATTTTTTTTGCTGAATGAAACACGATAACAAAAAAAGCTTGGTCAAGTCTTAGCCAATATTAACTATTTAAGAAAAAAAAACTCGATTTTTTTGGTTACAGATCAACCGCGTGACCGAAATCAAGTACGCCGTTGAGCAACCTCACGTTTAAAGGCCCTTCACGAGATTGTTTATAACTTATTTAATTATTAATATTTTTTTACGAAATTTGGGACACAACTTTGATAATGTACATACAAATAAATGTCTAAACGATTTTTTAATCATCTTATTTATTCCTTGAAATTAATTTTTCTTAACAACCCTGATGTTCGGTTTGTCATAGTAGTCTAACCCCTTAATCAAATTAGTCTAAAAACCCCGTCATTATTTCACTTGTGATGCCATGTACTTAAAGGGGAATGCTGCAAAATTGTACCTTGTTATCATTACATACGAGTTTCTGGTTGTTTCCATTTCGAAACAAAATGGGCGGAAGAGTGTTTTCGAGGCGGTGTAAAACAGTACTGGCACCCCTAAGAAGAATGTTACGAGTATTATCGCATAAAAAATCGTAGTGGCACTTTTATCCACATTTTTTAAAGATTAATGGCATGTACAATGTCACCATAACCTCGCAAATTTTCCAACCCAATTTTCTCATAGATGGTTACATTTTTTAGGAAAAACAAAGCATTAGGCTCTGGAGAATTCCCTGACGCAGAGCTTGATGATTTCCTTTTGCCCTGAATATTATTAATCTCTGAGAAATCTCTGTTCGAAAATTTCAGTGATCTCTCTCGCACTCATGTCACGTGTTACTTCTACTTCGCTCTAAGGCCACAGCGACCATGCGGCCATGAGTGCGAGAGAGGTAGATCATGTACAGACTGTATTCCCGCCACAGGTCGATATTACGAAAAAACGAGATGGAATACCTTTTGCTATGTTCAAAGGCAAACAAGCCCGAGTAAAAATGAATATATATAAACATATATAATTGTATATTAATTGATCACATTCAATTGCATACAAAAATTGGCCCGATAGAATTGTATATATTTGTATATAAACGTGTACAATTGTATATATTCATATACTATCGTACATAACTGTATATTAGTATATACAATTGTATACGTTTATATACAAATATATAAAATTCTATCAGGCCAATTTTTGTATACAATTGTATATAAATCAATTAATATACAATTATATATGTTTATATATATTCATTTTTACTTGGGATTACTTTTGTCTTGATATTTTACTAACAAAATGTCATCGCTTTCTTCGCCTGGTATAATATGTGTCACAATAGCTTGTTTATTAAAAGTTAACAAATTATGTATTGATGCAATATATTGCATCAATACATAATTTGTTAACTTTTAATAAACAATCTTTTGATTTAGCTATTTCTGCTTCCATACGCGAATAAAACCAAAGAAAACTTTTTCTATATCTAATCATATATGAAGCCATATAAAGATATATACAATTATATATCTTTCAAAAGAAAATAAAAGTACTCATATACAGTCATATACAATTTTATATACCCTAAATAAAATTTTCACGTATATATATATAATTATATATCACACTATTTTGAATTATATATAACTGTATATGACATTATATCTAATTATATAAACTCCCTATATTACATACAGAATCCCACCATTTAACCCATTATATACAGAACCATGTATAATTTTATCAAATCAAATTTTATGGAAGTACATTTATATCGGATTATATATACGAATGTATAGGGTTATATACAATTATATATAAACCTACATAAATATATATGATTGTATATAATTTTTATATAATTGTATATACAATCATTTTTACTCGGGACGTTTATCTCTTTGTTTGCTCGAAATGTAATCGATTTGGGAGAAAACTTGATCGTAGTATTTTTACCGACCGGAACTATGACACGTGTCCTTACTGACGGGATCTTTTTCGCGTAGAATTAGCTCATTTTTTGGCCTTTGCATTGCCGCTGAACCTCCTGGTATCTAGGCTCCATGCTTTAATACGAAGAGTTCGACAGTAACGACATACCGTAGCGTTACACGAGTTTAAGGAATATGCTAATTCGTGCATTAAAAAAATGTATACCTCAAAAATACTTACCGAATAATTGTGGAAAGATATTTTCACGAAGTGACCCGTAAGTCCCTATAAAATGAAGTATACGTGGGCTTGTATCATATGAGCACTAAAAATCAATCGCAGTGCATCAAGAGAGATCATTTTTTGATTAACTTTAATGCATTATTTGTAACGTGTATAAATAGATTACAGCTGTGTTCGCAAAGACTCTTGCTTGTGTTACAGTTATTAAATACAGTGTTTACATACGTGCTTATATACAATAAAGTTTCGTCACGTATGAAAGAAACCCCGAATGCAACGTACCATTACCTGATCTTGTAGATGTAATAAATATTAAGGATGGATCGTATCTGAACGTCCATGTTACATTTAATGCCAGTTTGGTTTATCTTCTCGTTGTTTCCGATATGATCGCGACGAAAGGGCAATTTCACGATACTCAATTTCTCATAAGGCACAATGAGCGCGGAGCCGCACGTCCAAGTTTCATACCTCGTTCATTCTTCAACAATTCGAACGACAAAGCTCCGCCTTAAGTCGTAGCCCTTCGCTGTATTTTTGTTTGTTTATTTTTAAACCTGTTTAACATGATAATTCGTTGTACGATATATTTGTGTAATGTAAAATAAAAAGAATATACGTGTGTTTTACCTTTGGTCCCGTTGATAGAAACTTAAAAAGTTTTATACTTTGCGATATTTAGCACGCATTAGTCGTTATTGCTTTCGCGTTTTGCTTCTTATTTTTCTTTTTTTGTAATCGCGCATCCATTATATCCGTCCGCAACCAACTTTGGTATATTTTCTATTTAATCTTTTTTTTTTCTTTTTTATGGATGTGACCAAAGCTAGCGTTCTAGAACGGTCTTCGCGAGCTTAAAAAAGAGAGAAACGAACTTAAATAAGGGCTTATACTTGAACTCTTATCCGTACAAGTGAGCAATGTTGAGTACGACCTACGACATAATAGAAATAAACAATTTTGCGTTTTTCTTTTTACACCGATGGACCAAAAGAGGTTCGTACTATGAACTAAAAGAGAAGGAAGAAAATATATAATTCCAAAGGTCCATCGCTATGTACAATCGAATGGGAATAATTTTTTTTTTTTTGGAGTAAGCGACTCAGCCATGACTAAATAGACTCTTAACGCGATTTCTTTAGACGTCCAATAACCATCGTTGGATTTCGATAACAGCTTGATAAATACTTCAATCCAATATGGCAGGGTGTAATCCGATAAATCGTAAGGAATCATTGTTTTACAAATAATTTACAAGACTCGATTGACAATGACGAGTCGAAAAGGCGCTGTGGCCGAGTTTCGAACGTAACTGCACTCTCAAAATATAATAATAATTCCACAAAGCTTCTACCGAAACATTATGCACACGAGGAAAGAAGAAAAACAAATTGTCAATCGATAAACCGATATTTCTTTCGATATCGCGAAGAAAAAAACTTGTACGCATATGTAGCTAACGTGCCTTTTTGATAATGGCTAAATCCAAGAGACTTCCGATCAACCACATCGAACAATCAGAATAAAATAGTAATGACACATTTGCAAAGCGCGATGAGCTTTGGAAAGTGTCAGTTATACGACGATTGGAGCACCCGAGTAATTTCTTAAGGGAGCACGTTACCTCGAGTCAGTCTAAAAAAAGGATCAAAATCGCATTTGCTGTTACGCAGCAAGTAGTGTATGAAAAAAACTCAATTCAAATGTGACAAATTGTACTTTTGAAACTTGTTTGCATCGATTTTCATTGAAAAACCATCCGAAATGTGGAAATTGTAGCATTTTTTTTCGAAACTGTTTTTCAGAACCGTCTTGTTTCTTGGATAAGCAACAATCCAATCTGACTGAAAATAGGCGCAAATAACAAATGAATCGAGCTTTTTCATCACACTAGTTGAATAAAAAAACATCAATGTGGATTTCAATTTAGACTCGTTCACGACAGTGTGTTCCCTTAAGATAAACCATCGTTAAATCGTAAAAGTAAAATAGCTGACTAATGCTTCCTTCACGGATAATTACTATTCTAATTCTAAATGCTAATGTATTTACATTCAACAGTTAGTTATCGATTGAAATAGGTTCTTCCATCGGGACAGTTTGACGATATTTGAAATCTCAATGTTTGGAAAAATGTTCTCGCAACGAGAGCAAAATGGAAACTAAATATCATTCGATCAATTTCTTTTTTTTCGTTTCATTTCGATAGATCCAATCAATCAATGATGCCTCTACCGGAATTTTGTATTTCCGCACTATCGAGCGGACGCCGATCAATCACAGATTGAGGCTCGTTTAGGACCGCATACTTTTGAGTCCGCCGCGTCCCCCGAAATTTCGTATTGACTCCAATAACTGATCCCTGGAGTCGAGGTTGCAAATCGGCGCGGACTTTGGCCTGGCCGTGCTATTTTTGAGCGTGACGCCGGTGATTATCGGCATTGTTGGTGGGGTTGGTGGTGGTACGTTTGAGACACTGTTCTCTCGACCTCGTGATACCGTCGCCTCATTCTGACTGGTTGAAATCTTGAAACCTTTGACAACGGGCATCAGACCATTCATCTTCGTAGTGGTGGTGTAACGTTTGGCGACCGATTCAACATTGTCCGTTCGGTTGTTGTCGTTGTGCGATTGAATTCCCACAACCGACGTGTATCTCCTGGTCGTGCCATGATTCGCACTCGGGATCCCGTTCGAGACATGATTTCTCATCGAATCCGCGTGTTTCAAAGCATTCCTGTTTGCAGTCTCCCAAACGCTGGCTTGTCCATTGACCGTGCTTGGCGGATTTTTCATCACGTCGGGCCTCGTGCCGTAGTAATCCGAATGTCTGTTTTGCAAAAGTCGTTTCGGCTTCGCTCGGAGACAAACCTCTTGGCCAAAAGTTTTCGCGAGTTCTCGGAAGTCCACCGGCTTTGTATCGATCTTCACGTCGTCTTCGGGCTCGCGATTATCCGTTCTCGGGTTCGGATCCTCAGCAGGAGTCTTCTTCAGAGCTACACTTGTCACGATGGGCTTGTCGATCTCGGCGTTTTGTGACATTTTCTTCATCTCCGAAAAAACAATTCGATTGGAGGTAGGCTTTTTAAAGCCCGTCGCTGTTGTATGGGTTATTAGCTTTTTGGAAAGTGCATCCTCCGATTCTCGTCTCGCGTTCATCGTTTCCTCGTGGCTCATTGTTCTTCTCATCGCTCCGTTGTCCGAAAAGTTTCTCGGCAATGTATTTTGCTTGATTTGTTTTTGGTCGTTTTTCTCGTTGCTCGTGCCGTTTATATTAACACAAGATGGGTTGTTGCTCGTCGCGAATTTATAATCCGTGTCCATCTTGAGCTGTACATTGACACGGGGCCTCTCCGACCAACTGCCCAGACTTATCGCCGGCGGCCCGGCGTACTTGTAACGCTTCATCGTCGCGTCGTCTGCTGGCTTTTGCGGTTTGGCCGCCGCGACTTCCGTTCTCGTTCCTAACGTGATTGACTTTGGCTCGATCGATTCGACTTCCGGGGCAATTTTAGATCTGCAACAAGAGCAATGCCAAAAACAGATTGGCACGTTGTAGCGGGCGGTAAAATCCATTTCTGAATATTCTTCATTCTTGCATAATATGTAATGGAAGAACGAACGATCAAAGATTCGTCAAAAATTACTCAACTAAAAAAATATTTTTCTAAAAACAACTGACCGCTGAACAAAATATCGACCTCTGATTAAAAAACGAAATTATTAATATATGACAAACAAAATGCTTACCCCGTGTGAATAGAATTATCTTTCTCATTCGGCGCATCTGGAACATTTTCCTCCGTCTGTTGATTGCTCTTCAACCGCGGTAAAATGTTTTTCAAGACCTGAAAATCGTCACGTTCTTAATAACGTCATTACCGCAATGCGAAATCGGAAATCAAAGATTAAATTCGTTGAGGTGTTCCCTTTCGCAGAGGGCCACTTTTTGTCAGGGCATAAGCAGGGCCCTTCTGAATCATTGGTAAATTACAGTGGCGTTAAGGTAGTTCGGAAGAAAAACCGGAAGTCAAACCGACAATTTTAACGATTTTTCTTTTTTTCTTTCGAATGTTTAAAACACATAGAATTTACTCTCATAAAAAAGTATTTTTATTTTGGTACCCATTAGAATGAAAATATATGATGATTTTCATAAATACTTACAATCGACATTGGTTATTGAGCACTCGGTTGATCAATATCGACTTTACTAGTGAGTTCATGTTTTAAGCAGTTGGCAACGCTACATAACCTCACTTTAGAAGAATTCAAAGATCTCTCAACGACTCGACAAATGTCAAAACATGGCACAATTACGTGTAAGTGGTCGTTTCTTATTTTTACAGAAAATTGATCTGCTTTTGTTCACAATAATAAGAAATTAATTGGGCAGTTTGTAAAGTATCATCTTCAGGTAAATATACAGAACGAAAAGAGAAAGAATTTTTAAAGTTTTCTAAATAAAAATGTTTACAGCCGTTCTTCATATGTATATTTGTATACGTAATAGTCAATTTAAAAAATTAAGATCTGAAATCAACATATTTTTATTCATTTTTTATCCTTCGTTTTATTATTACTTTTATTCTATTCTTATTGTATTTAGCATGATCTGCACCGTAGGCATTCGGCAACATACATATCGTATTCTGCGTGAATTGCCGTCAAGGAATTTCCCCTAGCAATCACAGCTGACGCTCAGATCACCGTTTAGAGAGAGCCAGATGCCGCATAGCGAAATTTAGTAAATTATTGTGAAAGAAATACACGGTGGATCAGCAACAATTTTTGCAGGTGAATTCCGTATTAATCGAAAATTCGAATAAGAAGTTTTGTTTGTTGGGTCAAACGACTAAATTTTACGTAAAGTTATCATTTCCGGTAAATTTTTCGGCGGTTACGTTTGATTGCGTGTATTTCAGGCCAACTTTTAACGTTCATATCTCGGAAATGGTACGGTGGAGTGGTTTAAAACGTTTTATTTCAACGTGGTTAATGACATACTATCTCTTTCCCACAGAAAAATAAGAGTTTAAACGTTAGTCGATTTTTAAATTGTTTCTTCCGAACCACCTTAAATAAAAATAAGTCACAATCAATTATTATGTCCAACGATAAACTGAAATAAAAAATTTCGCCCGAATTTACCAGATTTACACATTTTCTCTGTACAGTCGCGGCTACGAAAATTCTTCCGCTAGTCACATTTTTCTAAGTTTTATCATTAATACTTTCGTCAACCATTCGGTGATACCCTGTTTTTATTATCGTTGCGGAATCATTATAATTTTTTACACGCGGCAAGCGATTTATAGCAGGCATCTGGAGTTACTTAGTTTATAAATTATTAGATAGAAATGTGGCCAGCGTGTCATCTCCATAAACCGCCATATAAATGGCATGATTTTTCAAGTCGCAATTTTTCGTTAAAAGTTCGGTAACTTGGCTTGAAATTTTACCAGTATACTGGTATGTATTTTTACTTGATTATAGACGAAAATCAGTCAACCGTCAAATATTCGGGTTCGTGAAAGGAATACCTTAAGGAGAGATATACACCTAGATGGTCGAGGTCGAGGATTTAGAAGCTATGAACATTACGTCGACCGTAGAAGACCTACACTATGGGCCTGGTATCGATGATTCCATGTAAGTTGACAAATTTCATGATTTATTCATTCCCAAATTTTCAAACGCGTTTTTCTCAAAACCACGTTTTTCAAATCGGTACCCAAAATTTCTCGAAGACCAATGAACCTTGCCTTGAGGTTTTTTGTGGTTATTCTATACACCATTATCTAGTACTTGTCATAGGATTTTTTCTGTTACTTAGTTTTTGTTTTATAGGCAAAATAATAACTAATTTTTGGCCCAAAAATCACTATTTATGTGCAAACGTTCGCCATTTTGTTATAAATCGATATTTTCAAAATCGGCTATGACAAGTACTAGATTATAGTATCTAATTTAATAATCTTTTTGGTTTTTTTTTCAGATGATTTTTGATGAAACGCCTGTGGGTACCGTATACGCAGATTTTTTTACGACGCTCCAAGGATCATACAATATCCTTGTATATTTTTGATATTTTTAAATAAAGAACATTAAACATATTTTTGGATGTATAAACTTTTAGATAATTAAAACCCCAATCCGAAATGTCAAATACTTTTCCTTGAAAAAATGCACAAAAATGACGTTTTTTTCCGGCTCCTAGGTTTATATCTCCCCTTAAATAACATAAAATAAGGCTGCAAATATATTGCATATACCTGAAGTGATTGCAATTGTTTCTCTTCGGACGGTTCTTCCTGCCTCTTTAATATGTTTTCCCTCCATTGTGAGAACTTTTCATTAGCTCTAGGCGCATCCTGATTCAAATTTGTCACACTGGTAGCTTTCATCATTCGAGAATCATCTTTCTCGAGGTTCCTGCTTCCATTGCGTCGCTCGCCGTTCGCGTCCTCTCGATACTTCGCGTTGTTCGCGAGAGTTACGTAACTCTTGGATCTATAAACGTTTGTTGATTTGTCCTGTTCTTTACTGAACGACGAGTGCCTGAGCAGAGGGTCGTGCTGAGTGTGATGAATTTTCGTTTCGGGTTTCTTAAATTCCTCTTGGGGTTTTGTAACACGTTCTTCGCTGCCTACGCTTTCTACGGGCACTTTTCCGTTCCTCGTGAAATCGTCCTCGACCCTGTTCGACGTGATTCTCGAATCGGGGTGCCCTTTCCCATTCTCAATCGACACTTTGCTCGTGGTCGAAGTTTCGGACCCGCGAACTTTGTTCGCCGTATTCGAAAGTTTCGGGGAATCTCGTATCTCCTCAGTAGCCTCATCCTCGAAAATATTCAAGCTCTTCTTCCGCGAGTAGGTGGTGATTGTAAAATTGGACAAGGTGTTATCGATCGGAGCGATTTTCGGTGCTGAACGTGCGTTTGTTGTTTTTCGGCCGTCCTGCTCGGAAAGTCGACCGTTCATTCGTGGCAACGTGCCACTCTCGATTTTCGTCGACAGCTCGTTGATGATATCCTTCTTTAGTTCCGTTGCGACGTCGACGCTTCGACTCTGCGATAACGCATCGGGGCTTGGCTTTGGTTTTTCTTGGTGGCACGGAGTTTCAGCGTTCGTCGATCGTTGCGATTCCGTTTCTCGTTTCATAACAGGTGTGGGAAGCTGAGCAATTTCTTTAGGTGGAAGAACCGGCGATTGGCGCGCGATTGTATCGAGAATTGGCGTTTTTTCGTGTTCCGGGGTATTGGTGGGGGTCTCTTTGAAAGCTTCGATCGAGCGTAGGGTTATCGTGTCGTATCCATCGAAATCCGGGGAAACGTTGTCCCTGAATGCGCTCGGTGGAGCTGGCAGCTGATATTCCCAATCTGTTATCGATAAATCGTCCCCAGTCGCCGATACGTAATCCGACGTATCCTGTTGCGAATTTAACGTTGCGTCGAGACTAGTTGTCGCAATGCTTTTTGTCGACAATAATGTTTCGCAAACTTTCCTCTCAGTTTGCGTCGTTGGTTTGGGCTCGCATGCTTTCGTTTGAGCTTCCGAAATTGCTCGATTTCCATCGGACTCGTCAACCGTGAGATGCTCCTTCGAGATGTTTTCCGCGGGTACGGCCACTACTACGATTTCCGGTGGTGGGGGCGGCTCGGATATCGGGAGAGTGCTCGATAGAGTATCCGAGACTTTTTGCAAAAGAAGTTCCGTGTCCGACGGCCGATCACCGCTTGCTGTAACGATAAAGACAAACAGTTGACCATTGAACCATTCAATTTACTAAACAGGATGTGTCTTCGATATTTAAACATTTCCAAGGTCTCGTTATTAACTATATTGGGGCAGGGTCAAAATCTTATAGGAGGAAACTTCCACCAAAGTGTGCGCGAAAAAAACAACAGTGATGTGATTGAAAAAAAGTAGTTTGTTATTTTCTAAACGTTTACGCGCATAACGGTCAACGGTTACGGTGTTAAGAAAGAGAAAGAGAGAGAGATAGATAAATATAAAAGGAGAGATGATTACCGTTCGCTGGAATATTTTACTTTGATTACAAGTTCAAAGTTATAAATTTATAACATGCTGGTTTGTTTGGGTTTGGCGATTTTTGAACATGGAATTATAACGGATCACATAGTTATCGTTGTTTTTCTAACCCCAGAATACACAGAATGATTCGAATATGGGTATTAATTACAAATAGTCCGTCAATTCAAACTAAAAGTTTAAACGAAAATCTTAAAGTTCGAAAGGTATGACGCATTCTGCATAACTATCCAAAACTACTCGAAAAAAAACGCTGAGTAACATCTAAAACTGGCGAAAAGTAATCATCTCTTCGTGAGGTTAGTAAATCTAACGACATGCACCTGATGGTTCTATTAATTGTGGTTCCCAGTTATCTCCGTTCTCCACCACCTTAGAATCCTTTTGACATCCAAGATTAATCGTATGCCTGACAAACGGTGGAAAATCGACAATATCGTGTTTCAACTTCAAATTTTTGTCAAGACCGTTGGCATCTATTCCCTCATTTGTATGGTTGGCGTTCTCGTTGGTATCGTGATTCGCTACGTTTCGGGGAAAATTTGGATTCAAGGTGCAATTGAAATCTTCAGTATGGGAAGACAAGTGTTTCATTTGTTTCTCGAATGAATTAACTTCGAAGTCGTTGAAAGCTGACTGACTTCTGAAGATTCTACGTTCTTTCTTCATCGGACGATTTATCTTCGAATTAGTTGGATCATTGGCCGTCTTTTGCAACGCACAGATATCGGATTTAACAGTCTCGAAAGATTTTTCTTTGATCTCAGGTTGAACAGTTTCGTCGATGTTCGCTGTCAGATGGGAGCATTTGGGAATCGTCGAAATGACTGCGCACGACAATCCGTCGGACAATAAGTTACTACCTTCATCAATGTCCTCGTCAGGAAATTCCAATGACAGACGGTAAATATCGTCCAAGCTCTTCACGTGCTTGAGTATTCCATTTTGCAAATTTCTTTCACTTTCCATATGCATTACGCTGCTCGCTTGTTTAGTCTCGTCTATATCAACTGGGCAACCCGAGGATTTATTCACCTCTGCAAGCTTGACAACGCCGAATGATTCTGTATCGTCTTTGGATATTTGTCTATTCACATTGTTGCTCGAATTAATGCTTTCTTTGTTCTCAATCGTGGCTTCGGCGGGTCGAGGCGTGGTAGAATCGTTTTCAGTGTAATCGAGCTCTCTACTCGTGGGTGATGCGTGGATCGCATTTTCGCAAGCTCTTACGATACTACGGGGTTTTGGAGTCGGTGCGGAAGCTCTGCTCACTATTTTGGGAGGAAAAAATTAAAGAAAAAGAAATGAAGAAAAAATATACAATAACATGCAACAACCATCACCACAGAGTTACCGAGCGAAGCGGACAGTTCACAAATGCATTGCTAGAATCCTTTGTACTTATGACAACTATTTCAGTTACAGCTATAATGGCTAGCTTCTCTCGAACTGAGGGGTTAGGCTACTGTGGAAGTTTCAAAAAATCGTTCGTCGCTTGGGCAACTCAAGCTGAAGACGAATGTCCAACACATGGTGCAGGAATCGCCGATTATGATTACAACGATAGAACTGCGAGTACAACTTTAAGGGGCTATACCAGTGTGACACTTTCAACAAATCGATTTTTTTGTGCTTTTTTCGACAGTTTATACTTTCACGAATATCATTATCATTTATATAATTTTATCTTGCAAAAATCGATAGTTAAATCTTTAAACGCGTTTTTCTCGAAATGAGATTTTTCCAATTTTCTGACATTGTAACTCAAAGAGCGATTATCCGATTGACTTGAAATTTGAACTGAGTACTCTTGAATATATTTACTCTACAATGACGTAGGATATTTTTGATTGAATGAAAATTGACGATTTGCCATTGAAAAAAACGACAATTTTATAGGCGAGAAAACAGACTTTTTCATAATTACGCCATTTTGTTAGATTTTGATATTTTTCGAAAATCCTACGTCATTGTACAGGAAATACCTTCCAGTTTATCGACATTTTTTCCTTTTTCGGTTTCAGCTATCCAATCGGCCGGAATCATGTCAGCAGTGGAGGAACTTTTTTGTTTGGCGCCTCCGAAGGCAGCGCATAAGTCGCTTGGATCTCAATATTTTTCTATGAAAAAATTATGTAATATAGGTCAAATATAGCCAAATATATTCTTAATTTTCCGAAACATTTAATTGAGTACTTTTCTTCCAAAAACTTCCCGAAAATCACCCAAATTTTCAGCGTTCACACTGGTATAGCCCCTTAAACGCGTTTTTCTCGAAACTATCTTTTTCAAAACGGTGTACACGATTTCTCGACATCTAATTAACGGATTGACTTGAAATTTGGAACACTTGTTCAGTGTAATCGTAGTTTAGTTTTGATCGACGTTATTTTCTAACTTTTTTTTCATTAATTATTAACAATGATGTCCTTTTTTCCTCGAAACATCGAAAAAGAAATTCCATTTTTTTAACGATTGAAACGCTATAACAAACAAAAAGCTCGGTCAAGTCTCAACCAAAATTGTCTATTTTACGAAAAAAAAGTCTTTTTTTTTGTTTCAGATCTACCGGATGGTAAAAATTAAAAACACCGTTGAGCCCCTCACTTTCAAAGGTCCGTCACGAGATTGTTCATAACTTCTTTAATTATTAATATTTTAAATAAATTTTGGTACGCAACTTTATTAATGTTCATACAAATAAATGGCCGAAATATTTTTCCATGATCTCTCTTACTCGTTGAATTTTTTTTTTAATAACCCTGATTTTCAGTTCGTCACAGTAGGCTAACCCCTTAAACTTTCGACGCTATACGTTTAATGTATTTTTATTTCCGTCGATGTTGAAAAGAATTCGTTCTAGTGTAGGTTGTCTGATCAAAGGTTCTATAGTGTCGAAAGTTTCGTCTTTTGACTAATCAGTAGGGTACCTGTAACGAAAACGGAATTAAATAACAGCGAGGAAAGAACAGAATATCACACAGCGCGAAACAGTGAAAATGTTCCTTAAGAAATCAAAATTCTAGCGCTTTCATCGTATAAAAGCAAAAAAGACTATGCACACAGCGACGGAGTAGAATATAATAAAAAATAATCACTAAAAGAGGGGGTGCAGGAAAATAGTACGAATGTGTCAACGCATAGGAATGCAACATAAAAAATAATGTAAAAGGCAACAGTGTCGTGTAGTTCAATTTCGCAATCGAGACAACGTCTTACGCAATGGAACTAGGTAAAGCAACTTGTTTCAGACTATTTCCAATATATGGGCTTTTCCACAAGACAAGTTAATTGATTTTTGTCCGCGTGCTTGTGATCATTACACTGCTCAAGAGAATACATCTCGCTTTCATGTAAAACCAAAAAACCTTTTTTCTCCCTCGGAGGTATCTTATTTTTAGCTTATGATTTTTTTGGTGTTCATCAGTGGGAAGGATGGATATTGACCTCGAAGAACGCTTCGCGAAAGGAGTGCGCTGGAAATTAAGTCTAAGTGGTGGTTCGTGACTGGAACATAAACGTGAAACAAGGCACCTTAGAAATTTTTCCGGCGCGTCTCAACGGGTTTCTTTCAAGTTCATGTCTATACTTGGACCGTATAGAGGTCGGACGAAAATGGAACGATTTAATATAGATATGGAAAGTTTTCCTGCGCCAGCTTTGGGAACGTTCAATTGTTATTTGTAAATTATCATTTCATTGGCGGGTGTTAAAATCCACAGTTCATTTTTTTCACTCGTTTCAGAACAAATGCGTGCACGAGTGAACCATTTTGATTAAGGCAGTAGTCTGGTCTAGAAATTTGACAAAATCGATTTTTTTCTTCATTTTATTATTCCTTAGACCTTTCTTAATACGCTCGTGAAAACCGTTCATTGATATTTCAAAAATTAGCAGGGTAATAGAAATTATAAGCAAGCCGCGCGCAAACCTCATCTAACGGTATCAAAACTTTGAACGCGTTTATCTCAGAACTATGTTTTTCAAATCGGCGCCCACGATATCTCGATAACTAATTGACCGATCGAGCTCAAATTTTGCACATACCTTCGGTAGCCTCTTTCTGAGGACTGGTAGCAGAATTGAGTCGAACAATAACTTTGCCCACATTTTATAACTCGTCGAATACCCGAAAATGTTTGAAATATCGTTAATCAAAGTTTAACAGGCCGCCATTTTATAACAAATTTTTTTTAAGTACTAATTCTGTTACCAGTGCTCAGAATACACATACAGATTGAGAATATATATATATATTTTTTTTCAGATGCATACATCACCCAGAGTGGGCGCCGATTGAGGCGGCTTTCGGCGGACCATGTTGTAAAAAAAACTACATGAAAATATTTAAAATAATTTTTTTTATGTAGATATATTCTCAAAGGAACAATAAATACATGTGTCAAATTTCATCAAGACAACTTCAACGGTTTAAAAGTTATTCCAACCCAAAAATGACGTCAAAAATCTCGCTCTAGACCAGACTATTGCCATAAACAAAGTTCAAGAGAGTTCTCAAATTTCGGTAATTACTATGAGCCGTAATTGCTCAACATTACGAATTTTAAGGGGTAAGGCCACAGTAGAATTTTCAAAAAATCGATTTTTTTTTCTCGCTAACACGGTGCTTTATCATAATAATAATAAGTTACTATTCGATTTACAGCAAGACATTTTTTTTCACCGACTTTGAGCGTATAACCTAAGCCCACCTCTGGCACGACCATAGAGTACCTAAAACTTTAAACGCGTTTTTCTCAAAACCGCTTTTTTTCAACTGGCGTGACAAATAACTTCAACAATTTCCACTCGATTTACTTCAAATTTAAAAGTTAAGTTCCTAATTGCATATCGCAGAGAAGTACGTACGGAATTTCTGATTAATCGAAAACTTTTCATTTTATGAGCACTTTTATACGAAATTTTTCACTGAAATTTCATTCAAATACCTACAACTTTTGAATAAAACAATATTTTTCAAATTCCGTACGTTCTTCTCTAAGTATTCCAATGTAGATTGACGAGAATTTTTGTTTTTTGTTCTAGATGAAAAATTGTGGATGCTAAATGTCATCGAAAAAAAAAATTCAAACAGCTTGATATTCATACTAAATAGATGTGTAATTAATTTTATAAGAGAATCACTTTTTCATACGAAAAAAAATTGTTAAATTCGCACATGATTTTATACCCGTTACTGTGGCCTAACCCCATAAGCAAAAACGTCATCAAACGAATTCGCCAACTCTGCTTTCAAGTATCGAGTTGAGCTGTACCAAAAATTGATTCCAATTATCATTAGACTCTTGGCGACGCACGAGTCCAGGCGGAGGTGGCTCGAGTATGCTGAGTTTTTTATCAGGAGCAGCTTTCGATCCGGACCTGGCGAGTATCGGCAGTGACGGTAATTTATCGATTTCATTTGGCACCGTAACAACCGGTGTGACTTGAATGTCTATCGGTTTCGTCGATATAGCAAATATCTGAAGATTACTCAGTGGCGGAGGCGATACATTCGTCGAATTTTCGTCAAACTTGTTGTCACGATCGACCGTGAGGTTCGAACGATAACTCGATACTACAGGATTGTCGTAATAATTCGTCGTAACGATATCGCCCAATTTCGAGAATTTTGTGTGCGTTGCTGTGGTGAAGCTCCGAGATGACGTGAGTAACTTGGGACTTTTATAATGATCGAGGATCTTTGTTTCGTTCAGAGTATGACGATTTTGAAAGCTCAAGCTGTGCTTTAACATTCGAGTTTTGCATCTCTCGTCGCATATGTAATTGTCGCAGTGAGGTCTGCTGGGGCTGTAACGAGCCTCGAGAATACCGCAAATAGGCATATTTTCGGCGTTCAACGCGACATCTTCGAGATTAACGACGGAAGGGATTTTCTCGCGTCTCTCGTGTGTTCTACGGTTGTTCTTACGACTTCGACGATTCGGCGGAGTTTTCAAACTCGCAGGATCATCGTAGGACTTCGACGAAATAAATTTGCGGTATGCTCGAGGAGTCTCGTCAATCGCACTACCCCGGTCAGTTGCAATATTTTTCGGACTGTCGAGAATTCCCGTTGACGCGTTGCATTCGTAAGATAGCATTGGGTTCTTCGAAAGGTTAAGCCGAGGATTTGTTTTGGCTGTCGAACGACTGCGACGCTTTTCGTCGTGTTCGTTGAGAAATAATCTCGGGGGTTTACCGGGATTTTTCTTAATTTCTGTTGCTTCACCTGATTCCAGTAGATTGTCGAGATTGCTTTGCGACACGAAACTGTAAGCAACAACGTTATTGTCGATGCTGCTTGGACTGCGAACTAGCTTACCTCTCTTCACTATTCTAGGGGTCTCTACATTCTCGGATTTCTCTAGCGACGATACAGGATCGGATTTCGTCTGAGCGATACTAGCTGGAAGTCCCAAGGATGATTTCAGCCTAATGTCCGGCTCTGGCTCCGAATGTCTCTCGATCTCGATAATGTCTTCGTGGTCTGCCAATGCGGCTCTGAATTCCGCGTCAATTTTGTATCCAATTTCCGACGATGGTTTCGAGCCCATCGAGTGAACGCCGATGTCCGAATTTGCCTTCGAACTGCCCCCAATGTCCGAATTTGCCTTTGACGATGCTGCAATGTCCGACGGCGATTTCGATATGTCGATGTCGGATGTCAACGATTCTTCGGAGTCGACGATTCGCTCGAGGGCCTGGGTCGATATTGCCGACGACAGTGGCCTCGCCATCGGAGGGGGCGGTGCAGCGCGTTTCTTTCGTACACCTGTAAAATTATCGACGCGATAGATTGTTAAAAAAGATGCGACAAGCGGGCTGCCGGTTTTTTCCTGTGGCGAGATAAAGATTCACTCACTTGAGTTTGTATCTGGTGGCAGAGCAAGATGAAAATAATATACATGTATAAATTATGCGTTGCGTTGACATTATTGACATCGTATCAATAAAATTGACATTTTTATGAAAATTATGCATTATCTTGTCTCACGTTGAATATGTGGAGAAATTTATTGTACGAGCAAGAGTCGTCTAATTGTCAAATTTATCGTGAAAAAAGACCAAGGAACTTTTACGAAATAAAATAAATCGTCCATTTTCTGATGCGAGAAGATTCATTCTGGGTTTTGAATAAATTGATTGACTTTTTCGAACTAATAATATAGTAACAACAGAATGAATTGTCTCTGGTTGATCTAATGATTTCGCTTCTTAATTTAGGGTTAATTAAGGATTAACGAGTAATTTAATTTAAGATTTATTTGAAAATAATTAATTGAGGATTAAGCGGTAATCCTTGATAGTTAAGCATTCTTTATTAATTTCGATAATTTTGCCGTAGTCTGCTTCGGAAGTAACAAAGAAAAATACGATTTGCAATGCCCTTAGCCCGCCCTTAGTACGCATAATTATAACAAAAAGTATCTAACGTTTTATGCGAATGGATATATTCGCTGATGGTCTCCAAAGTGATAGCTCGATTATTAGTCTAGAAAAAGAGACGAAAACCCAGCACTTTTTGGCGTAGAATATGATTTTTTTTTACTGAAAATAGATGGTTGCATACTGAAAGTAACCCCAATAAAATGTTGCCCCTCAGCTCGCCCCAACCTTAAGAAATAGGAGTTGAAAACTTAAAAATCACCGGATCTCGACAATTAATAGCCCGATCAAAAAAAAAATTCAAACAAAAGTTGTTTGGAATAATAAAATACGTAAAAAGTTATGTGACGTACAATCCCCTATCTTTGAAAACAGCGGCACAAAAACACGAGAGCAACACTGACCCAGACAAGGAATTTTATTATTCCAAATAACTTTTGTTTAAAACCTTTCTTGATCGGGCTATTAATTGTCGAGATACGGAAATTTTTAAGGGGCTACCAGTGTGACACTTTCAAAGAATCGATGTTTTTTTGCCTTTTTCGACAGTTTATACTTTCAAGAATATCATTATCATTTATATCAATTTCATTTTATCTTGCAAAAATCGACAGTTGAATCTTTAAACGCGTTTTTCTCGAAATGAGATTTTTCAAATTTGCTGACATTGTAACTCAAAGAGCAATTATCCGATTGACTTGAAATTTGAACTGAGTACTCTTGAATATATTTACTCTACAATGACGTAGGATATTTTTGATTGGATGAAAATTGACGATTTAGCATTGAAAAAAACGACCATTTTATAGGCGAGAAAACAGACTTTTTTTTCATAATTACGCCATTTTGTTAGCTTTTGATATTTTTCGAAAATCCTACGTCATTGTACAGGAAATACGTTTCAATTTATCGACATTTTTCCCTTTTTCGGTTTCAGCTAATCAATCGGCCGGAATCATGTCAGCAGTGGAGGAACTTTTTTTTTGGCGCCTCCGAAGGCAGCGCACAAGTCGCTTGGATCGCAATATTTTTCTATGAAAAAATTATGAAATATAGGTCAAATATAGCCAAATATATTCTTAATTTTCCGAAACATATAATTGAGTACTTTTCTTCCAAAAAATTCCCGAAAATCACCTAAATTTTCATACTGGTATAGCCACTTAAAAGTGCTGGGTTTTCGTCTCTTTTACTGGACTATGTGTGCAATTTGTTTTCAGGAAAGAGCAACCGGGTTATGCATCCTTGGCCTTTCCAGCCATGCAACAATTGTGTCAAACTTGTGACTGCCAATAGCTTTAACATTTTATAAGAATTGGCAGTTACCTAGCCTAGCTAATTTGCAGTTGCCCTAAATAGCTCTTGTCAATTTTTATTTGTAGAAACGTAGTTTTATGATTATAGATTATTTGTAGAGATGGCATCACGAGTATCAAAGTGGGTAAATCGACCAAGTGTGATACGCACCGGCGGAGCTTATGGAAGAGTTGCTGACAGCATGACTAAGTCCTCCGGAAGCCATAGCTAAATTGCCAAGGCTCTTGCTAGCCTGGGACGTTTGCGCGAGTTTCCTTGGAATTTCGATCTTGCAAGGTGGTTTGCTTCGTCTCGGCAGAGTTTCGGGCATTCTTGCGCTCGAATCGGGATTATCACTGAGAACGGAGGCCTCGTGATAGCCCGAGCTGTCGCTGCTATTGCGACTGTGACTAATGACGAGTTTCGACTCGTCGTCGTTTTCACTGGAAATGGACGTCTGTACGGGAGGTTTAGGTGCCGGTCTCCTTTTTCTCAGTGGCCTCGATGGTGGCGCCAGCGGGCTCACGCTTCTTCCGGTCTCGTCGCTTCTCGCCGGTGACACGCTTCTTCCGCCAAGACTGTCGATGCTCAATGAGCTCTCCTTCGATTTTCTGAACATAAAACCAAAAACGCTCTGCTTTGCCTGCTGTCTTCTTCGCTCTTCCTGCCTCTGAAGCGCCATTATGTCCTGCGAGCTCAGCGCCGCGCCAAGAGTTCGTCCCTGCTTCGCGTACAGCGTTACTTCTTGAAGATGATAATCCTGCAGCGACAACGATAGATCCAGCGTTTCCTCGACATTCGCTGAAGATAAAATGTAAAACGAGGATTATGTTTACCGCTCGCGATTCAACGATAATTAATAAACGTTTATTCTCCGCGTACATCGTGTGAAACGAGGCTTGCAGCAGCCTCGAAGTAAGAGACCGAGAAATAGGCCTAGCAATGATTACGTGCTTTTGAGAAGAAGATGCAAGGTCGCAGAGGGCACCTAGCGATAGGAACATGAGTTGGAACGGTGTAAAGGACCAACATTTTCTTTTGGCTCATACAACTGTGAGTGAATGGAGAATATCAGGGTGACAGGCTGAAAAATGAAGTATTTTTTGGAATTTTTTTTTAACGGCTCGATCGAATTATTTGAAATTTTGTGTATTAATTATTGAAGTAATGAAGCATACAAGGGGATTTTTTATTTTTATTTTTAGTACATTTTATTAAGCAGAGGAGCGGTCGCAAAATGGTGTCTCAAAAAAGACTCCCCGACGGTTGACAGCATAAGTGCCACAGCAAGCATGTGAAATCAAAAATTCAAAAAGGTTATTTAATTATAATAATATAGCTATCGCAGCATCGTAGGAAATTTGAAAATTTTGATTAGAAATAAATGGCGGCCATTTAAAAAAAATCGAATTTTACACAGAAAATTTGCAGTGAATTATTAAAAAAAAGTAAACAATTTTTTAAAAAACTCTACGATGCGACGATAGCGATAAGTTTTCTGAAGAGAATCCTTTTTGAATGAAGTCGATTGGACAAAATTTGACAGAGTTATGCTGTCAACCAGGTCAAAAAACATGGTTTCGAGAAAAACGCGTTTAAAGTATAGAAAGGCCCGTATAGAAGGCTCTGAGAGCGTCGACGCTTGGCGCCAATTTCGAATACTTCTAAGCCGAATATTGTTTTGAAAATTTGTAGGCATATTCTTAAAGGCCAAAACTATCTATTTAAGCAACAAAAAAAAATCGATTTTTTTTCCACACTGATATTCCCCCTGAAGTCACCGAACGCATCAATGGATGACGTTCAAGTTTGCATCGTTGAAATGCAAACAATGCAAACGGCCAAATAAATCCCAGATTTATTCTTTTTAAGGGGTTGGGTCAGTAATGTGACAATTTCAAGAAATTGATAGTCGCTTGAGGCAAGTCAAATCGAAGAGGAAGGTCCAACATATGATGCAGGAATCGCAGATTGAAGGTAAACCTATGACTACAACGATATAACTGCTAGTGATATTTTAAGGGGGCTTCTCACTTTAGACGCTAAAAAGGCTATTTTCATGCATTTTTACATAGGTTTGTATTATAGATATTGATAGAAAAGTTGTTACACTTAATAAATACACTATCGAAATACATTTAAAACGTTTTTTTAATGTATTTATGTAACCCAAACAAACTTTAAACGCGTTTTTCTCGGTACAACGTTTTTCGACGGCTTGTTGATAAAATCTTCGAAACTACTAAACCGATCCTCATGAAATTATGACCACATATTCTTTACAATTATAGCTACAGCGCATATCAAGGATTTGTTAAAAATTTTATATTTACTATTTTTTTTTACCACAAATGGTGAAAAAACACGTTTTTTTGTTTTTTTTTCGAAAAATGCCCGCCATTTTGTTATTTTTGTATATATCAAAAATTGTATGATATGCGCTATAGCCATCAATATACTGAATCTGAAACCGATTAATTCTTTTGTTTCGGATAATCCATCTCCGAGATAACATCAACAGCGCAGACCTTCCATTTTTAGGACATTTGTTTAACTACCATTTACGTCTATAAATAGTGACTTTAATGAATAAATACAATTTTTTCAATATATTTCGAAAGTGTATTTATTAAGTGTAACAACTTTTATATCAATATCTGTAATGTAAAACTATCCAAAAACTTCACGAAAATAGCCTTTTTAGCGTCTTAAGTGCGTTTTTCTCGAAATTATGTTTTTCAAAAGGGTGTACACGATTTCTTGACATCTAATGAACGGATTGACTTGATATTTGGTACACTTATTCAGTGTAATAGTGGTTTAGTCTTGACCGACGTTTTTCTTCTTAACATTTGTTTTCATTAGTTATTAACAGTAACGATGTCATTTATCCTCGGGAAGTTGAAAAAAATTGAATTTTCTTTTTTATGGTTGAAACGCGATCACAGAAGGTGCTCGGTCAAATCTAAGCCAATATTACGTATTTTATGAAAAAATCTGTTCGGGTTTGTTTCTGATGAACTGGGTGGCCAAAATCAAGTACCCTGCTGTTAAGCCCCTCACGTTCAAAGGTCCTTCTCGAGATTGTTTACAACTTATTCAATCCTACGTTGATACACTGGGCCATTTTGACCCGGACCAATTTGAAATAAAATGCTCACTTTCCCAAAGTTGAAAGATTTCAATATTTTTTTTTACAGTTCAATTTTATGCTTTCAGAATTTGAATTATGCAGATATATTGAGAAATGTTTGAAGTATATCCCGGATTTTATTCAATAAAAAACGGACCAAAGGGTTGTAAAGGGCAGGTAGATGAAGCCATCCGGGTCAAATTGACCCAGTGTTTCAAAATCGTGGCCAAATATAAGTGTGTCAAGAAAGGGTTAATCATTGATATTTAATCATTGATCTTTAATTTAAAATATCAATGATTAAATATCAATTTAATGATTGATATTTAATCATATCATTTGATCAATCAATCATTGATATTTTAAAATATCATTTAAAATATCAATGATTAAATATCAATTCAATCATTGATATTTAATCATTGATATTTAAGAAAGGGTTAATCATTGATATTTTAAAATAAAATTTGGTACACAACTTTATCAAGGTACATGCAAAAAAAGGTCGAAACGATTTTTCAATCCTACTTATTTCTTCAAAATTAAGCCCAACCTCTTAATAGTTCAATTTCTTGGCTTTTTAGGCTGTTAAAATTACTCAAACATTTTCACGTATTCTTATTAAACATACAGAACCCCAATGTTCAAAAAGGCCCTCGATTATAATAAAAATAAAGAAATGAATCTTCAAAGTTACATCAATGGAAAGGTGTGCATTCAAGAAACTGGTTCTCTGCAGATTTCACCAAGGTCGAGAAAATGTAACCAGAAACAGTAGGTTAGCGATCATAAAAAAACTCTACCGTCCGCTGTACACTTACACAACGGGCTCATATGTGTACGGCATTTTCTTGAATTACATGGGCGTGTTCTTTAGAACATAACTATTCGAGGAGTTGAAAAACTTCGCATCATTTGTCCGGCGAATCACCTTGTGGCGGTTTATCATCGTTGTCCCGATCTCTTGAATCGCGAATAACGAGAAAATTGTTCGGCAATCGGCTGGAGATGACGCTCTTATCCCATAAACCAAAAATTAATGGGTTGGAAATGCCAGGGTAATATGGCGCAAAGAACGCCGCGATATAAATCATTCGTAGGAAGAAAGATCGCGTATTTCTTTCTGGTGGATGCAATCAGCGTTGCGCATGCGGCAACGTCACCGGAATAGTGATATAAAGTTCTGGTTCGAAGGGAGGCCTGGAAAACTACGAGCGATGGAGCTATCCGGAGCTTTGCAAAAGTTCGACGAACGTTCCTAATGCATTCAGCCCGAGCAGTATGTATGTGTGTGCATTTATATATATAAATATATATAACCCTGTCTCGCGCAACGTTCATCGCCCAGAAGCGAGAAGATTTAATGACCAGACTGGTAACCAACTGGCTGAGCCAATCCTGGAGATAACGATCTTAAAAGCACCTTCATGCAACGACTAACTAACTTAAATGCCTTACGTGAGCTCCGAGAGACCTTGCGCCGCGTACACACTCGGGCGTTTATATATCCAGGATAATAATTTTGAAAAATGGAACAGCGGTGATATACTTCGAAAAATAAACAAATAAAAATAAGATTATTTCATCACGCTTTGAGAATTACAATTTTGTCGATATATTTATCTCGGTTTAAAAAAAATATTTGACTTATAAAATCGTAAATGCTATTCAAACGAAATATATTTATTCTATTCTAACATATCTATTCTATAACATACGAAATATATTCATTCTATTCTAACATATCTATTCTATATATATATATATATATATATAGAATAGATATGTTAGAATAGAATAAATATATTTCGTTTGGATAGCATTTACGATTTTATAAGTCACATATTTTTTTTAAACCGAGATAAATAGAGCGACAAAATTGTAATTTTCAAAGCGTGATGAAATAATCTTATTTTTATTTGTTTATTTTTCGAAGTATATCACCGCTGTTCCATTCCATATATATATATATATATATATATATATATATATATATATATATATATATATATATATATATATATATATATATATATATATATATATATATTCTAATATATCTAGTCGTTACATAGGAAATATAGTATATATGTTATTCGAGAAAGCATCGTTCTTTCTGCAAAAACTATAGTCAGTGATTATATCAAATCGATCGATCTAGCTCGTCCGCCAATGATATTTGGCTGTTTTCCAAAACGGTGTACACGATTTCTCGACACCTAATGAACGGATTGACTCGCAATTTTGTACACTCATTCAGTGTACGATTTATTGCAAATTTTGAAACTTTTAAATCTTCCATAGGCGAATTCTTTTGACGGTGTAAAGATTTTCGGGGTTTTGGTATTTCGTGTAAAATTCTTTCGGAGTTTTGAGGGTTCTGACCATTCAAAGTTCGCAATTTCATCCCGGCGCAGCTTGAATTTCGGAACGTTAAAATTACGAATTTTAAACCGTCGGAGCATTCTAAGTTCGGAATTTCAACCCGGCCTCTCTTTGGTCTTCAGTTGATTTTACTAGAGCTCTGAAATTGTGGCAAAGAGGGGTTAATCCATCCACACGAACTGGTGTTATTATTGGTTAATTGTCATGAGAAACCCTGGAGAACTGTCATAGGTGGCATCTATCATAGATGTTGGCTCACCACCTATTGAACCTTACCTATTAACCTATTTTACCTATTGGACCCTTTTAACGACTGTGCGATCCGAGAGCACTTCGATCTAATTCATATGTTCTCATTCACTTTCCATGTATCGTCACCTCTTATATGCATGTCTGCGAAATTTCAGAGCTCTAAGTAGTCGGTAAGTGGGTAAAATGTCGATTTTCCGTTTTGCATCTAACACCAAGTCAAGTTAAATAAAAGCTTGTAAAAAAAGAGGCAAATATTCGGAGGTTTCACTCGTGTCAGAATCGAGCTGATTTTTTTTGTGTGTTTTCTTACAGTTAAAAAACATCATATTTAATATTATTATGACAGCGCATCAACAAAAACAATGTCAATAAATATTTTTATAAAGATTTTTTGAAGATCACGTCGTCCGAATGTTGGGATATTACCACGAGCATCGCGCCATATTCTTTCAATATTTTGTGTATATGCTTCCTAATCTGGATCGACCCAAACAAACAAACCCAAAAACATTATGCGCCATTAAAATATAACTTAATATACGGTTTTATAATCATAAAGAATTGATAAAAAAAATGTGTACAGCCTCTTTTTAGCGGGAGTGACACTTCCGAATATTTACCAAAAAGGATACGTCGACCGTAATCGCATTTTCCGCAGGACTAACTGAATTCAAAGACTCGCGGCGAAATTTGTTCGTTGAAACGTACAAAGCATCATCCTGCGTAGCTCTCGTACACAGTGGGGTCTTCTCACGATTCCTACTTCGGTCTCACGATGAAAGACACTCGGCAGTGCGGGGGGGGGGGGGGGTTGAATGTTGGTAAAAAGATCCACAAAATTGGATTTCACCGAGTGGATATGTGCCACAACGAGTATGCTAGGTTGACATACACACACGCACGCTCGATAAACCCGTGTTGGCTTCCGAAGCCTCTCTCGTTTTCTCCGCCGCATGTTTCGATTAAAGTCACGAGGCCAAACCAGCCCCGACAATACTATTGACGGGCAAATAGAACGCTTACTGTGCGTAAAATTGTATTCCCTTCTCGCTACCGAGCACCGTCGATATTGAATTAAAGAGAATTTACAATTTATGAAAATGAAAGTGACCGAATTGACGTTGTTACGGCACAAATAAGATACAGCCCGGCAACGAATATTTTGCAACTGAGGAATTGAGCCAAGTATTTCAATATATTAAGGGAAAAAATTTGATGATTTTTATGATGTTTTTTTAAAAGGCAAGATTTCTTTACGATTTTTGAGGTTAGGGTATGTTTTATTACTAATTTTGGCTGTTAGATGGTATTTTTCTTTTATCAATCTTTAAAAATGGCGGCGGTATGGCACGGTCTTCTGATATAATCTAAAAAACTAATCGACCGATTCTGATGAAATTTCGTATACATCTTTCCAACCTTGTTGAAAATTAAAATAAAAGTATTTTTCATTGCAATATGTAGCAATTATTTTCGGAAAATTCAATCTTTTTGTTTCGAAGCGTAACATTTCGTAGATCTTCAACATTTATCACTTTTTCTTGGTTCATATTCTGCGTATGAGTGTTAATGAAAGAAAAGTGTTCGTTGGTTTTTTTTTCAGATTAATCCCGCCGACGCTACGTGTCCCGCCGTCTGACAATATCCGCCGCAATCCGTTTAGAAGATCGTGCCCCACCTCCGCCATTTTTAAAGATGAATAAAAGAAAGATAATGGAACAGCGAAGAGCAGTAATAAAACATACCCTGAGTTTAAAAAATAGTGAAGAAATCTTTCCTTTAAAAAAAAAATCATGAAAATCAGCAACTTTTTCCTCGCCTAAAGGTATCTTCCCCCTTAAAACAGAACTTAAGGATTTAACACTCATCCACAGGATGGGAGAATACCATATTTTTTAGATTCGAATCATACTTTAGTGTCTCAAAAAAGGTGCCTGGTATGATACCAAAGAGTTATTTTAACTGTTCAATTTCTAGGACCAAACTGAAAATAATGGGACTCGAAACTTTAGAGACTTTCCGAAACAAATGTTTTCCGAGTGGCTGACATTATGACTGATTCAAATTTATTCGATTCACTTCTAATTTCCACAGTATCTACCAAATTAAATTATCCACGTAAATACGTAGGAAAACTTTTCTCGTTATGAACAATTTTACACGATTTTCATTTCTGAAAAGAATTTTTTTTCCAATGTTTGCCATATATATGAAAAGTGATATTTATTAAATTCCCTACGAATTTCTCCAACTATTATCAGGCAGATAATAAAAAATATGAGTCCTCTTTTGCAGGTCTAAATTTTCGGACTTATGCCGTCGAAACTCCGCAGCACATCCCGCCCAAAACACTTACGCTTACTAGGCTCCAACATCGCCACTTCGTAGGGAAAGATCAATTCTCAAAATAGTTGCATACACCTTAAACATATGCAATGAAGGTCTACAAATGCAATAGATATTCCATTTTTGAGCAAATCAATTCGTACACTAAGAGAAATGTATGGCGTTTTCATCTATATTTTAACTATATTTTATATTTGCCTGAAGGTAAAATAATATTTTATAGCCATAGCTACTGCCAAAAGTCCAGTACTGCTTACAGATATTTTAGCAGTTGTGTAAAGTATGCACATGTATTAACCGTAACCACTAATCATACCTAGAGTATTCCCTGACACTATCAAAAACGTACTCCCCCAAGCTCCTAATAGTGAACAGAATTAAAAAATATATATACATTGATTTAAAAAGTCGCTTGTGATTTGCGACGATGCTTATAGTGATTTGTACCATATTATAATGTGTTCTGCTATATGCATAGCAAAGTGTGTCCTACACTGAGAAAAAAAACCAATTGAATCAAAAAATATATTGGTTGATCCAAATGAATGTGCTGCTGCGGAGTACCATCGATATATGAGATTGTTTCAATACTATAAAACATTGGAAAATGTTATTGATTTAAATAACATATTATTTTATGTGAAAAAGCTCTTCTGTTCTCTGAATATCTACATTATCCTTCAAATAAAATTATGTTCTATTGAAATCATTCTATATGCAATCCGTAGATGTATTGGATGAAATAATTAAGCGGTTGCTACAAACATTTTTTATTTCGTACAAAAATATAATCAATAGAATTAATTATTTCTTTACTACATCGAGACGAATATGCCATGGGACGTAAGTTTTTCAATTTGTTTTAAATCTTAAATAAAAAGTGAGCATTAGAATGATCATCCACGATAATAGTGGAGACGATATCAGATATCCAATGGAATATCCATGGAGAGAATATCAGATATTCAACTGACTAGAACAGATACTACACTTTGATCTTAGCCACAGGCCAAGAAGCGATACTCTTTATAGTTTCTCCGGCGTTTAAGTAGATTTTCGGTTCGCGTTACGCTTACGAGCAACGAGCGGGCGTGCGGCTTCTTGCGGTTACTCCGAGAACTACGGGTTTCCTCACACCTATAATTTCCGTGGCGCTCGGCCATGATATGGTTGAATTTTTTCAACCAAATGTGCAAGAAACAAATTTTACTTTCGCATAATTTTTCAACCAATTCAGACATTTGCTTAATATTTTTCAATAAAAATAAAATATTAATATTTTAACGAATAATGTACTTAAATTCAATATCGGATATGGTGAAAACAATAAAATAACATATTTACTCAATAGAAATTTTATTTGAATCAAACGAGCGAAATTCAATTTTTCTTGTGTACTCGAATCAACAATATTCATGTTATGAATTGAAACGCTTTTTTCGTTCGTTTCAGAAATTGCATTGAAAACTATATAATTTGTTCGCGATAATTTTTTAGATAGTTTCAATAATATATTGTTGGGTAACAATATATCTTTTGAATGAAAAAAAAAACTTTCAGTTTTATCATGTTATTGAAGTCAATAGCGTTTTGTTTGGACTAATAAATCCGATTATTTACACCAACGATTTTACAATTGAATCAACGAAATTTCATTCAATAGCACCAATGATATAGGATCAATGATTTTTTTTCTCAGTGTACAAGAACAGAAGGTGAACTACGGGAGGAAGTGTTGAACTAATATTCTATTTTTGCTATCCAACCAAAATACTTGTAGCAGTTTGCGAGACACAGGTCGTTCTTAACACTACCAAGCCGTGGTTGCTCCAACTGCAAATGATTTACGTTTTCGCTATAAGTAAATATAAGCATAATTTTTTTCGAATAGTCACTTCTCATAAGGTCGTCTAACAAATTATACTCGATCAAATGTTAACCATATGAATTGTACAAACTTGAATAGAATAGTAGAAGTCTAAGGGATATCCCCACTTGCGATTTTGAAAAAATCGATTTTTTTTATTGCATTTTTTTGAAGTATAAGTATCCGCATAAGTATTTGAAGTATAAAACGCGTTTAAAGTTTCAATTTCTGTTTACACGAAGAAAATATTTTTTTTTTTGTAAACTTACATAGTCATCTATTCCGGGCCCATACTTCTGTATGGGCCCGGAATAGATGACTCTATGTAAGTTTACAAAAAAAAATATTTTCTTCGTGTAAACTGAAATTGAAACTTTAAACGCGTTTTTTTCAAAATGGCATTTCTGAAGTCGGTGACCAAGATTACTCGAACACTAATGAACCGATCTTCTTGAAATTTTGCAGGCTTATTTAATACATAAAAATGTAGTCTTTAATCGTTCGATTTTTTTTTCGAAAAAAATGGCCGTTTTATACCCAAAAAACGGTCGTTTTTTTTCGTTAAAATCGAACCATTAACTTTGACTGTCCGCCATTTTGTGAAAAATGAATATTTTTTAAAATCCTTCGATTAAAGACTAGTTTATACTTATATTTGACTAAATCCATCCGCATTTTTTTTCAGATGATCCACTTCGCCGCAATGTTGGTCACCGCAAACCGTGTATATAAAAACAATATTTCATTGACGGCCATTTGCCACTAAACAATGTAATATTTTTCAATAAAAAAATTACTGAAAGTTCTTCAAGATGTGTTTTTTAAGATGGTATATTGATCGATTAAAAAAGTTTTGTAGTTTTCTTTAAAAAAAATTCATGAAAAAGGCCTTTTTTTGCGCTACAAGTGGGGGTAACGCCTTAACCTCAACAAAAACCTGAACGTGCAGTATACAACATTAGTATTGAGTCGAATTTGTGACAGTACTGAATTAACCACATCTATATTGTCAAGCCTTTAACAATAGTTAATCATTATTTCGGGGATAATAGATAGTCAAAAACGCCACCCAGATCGCATGTTTAGATATACTTCTCGCTTATAGCTGTGTTGACCATATTATGATTGCGGTGTCAATAAACCACAGGGAGTTTTACTATCCCCTCTTTTACCATGGGCGTTTTTGGCAAATAGCATGTACTTTCAGTGTAAAGTTACACCTTTTTTGCAAATACCATGGACTCTCTCAGTGTAAAGTTACAACTTTTTCGGGCTTCCGGACTTCCCGTTAAATGAACTACACAAAAAGGGCACCATATGTACGAAAATTGTGCTTGATAATGGCCAAAAACGAACCAACCGTACTCGGCGGACCTGGTCGATGTACACCGACTATTATTCAAGGTCATCAACAATTAAGATTATACGCGTAGGCTCGTAGGAAAAACAACGTTATTCAAGAATAACGCGGTATACTTTACACCAGAAAAAAATTCTTTCAAGACCAAGCACAACTGACACGAATACCGGATTTTTTCTTGCACATGTTCGTTCCGACGATTATAATAAGACATGTCATTAAAAATTATGAATCGTCAGTTAAAAATCCCCGTAACGCCGTGAAAATAGGTGAGCTAAAATCCAACTCGCGGAAGAGGAACTCGCAATTCTCGTACACGGCGATACAACGATGAAATACCACTCTGAGAAGGATGGCGAAAGTACACGGATATAGCGAGCGCGATGTTAACGAGCGTTCGTTTTGTCTGTCAGTATACACGAGTCACGAGGGAAAT
Organism: Ophion slaviceki; assembly: GCA_944452715.1. Taxonomy (NCBI): domain Eukaryota; kingdom Metazoa; phylum Arthropoda; class Insecta; order Hymenoptera; family Ichneumonidae; genus Ophion; species Ophion slaviceki. The sequence goes on along the minus strand of OX101785.1, from coordinate 19,756,461 downwards.
TATATATTCACGGAAGATGATGAAAGGGTAAAACACGAACAGAAACACGCACGCGCTGACCCCCACATACGTGTGTTCGACACCCGATCTCTCGAAACTCAACGTTGTTGGACATCCCTTTTAAAAACCACCCTGCTACATACGCGTGTTTGTTTGTACGCACGTATAAACATATAATTCAACTAGAAACTAAACATTTTTTATACTGTTCTGTCATATTCGTATTGTGTCGTGATCACTGTTGTATTCCGTCAAATTTTACGAAATGTTCGACGAATGGAAGTAAAATGATGTTAGCATCGTTGGGATGCAACAAAAATTCTTCTTGATTGTCATTTATTTTTTTTTATTATTATCGAAAATCTTCTATTTTGAGGTTTTGATTATAGATACTCAATGAGAATCCTCAAAAATGTTTCGGTAATTTTCGCAGTCTAAAATACTGCGAAACGAACAAATATATATATATATATATATATATATATATATATATATATATATATATATATATATATATATATATATATATATATATATATATACATTTTCGTTGCGTTCCAACGATGCAAACTTCAATACCATAAGATGCTTGGGTACATTAAGGGGAGGTACCTGAGTAAACGGCGAGTAAACTTCGGGAATTTTTATCTCAAAAACTAATGTTCGATTGGATTCGGGGATTTTTTTATTGAAAAATATGTACATTGAGGTGTGTTTAGGAATTTTTAAAAATAAATTCGTTGAGTGGAAGCGATTCAAACGCGATTATCTCAAAACATAGTTTTCAAAGTCGGTGCCAGATGTATCTCGAAAACGGCGTGTCCGATTTTGTCCAAATTTGAATACAATATTCTGCGATAGTTTTTCTCGTTCGTCACGTAAGGGTTTTTCATTTGATTGAACCATTGCTTTTTTGTGCAATGTGTATGCAATCCAAAATCGTCAGAGATTGCGAACGAAAAACGAATGTTAAATTAAAACGGTCGCAATTCCGTCAAAAATGAACATTTCAAAAAAAATCCTACGTGGCGTACGAGAAAAACTATCGAAGAATATTGTATCCAAATTTGGACAAAATCGGACAAGCCGTTTTCGCGATACATCTGGCACCGACTTTGAAAACTATGTTTCGAGGTAATCGCGTTTGAATCGCTTCCAGTCAACGAATTTATTTTTAAAAATTCATTAGGTTTTGAGATAAAAATTCCCGAAGTTTGCCTGTTTTTCTCGCCGTTTACTCAGGTACGTCCACTTAAGTAGCAGGAAACGATTCGTTTTCCAAGGTGCCGCAAGCACCCTTGAAATTTTGTCATGTCTCTAACATTGAACGCATCCTCCCCCCCCCCCCTCGAATCTCTAGTTTAAAAATCTGAAAATATAATTAATGAAAAATGAAGACAATTCATAAAAATGGCATCCGCTGACTACTTTCAAGTAAAATTGTTGCGATTATTGTAAAATAATCCGTTTCGGAAAAATATTCAAATCGGTTTTTAATTTGACAAGTTTCTATCTGCCATATTTTACTGTGAACACCTGTAATTACAGGTGTTTGTAAAACAAACGACACATTAATTAGCGAACGTTTTGGTAGAAATTAAGTCTTGAAGGCGGGAGCCTGAATTAGAAGGTCCGAAAAATCGTTTTTTTTTAAGTTGCTTAAAGCGATACACAAACTATATATTTATCTAACGCTAGAATATATTTACAAGAATATATTTACAAGAATATATTTACAAAGTTACAGAGGACAGGTGTAAATATTTCCGAAGATACAAGCCCAAAAGCAGAGAAGCGATTGATATTGATATTTCCTATTGAAAACTCTGAAGCGCGTTTTCTCTAGTTGTAATTTTCACGATTTTTCCAAATTGGCGGGCGTGATAGCAAAAAAACTGAACCACCTATTGAATCAAACCAAAGTTTATTTTCTTCAGTATGAAAATCTCTTCTAAGTGAATAAAAAAAGTCGTTGCAAAAGTCTTTTTAAATAATTTGTATAGCACGTTAAAGTGTTTTTTTTAACACATTTTTTTCCAAACCTGAGAAACTTTCAGATAACCTGAAAGTTATAATTTCACGATATTTTCAGCTTTTTCTTAATTCACCCAGAAGAAAAATATATGGCAGTTGAAAATTCTATTGGTTTATTTGGTTCAGTCAAGAATTACGAGCTGCATCTTTCCCGCTCATTGGGGACTGCAGTGGCAAGATGCACATGGAAGAGGCTGATAAATCTGCACTCATTTATTGTTTCATGTTGGAACATTTTTTTGTACGTTTCAAATATCCATGAAAAGTTACCTCAATGTTTACGGGGCTCACTTGTTTTTTACCCTTTAAAAACATTTCCGAAAAAAACCCTTTTTGGACCTTCTAATTTAGGCTCCCTTTAGGCGCTTTGATATAAAAATTATCCGCGTACCTAGTCAGCTACCGAACCCTACTTCCGCGCACGGTACAACGCGCACTTGGCCGCATTTCCCTGTGTATTTAAGGGGTAAGGCCACTGTAAATTTTGCCAGACGAAAATTTGGCCATCGAAGGACAAATGTATGGTGCTGGGATTGCAGACTAACGGTAAATTTTTTTTACCTCCTTTTTTTTATTTTTTCCAATAAAAAACTATTCGCAAAACTTTAAACGCGTTTTTCTCGAAATACGGTTTTTCAAAATGGCACGCAGCATCACTCGAACAATTTTCATTTTTTTTACTTGAAATTTTGACCAGATGTGAACATTAACATTATCTTGAGAATGTCGATCGGGATTTTCAATAACTTTATTTATTGATTTTTTATTAACAAAAAACTAGCCGTTTTTTTCGTCAAAAATCAATTTTTTTTTCAAACGCACGCCAAATCCACAAAAATTGATACTTTTTAAAATCCGATCGACATTCTCTAGCTATAACCCTCTAGATTGATGGTTTTTTTTTGTTCTAGATTCAAAAGTGCACCAGTGGTGCTGCGTGCCGCGGAGCCCTGCAAGCAAAACATGCCCCGGGAAGATAGCTGTGGAACCGCCATTTTGTTTTTTTTTTTTGCTGTAAAAAAATTTGATAATAAAGTTTAATGTATGCCCGATAACACCCTTAAAAGTTTTTTTTTCAATTACCTTCAATTTTGGAAGCAAAAAATTCGTGAAAAAAACCTTTTTTTTTGGGCCGTTACAGTGGCCTTAGGCCTTAAGTGACACTACAGAGGCAATACCTGGCGCGACAGAAAAAGCGGGGTAGGTGAGCGAAGCTGCTCAGGCGAACTCCGGTAATCCAGGTTATAACGTATGTACAGTAATGAGTCAACAGCAAGTTAAAATTAAACGTAATCAAGTTAGGAACCATCGGAGCCGATGATTGGAGTTCTCTTCATCTTATTTGTATACGCTCGATACACGAGATATAAACGTTTCGTTAATTCGTACCTTGCTCACGTTACGTACCCAATGGCAAATCATAGAGTATCGGAGTCTCTCATGGAGCCTCTCGGATGAATTAAACACTTTTGCCAAGCACATTCACACGAATTGTGCACATCGTGAGAAAGAGAGAGGGGAGCGGGAGAGAAATACACACGCAGGGACAGACGAGCGCGTGTTTATTAATCCCCACACACACGAAAATTTCTCTATTCCCGCGAGTGTATTTCCACACATCCAAGCGAACGCGTTGGGTAAACAGTGCGTTCTTATTCGTAGCTTTCCCCGACCCCGTTATAAATTCCTCGCGATGTACCCCGAAAATACGAATTTTCGTTACCGTACAGCGGAATGTCTGGCACATAGGGAAACACGATGAAATTTCTCGTATTACATTGGTCGAGGGAGATAGTCGAAAAATGGGAGTAAAAAATTGCACGCTTTTTGTAAAATATATATTCGTCGATTACTTCAATTTAAGGCGGGACACCAGTGACGGGTCAAGAAAATCGATTTTTTTTTGCTTTTTCGCAAAGTATACATATTCACGAATGCGTGAAAAAAATGTCAAGTTAAAATATTGAAAATTGACCAAGACACGGACGATTTGGTGAGAGCAGGTAGCGCAATGATTTACGTATAGTCAAATTTTAAATCGCGTTTTCCTCGACTTGGCCGGAATTATACCTCTAGCTATATATGTCCAATTTTCATATTTTTGAAGCCGAAATTTCCGTAATTGCTGTAGTTATCGTTGTACGTAGTCGTTTGTAATTTAGTATTTTTTGAGCCCTCGAATAAACGTAAGAATTTCACCAAAATCACCCTTTTTTGGACACACACCGTTGGATGATTTTTTTTTCGAAAAACGGCTACGTAGAACGAGAACTACGTTTGGATAGATTATAAAACTTTTTTATTTTTCAGACCAACCATTGTCAAGTTATCGATCCGGCCGTTGAACCGCATTTTTTATACAGATGGTCTATTATACCTCAATAACGTTGTTAATTTTTTAAATAAAAATTTACACGAAAAAAGTTCGATGTATGCTCAACGGGAGATATACACCTAGATGGTCGAGGTCGAGGATTTAGAAGCTATGAACATTCCGTCGACCGTAGAAGACCTACACTATGGGCCTGGTATCGATGATTTCATGTAAGTTGATAAATTTCATGATTTATTCATTCCCAAATTTTCAAACGCGTTTTTCTCAAAACCACGTTTTTCAAATCGGTACCTAAAATTTCTCAAAAACCAATGAACCGATTGCCTTGAGGTTTTTTGTGGTTATTCTATACACCATTATCTAGGACTTGTCATAGGATTTTTTTTGCCGTTACTTAGTTTTTGTTTTATGGGCAAAATAATAACTAATTTTTGGCCCAAAAATCACTATTACCGTTCAAACGTCCGCCATTTTGTCATAAATCGATATTTTCAAAATCGGCTATGACAAGTACTAGATTATAGTATCTAATTTAACAAACTTTTTGGGTTTTTTTTTTCAGATGATTTTTGAAGAAACGCCAGTGGGTACCGTATACGCAGATTTTTTTACGACGCTCCAAGGATCATACAATATCCTTGTATATTTTTGATATTTTTAAATAAAGAAAATTGAACATATTTTTGAATGTATATACTTTTAGATAATTGAAACCACAATCGGAAATTTCAAATAGTTTTCCCTGAAAAAATGCACAAAAGTGACCTTTTTTTCCGGCTCCCAGGTGTATATCTCCCCTTAATAACATACCTTTTTTCCAAATCCCAAATAAGTAATCCAGTAGACCAAAAAAATCGAAAAAAACTACGTTTTCCGGCCCCTCATAGTGGTATCCTCTCTTAAGGTGGGATATACATTTACAACGATAAATAAATCTATTTCTTTTTTTTTCTTTAAACGATAGAACTATATATGTAGAATATTTTCTTAAAGTTTCAAAGCGAAATTCGAAAAACTTCAAACGTTATAACCCGTGAACGCTGTGCCTCACCGCTCGGATTCGAAGCGAACGTGAACTTCAAACGCGGTTTTCTCAAAATTTCATTATCGAAATTGGCATGCAGGATTACTCAAAAACTATTGAGCCGATTGAGTTGAAACTTGGTAGAAATATTGATAATAGTGGTACCTTCTACTTGACGAGAATTGTTTTTGAAAAATTGAAAAAAAAAAACTACTTTTTTAATCCACATTTTACAGAAATGTTGCGTGAAATGTTGATTTTTTTTGTAAATGAGTGCCATTTTCTTAAATTTGCATATTCTTCATTTTATTACCGTCACATAGAAACTATACATGTTCTAAATGAAAAAATGTTTGAACTTTTTTGCAAATCAAAGTCTACGGAAAGTTAGACTGCACGCAGATTCGCAACTCCCGCGGCGACATTGCCGTAACACTCTGCCACAGCTCCGTCATTTTGATGATGAATTAATTTAAAAAAATTGTTTTGTATACTAAAATATAATATTAAATTATACCTTAAGTTGGATAATTGTAGAATAATTATTTCTTAGTTTAAAAAATCCCTCAATATTGCTTATTTTTTTACTGTCTAAATGTGTATCCCGCCTTAGCCCTTCGTGGTCATACTTCTCATTTCGATCACGGTGGTCATGACTGGGTTGATTCTACCCATTCAATTTTCAAACCAGTATTGTCACCAAGCTATGTATCTAAAAAGGTTGAAAAAATTACGGAACATGCTTTGAACATTGTAGATGACATACAAACAATTCATTTATAAGGAATGAAATGGCAAAATATTTTTAAAAATTCGTAAAGCGATGAAAACGAAAAAAATGCACTTTTTCACTCGAAAAATCATATCTCCGCGAATTTTCAATATTATTACCTAAAATTTGAATCCGGAACTCCTTAGATATAGTCCTTTTGGAAAAAAAATAGCAGCTTAGTACGCTTTCCAAAAAAGGTACTAACGCTTTGTTCAAATTTCTAACGGTATCTACGTATAGAGGATACTCCAATCTTCAGGTAGATGGCGACACAAGTCCCATTCAAAGCCCGGAACAATTGTGTATTTGGGCCCGAAGTTGATCGAAGGGTCGATTTCACCCATGGTGACCCCGAAGGGTTAATGTTTGCTCGTCTACAATACTTTGGGTCGTGCTGATATTTCTCCTAGCCACCTACTTCCGCGAGAAAAAAAAAACTAAGAGTACCTACATCTAGAATTTTGTTAAATCTCCAACTAAACGTGCTTCCGCATTTTACTGAATTCCAAATTTACCGAAAAATTTTGATTTCGCAAATTCTAGCAATCAGTCTGAAATTCCGACTGTATTTAGGATAATCCTATCGTTTCACACTTCCATACCGCTGATCATACTTGAGACTTGTACAATTTATATTTTCAACATATGCAAAAAAAATTTGTAATAATTAAAATTTCCCATGTGTAAACTGTTTAATGAATGTTCACATTTAATTGGAAAAATGAAAAAAATAGTTATTGAACGATTTGTCACGTCTCTTTATCGTAGCAAGTGGTAATGAATCCAATATCGGAAGTTCGAATTAAACTTGATATTACATAAAAATTAGGTCGATATGCGTAATTTCTTCTGAGAGCATTACTCCACGTGTTAAGTATGTAAATTTGATTATTTTTAAGGAAATTGGGTTTTTGTACGTAGTCTCGTAATGCCCTCACAAATCACGCAATTTTAATATTTTTTTCTCTGTAATTAGGTCGATAACCGACCCTGAAATTTTACAGAGACGATTATTAATATATTTAGAGAAGCTCAAAAAAAAAATTGAAAATCCTATGGATCGAAGCCTGGCGATAGAATCACCTTAAAAACCACAAAAGTAGCGACCGAGGTATTGTTCCGTCAGTATTTGCGAAGACTGCCAAAGCTACCTGCGCCCGAAGACGTTAAATTGCTAGTCCGGTAAAGTAAGGTGAGTTCCAACTGGAATCATACAGTTTTATGTTCGTCGACTGATTCTCCGCTGATAAATAGGAATAAAGGCTCGTTTGTCTCGTATAAAAATGAATGGCCGTCCATATGCAAATAGTTCGTACTCTCGAATACTCCATCGCCGTGGAGCAAAGGAATTGGCTCGATTATCAGTCAGGAAGAATAAGAGTGCGAGATGAATTGCGAGTCGTGATCTTCCGCATTGTAAATTCGCGGCGTGAATAATGCGCGAATACGCGCAAACAAGAGAAACGGAACATTATCGGCGAAGAGCGCTAACCTTAACACGAAATTCCGCGTGTACGTTTGTACGTTTGCCTTGTTAACGGTAGATTTCTTTATGGGAGAATGACGAGACGTTTACAAGCTACGAGTATATTAGCGATCGTACGAGCAGTCAGCGCTATTCTCGTTATTTATCGCCTCTTTGTGCGTATTTTTTTTCGTCCCCTCGAAGTAACGTTGTCAGGAACCGAAGTCAATTCGGTCCTTATCAAATCCGGATGGTTACTTTCTATCTTTGCCTCGATATGGCCGCTAGTTTTTTCTTCCAAGATAAATTCAGAGGATCGGTGTAATTATTGAACTGTATCATTTAAGGGGTTACCCCCACTTACGATGTTGAAAAAATCGATTTTTTTATTGCATTTTTTTGGAGTATAAGTATCCGGGCCCATACTTCTGTATGGGCCCGGAATAGATGACTCTATGTAAGTTTACAAAAAAAATATTTTCTTCGTGTAAACTGAAATTGAAACTTTAAACGCGTTTTTCTCAAAATGGCATTTCTGAAGTAGGTGACCAAGATTACTCGAACACTAATGAACTGATCTTCTTGAAATTTTGCAGGCTTATTTAATACATAAAAATGTAGTATTTAGTCGTTCGATTTTTTTTTTCGAAAAAAATGGCCTTTTTATAGCCAAAAAACGGCCGTTTTTTTTCGTTAAAATCGAACCATTAACTTTGACTGTCCGCCATTTTGTGAAAAATGAATATTTTTAAAAATCCTTCGATTAAAGACTAGTTTATACTCATATTTGACTAAATCCATCCGCATTTTTTTTTTTTCAGATGATCCACTTCGTCGCAATGTTGGTCACCGCAAACCGTGTATATAAAAACATTATTTCATTGACGGCCATTTGCCACTAAACAATGTAATATTTTTCAATAAAAAAATTACTGAAAGTTCTTCAAGATGTGTTCTTTAGGATGGTATATTGATCGATTAAAAAAGTTTTGTAGTTTTCTTTAAAAAAATTCATGAAAAAGGCTTTTTTGCGCTACAAGTGGGGGTACCTCCTTAACGGAAGGTTACCGTCGAGAGGCATGAAAGATGCATGAACATCGGGAATTTTTTTGAACATAAAATAAATACTTCTGGGAATGGAGTTCAAGGTATTTTGTTCTTTCAAAGGGTGCCCCAAAATGACCTGACATTTTAAACTGCGCGCCATTTTTGTTGTGGCGAACATGCAGTACGATTCTTTGACAACTGGCATCAGGAAGTATTGAGGTTTAGTCATGGAGAATTGCACGATCGAGCCAATGATCCACAGACCATTCCGGAGCTCAAGGAAGCAATTGGACTCACCATCAGGGGATCATCACAGTGTAAAATTTTCAAATAATCGATTTTTTTTTGCATAACCCGATAGTATAGACGGTCGTAAACGTTCTGTCCAATTTTTAGTTCGAAACTCGAATTATTTCGGTCGCTACAGCCTTTCTTAGGAAAAGTGATTGAAGCGTGGGATCCCGCACTCCGAACTTTAAACGCGTCTTTCTCGAAATGGTGTTTTTCAAAACGGTGGCCACTCTCAAAGGAAGAGTTTTCAAGCTATCCGTTTGAAATGTTAACAGAACCTGTTGTACCTTATATTAAAATAAAAATATTCGTTCTTTCCAAATAAATAATACGTTTTATAAATAAATTAAAATGTCAGGTCATTTTGAGACACCCCATATCAATGGAAAGTAAATTCCAATCATATTTATTTAAAAAATCCAAAATGGCGGTTCCAGCTCTTGTTAAATAAAGCCATGCACGGCGTGTTTTATCCTGCGCGAGGGGCTGCGCAACCTTGCCAGTTAATTTAAAACAGAAACGCGTCAAACATGATTACACTAGACTAAATATCGGGGGCCTTTTCGGTTTTTGTTTTCTGAAAAACCACTGGATAACAAAATGGCAGTCGTTTGAAAAAAACAATCAATTTCTTGCCCTTTTTGGCATCTACGGTCGAAAAAAAATGTTCCAAACTAACTTTCGACAAAAATCCTTTTAATAGCGCAGAGATTCATGTAAATCGGTTCATCCGTTGAAGCTGTGGATCACCCCGCGCGCTGCGAAATGCTGTTTCCATAAAAACGCACTTAAAGTTTATCGTTATAAAAAAATTGTATTTAACGTTTGATTTTGACAAACCAAACGAACAAACCTACGTGTTCCAAACCAATGATGCAAGTTATGTTTAAAAAAACGAATTTTTCATCGTCATGAACGGTAACCTGTCCTTAAATTTACAAACTTGTATGGGCATATCCTTCGCTAACGAGGACCGTTATACGTGGTCGG